>CM035092.1:46617789-47217789 GCA_020205505.1 Panax japonicus | reverse complement strand
TTTATCGGAACATATGTTCCATCAGTTTATTTTTTATGCTTAGTTTGTAAGCATTCGAATAGAAAAAATAGAGAAGAATTGAGAGAGAAGAGGGTTCTCTATAAAAGATTAAGAAGAAGCTTGGAAGAATCAAGGAAGAAGAAGAAGGGTGATAAAAGCTTGTTAATCAGCTACTATTCTAAGAATTAAAGGTAATAATCTAGCCCTAGAACTCTAGTTTATGTTTTCTTGAGTTCTTCATCAAAATTGGATTTTGATGATTAATTTGTTAAGGAATCTATAATATAGGTTCGTGGGTATGTATAATTTAGTCAATGTTGTTTATAAGTGAGTTTTCAGTAATCAAATTCATGCAATCATGTTTTAAAATAAATAATTGAGTTTTTGGATAAATATGTTCATTTTGGCATATGTTGGAGTCAAAAATTGAGGGTTAGTTCATGGATAGAATCTGAAATTGATAATAGATGTTGTTAGTATATTGAAAAACAAAAACAACGGAGGTTTAATGGATTGATTTGGTTAAGAATATAATCTGTGGTGAACGATTACGCTAAACATGTTAAAACATGAAAATTTTGTATGAACACGAGTTTTGGGTCAAGATTTGGGTTAGTTAATGTTTCTATAAATTATTGATTCTTTGGTATGTTGTAGTTCTATGAATTATGAATCCATAGAATAGAAAATAGACTAATTTGGATGTGTATAACTCAGGTTATTCAGTTTGGAAGGAGAAAGGGTCGAAAATTGTGAAGATCAAAAATCTAGGACCCATTCTGCAGACGAGTGCCGCAGTGCCGAAAATAGCTTGCAGTCTGGCGCTGCAGCGCCGACTTGACCCAGACAACGAAGACCCAGGCCTAGCGCTACATCACTAGTTGATAGTTCAAATTGGGCGCCGCAGCGCCAGCCCCTAGTCGGGCGCAGACATGAGCTTTTAATTGCATGTTTAAAAGAAAACTTAATATTAATAATTCTAATGAATATTATACACTTAATAAAGTATAATGAGAGACTTAAAATACTTAACTTGATATTAGGTATCAATTAAATGATGAAATTAGAAGGAAAGATATGAAGAATTATTTTATTATAAATAATGAACGTTATTCACATAATGTGATAAAATGGAAGGCCTTAAAGACTTAATTAGATGTTAAGTAAAAGAAGAAATATTTAAAGAATTATATGGAAGTTAATTGAATTACTTTAATTAATTTAATTAATCTAATATACATCTAAAAGATGTAAAGGCAATACATGAGTACTTAATTAAATATTAGGTGACCATTTAAATGTGAAGTATTTTAAAAGCATGAGATAAAAGTTAATTTAATTAACTTTAGTGAAGATAATACATTAGTATAATGTAACATCAAGTTGTGATGCCTTAAAATAATCGTAAGTGTCAAGTAAAAGGAAGGGAGATAAGAAATGAAAGAAGGATTAATGAAATCAAATAGAGTGGACAATGAAAAGCCTTAACGGTACTTAAACACATAATTAAACATTATATCGAATAAAAGGAAGGATTATGGATTGTAGAGTAAAGCTTATATAAAAAACTACAAAGTGTTTCTATGTGGCTAATATTTGATGTACATGATTATATAATTGTGTAGGATTTCATAAAGTGCAGATTGTTATAAGCAGTTAAATGATTAAGCTGTAATTGGTAGTCTACGAGCCAGGAAAGTCTTTCAGTTCATATTTGCTATGTGAACTTGATGATGAACTATTTTAAATCTGTATTGCAAAGAGCATGATGTATTATATATATTGTAAGTATGAAACGTTAAAGTCAATTTATGACTACGTTGATTGAGTAAAGAATTCTTATTGAGTAAGGAAGTCAATCTTTATACTTGTTATATGAACTGAAACATGTATGATTATGAGATGTATGTTGAGCATGTTATTATGTGCTACGTGATGCATGAAAACTGTTAGATTTGTTGGGTTGTCAAGCTCAACCTTGCAAATAAATATTTTTAAAGAGGAAACATTTAACGAGGAAACCTTACTACAATTGAGTTGAATAATTATATGATAACATGATTAAAGAGGAAAGAATGAGGATCGTAAAATTAAAATGATCATAAAATAGGAAAGACTTATGAGGAAATGGTGGTAGAATAAGATCACGACGTGAACTGTTTAAGTTGTAAAATAACCGATGGTCTGTAATGACTGAATAGTTATAGTTTAACGTTATAAAGAGAGTGTACTATGAAATAGTACGAGGTAAACTCACGAGGAGTTATAAATGATGAGATACATAAAATTCATGTTGAGCAAAGAGCAAGTTAAGAGAAAGATAGAGTTATGTGGGATTTCATTTGAGGACTCGGGTGATGGCTAAGTTGTAAAAACCTTTGTATGGACAGGGGTTTTGCACTTGCACTTAGTTTATCATATTGATAATCATTGGAATGCTAGTGTCGCGCTATCAATATATATGTGGCGAGAAGGTGATTCTTTTCTCATATTTATATTTGATAGTTAGAAACAATTAAGATAAAGTTAGATTATATTAAGATTAGGTGTGAGTTCTTAAAACTCACGCTTATGGTAAGTTCGTGACTCATAATCGTATGTATGTTTTTGAGCCCATAAGCGTATGGACAGTCCTTGATTAGTTCTTGGACTACGTATTGCTAAGACAAGTTCTTAAACTCATATTATTGTGGCAAGTTCCTAAATTTCCAAAATATGGTAAGTTTGATGAACTATACTAAGTATAGAAAAGTTATGAAGCAAGAACTAAGAATTTTTGGTATAATGAGAATTGATGGTGCTAAAGATTGGTAGAATGATTAAGTAATGAAGTAGTGAAGTAAAGATTTAAATTGATAGAGGAAAAATATGATATTCTAACTCTTTTAGCTATGCTATATTTTTGAAATTTATTGACTTCGTGATGATGTTGCACTTCTGTATTTTTGAAAAATGTTGGAACAGATAATTGAATCAATGGGTTTTTAAAACAGTGTTATTGTTCTTGTGTCTATGCTAGTTGTTTCAGCAAGACAAAAATGATTTGCAATTATCAAAACGTTTTTTTGTGATCATATGCATTGTTTAATATAGTGTGGAAATAATAATTGAGGGAGCCGTCAATGTAATTGAACCTAGTGTTGGATGTGATTATAGGATCGTCAGCTCACTATGGTATGATGTAGCAAGACTGAATCCTCAACATGCCATTAAGATGATATGGTATCATGATATAAAAAAAATTTGGTTTTCTTTGACTTTTTGAAAATATGCTAATAAAGATGTTTTTTTTAAAAAAAAGGGGGATTTTTTATTTTCTTTAAACTAAGAAATGTATGCCAATTTAGTGGGTTAAGAATGTATGTATATATATCTCGATTAATGTCCAAGTTGTAGCTAGAAGTCTATATTATTTGATTTAGCTAGACGAATATTGAAAGATATTTATGAAATTCGAGCGTTCTTTGTCAAACTATGTCAAACCAAATTGTTTTGGTGCAGATTCATATGTTAAGAAGCTGAGGTGAACCCTATAAAAGGGGACATGTTATCAGAGATAATAGTTCTGAAAGTAACGGATATAGTCGTTGCGATGATGAGATGTAATACATTTTGCACGACGTAGGGGTACGATAGGCTGATCACCTAGATTACTTGCAGAAGTGTTTTTAGTCTGTGTGATTACTAAACATTCTGTTAAAGAAGGGTTTACGGTGGTGAATCGCTATTAAACCTGGAGAATAGTTCAAGGTCTTATGACCCACCCCTCGACATGATTTGGAATCTTTTAAATTCCTAAGTTATTCATATCGCTTCCCAATTATTGAGCAATTGTGGAAGATTGTTATTATTCTGAAAGGTGAAAGTGGAAAGGATGATATTCCTTAGAAGGAGGTAAGTAGTAGAATGTGACATGTAATGAGGAGAAAATTAAGCAAAACATAATAATTTCAAGAAAGGAGAGAAATTCTGATGAGAGAAGGGATAGAGCTATCAAAGGATAATGTAAAACTTTTAAAAGAGAAAGATCTGAAGAATGTGATGATTTTAGAAGGATCCTTAGAGAAAGAATTTGATTATAGTATCCAGTGAAAGAATAAAGATTAACGTAAAAATTTATTTTTGTAAATTAAATTAACGAAGATTTGTAAATTAAAATTTTGAGGACGAAATTCTTTGAAGAAGGGGTGAATGTAATATTCCAAGTGTTTATGAATTGAGTATATGGCAGTGATACTTAGAAAAAGATAATGAACTGGGTAAAGAATATATAATACTCAAAATATCATTGAGTTTAAGTGAAAGTTATAAAATAAAGCTTGCGAGAATTTATTAAGAAAAAGAATGGAATAGGAAATATAAAATCTATATTAAGGTAATGTGTCGAAGTTATTCAACAATAATTTTTATAAGGGATTTGATGAAAACTGAGTAAGGTAGGGTTTCAGTGATTCCGAGGACGGAATCCTTATAAGGAGGGAAGGATGTGACAACCCAGATTTTTAGAAGTTATTAAAACAAGAATTTAATAAATAAAATTCTTGTTATGAGATGTTTTAAGATTAAGTAATTAAATAAATTTGTTATATATTTTGAAATAAGTGATTTGGTGTGAAGAGATTAAGTGTGAATATAGAAGAGAAATATATATTCATATATTGGGAAACTGAGGTTTAGTAGTTAAATTTAACTATTGAGGAAATTAAATGAAATTATTACGAAAATGAAATTAACTGAATAATATTAGTTAATTTAATTAATTTAAAAATTATATTATGAAATAATATAATTTGATTATCATGCCTTGATTGGCGATGGAATTGTCACGAATTAAGTTTCATAAATAATGTGAGTGATTCACTTAATTAAAATAGTGAATTAATGCGAATATATTTGTTTTAATAAAATGAGAGATTAATATTACATATAAATGTAATATGTTTATTTAGTAAGATTGTGAGTTTCGTAAATACTTAAAAATATTTATGGAATTGAATAAATATTCAATGGAGATTATTATAGAAATATTCTAACTTAATTAAATAATTAAATTAGAAAGGTAATAATTTGTTAAATAAATTAGAGTTATATTTGTTAAATAATTTAATTAAATTAGATGTGACATTTGTAAACTATATAATAAGTGAATTATTAAAATAAATTAAAAAGGGTTATAGTGTACTAGCCAAACAAGGTCCTATGACCCTTGGTGGGTTGTAACTGCTGAGACCCATGTTTCTTTTAACGGAACATATGTTCCATCAGTTTATTTTTTACGCTTATTTTGTTAAGCATGAGAATAGAGAAAATAGAGACGAATTGAGAGAGAAGAGGGTTCTCTATAAAAGATTGAGAAGAAGCTTGGAAGAATCAAGGAAGAAGAAGAAGGGTGATCAAAGCTTGTTAATCATCTACTATTCTAAGAATTAAAGGTAATAATCTAGCCCTAGAACTCTAGTTTATGTTTTCTTGAGTTCTTCGTCAAAAATGAATTTTGATGATTAATTTGTTAAGGAATCTATAATATAGGCTTGTGGGTATATATACTTTAGTCTATGTTGTTTATAAGTGAGTTTTCAGTAATCAAACTCATGCAATCATGTTTTTGGCTTATATTGGAGTCAAAAATTGAGGGTTGGTTCATGGATAGAATCTAAAATTGGTAATTGATGTTGTTAGTTTATTGAAAAACGAAAACAACGGAGGTTAAATAGATTGATTTGGTTAAGAATCGAATATGTGGTGAACGATTATGCTAAACATCTTAAAACATAAAAATTTTGTATGAACATGAATTTTGGGTCAAGAGTTGGGTTAGTTAATGTTTCTATAAATTATTGATTATTTGATATGTTGTAGTTCTATGAATTACGAATCCATAGAATAGAAAATAGACTAATTTGGATGTGTATAACTCAGGTTATTCAGTTTGGAAGGAGAAAGGGTCGAAAATTGCGAAGAACAAAAATCTAGGACCCATTCTGCAGACGAGCGCCGCAGTGCCGAAAATAGCTTGCAGTCTAGCGCTGCAGCGCCGACTTGACCCAGACAACGAAGACCCAGGCCTAGCGCTACAGCGCTAGTTGATAGTTCAAATTGGGCGCCGCAGCGCCAGCCCCTAGTCGGGCGCAGACATGAGCTTTTAATTTCATGTTTCAAAGAAACCATAATATTAATAATTCTAATGAATATTATACACTTAATAAAGTATAATGAGAGACTTAAAATACTTAACTTGATATTAGGTATCAATTAAAAGATGAAATTGGAAGGCATGATATGAAGATTTATTTTATTATAAATAATGAATGTTATTCACATAATGTGATAAAATGGAAGGCCTTAAAGACTTAATTAGATGTTAAGTAAAAGAAGAAATATTTAAAGAATTATATGGAAGTTAATTGAATTACTTTAATTAATTTAATTAATCTAATTTACGTACATCTAAAAGATGTAAAGGCAAGACATGAGTACTTAATTAAATATTAAGTGACCATTTAAATGTGAAGTATTTTAAAAGCATGAGATGAAAGTTAATTTAATTAACTTTAATGAAGATAATACATTAGTATAATGTAACGTCAAGTTGTGACGACTTAACCAAATGTTAAGTGTCAAGTAAAAGGAAGGGTGATAAGAAATGAAATAAGGATTAATGAAAACAAATAAAGTAGACAATGAGGAGCCTTAACGGGACTTAAACATATAATTAAACATTGTATCGAAAAAAAGGAAGGATTATGGATTGTAGAGTAAAGTTTATATAAAAAACCACTAAGTGTTGTTATGTGGCTAATATTTGGTTTACATGATTATATAATTGTGTAGGATTACATAAAGTGTAGATAGCTATAAGTAGTTAAACAATTAAGCTGTAATTGATAGTCTACGAGTCAGGCAAGTCTTTCAGTTCATATTTGCTATGTGAACTTGATGATGAACTGTTTTAAATCTGTATTGCAAAGAGCATGATGTATTATATATGTTGGAAGTATGAAACGTTAAAGTCAATTTATGACTACGTTGATTAAGGAACTCAATATTTATACTTGTTATGTGAACTGCAACATGTATGATTATGAGATGTATGTTGAGCATGTTATTATGTGCTACGTGATGCATGAAAACTGTTAGATTTGCTGGGTTGTCAAGCTCAACCTTGCAAATAACTATTTTTGTAGGCTAAGAATTCAAGGTAACGTTATGTGCTACTTGAATGACGTGGATCACATATAATGCATGAAGATTAAATATTAATTTTAGCTAAAGCTTTTATTCCTTTAAACCATGTTTAAGGTTCTAGAGATGTACATAGTGGTTTATGATGTTTATTTTATGTTGAGTTCTAAAGTTTGAGTTATCCGAAGTATAAATGATACTAAATTAGGATGCAAGATTTTATATAATAACCCTGATGAAGTTAATCATAAAAAAATAAATTGATTCAGAGATGTGAGTGATAAAGGTTGTGATTCAGGAAAGTTAATAGAGAAAGAAGATAGAAAGGTTTAAACTATTCCGCATTTTATTAATTGTAGCTAGCATCGAATAATAATGTAAAGTTAGAAGATTGATGTATTGTTAATGACCGAAGTTGAGAGTTAGATTGTTGAAATTTTGGGGTCGTTACTCTTGCATGCAGTGTTCGTCGACATCATCGGGAAACTAACCTTGATTTATTTGAGACAGTTTTTATAAGCCAAGTAATAACTATGTCATTTACTCTATCAAACTGGACTTGTAAAGCGGGATTCTCAGTAGGATTAGGAAAAACTCCACTAACAAGCACGAGTTCACTACTACAAAACAGTAAATAGACAACGCGGAAAAAACGTTGTGGTTTCAGTCAGAAAAACGTCGTGGTTAAGGGTGTTGTCTATTTGACACCCTTACACAACGTTTTTAAAACGTTGTGGTTAAGCAAAATACACAACGTTTTTTAAGAAAAAACGTTGTAGATTTGTTTTCCAAAAATTAACAGATGCTTAAAAACGTTGTAGAAGGTATGATTCCACAACGTTTTCTGGATAAAAACGTTGTAGTTTAATATATCAGACAACGTTTTTAACCAATTTATACAACATTTTTAAAATGTTGTAGATAAAGAAAAAAAAAGAAAAAAAATTTGTGGTTCACCTATATTACCAATGTACCTGCAATATGCTAATGCCATGATATATAGCTAAAATTACAAAGAATATTAATACCATACAAAATGTTTACATCCCAATAATTCTTTGTAAAGCCAATTACAAAAAATATTAATACCATACAATACATTTACATCTCAATAATGCCAAACTATCCATACATTTCAAATTCACTTTTGAGATAAACAAAAGTAATCCTGTTAATTTATAGCTGAAAAGTGGGGAAATACAATTGAACTTTGTCAACAACAAAAAAGGAAGCATTACAGTTTCATGCCCTAAGAGTCCACACACCTTGAGAGAGATATTATCTTCAAATGCAGTATAACTTCAAAAGAGAACTGCAAAATACAATGTAGTAAAGACTTAGGAAAGGACAAGTTGAGCTTAAAGCACCACTACTGAAAAGCTTATTAGCATGGACAGGATGTTTGAATTCCACTTCGTTTTCTCTAGAGAAAAAAAGGAGATAAGAGATCCTACTCAAAATAAACACCCAGGCAGCTTTTAGTTTATTTATTACTGCAAATATTTCCAATGTTGCCTTTCTTAAGTTTCAGTAATTCATACCCCAATTAATTTTTTCCTTGCAAGCATTTCTACTGATGTCTAATAAAGAGAAAGTTTTAAATTGATAAAAATCTGATAGTTAGAATCCTCCGCCATTTTCTATTTATCAAATAGGAAGAAAGGATTTTATGATACAAGTCCAACTTTAATCTCTGTAAATTCCTAATGATTTTATTCACACATGATATTATGATAACAATGTTAGAAACAAATTTTTTTTACCAGTAGTCTTCCTGTCAGCTCTTATCATTGCTTCCACATTAGAAACTAAAGTTGAGATCACCTCCTCTTTCCCTGCATCATCAGATGGAATGGGCACAACACGTATAATTCCTTGCACCACATCTTCCTCTACCTACAAGAAGAACATTGAAATATCATATGTTCTGTGTTTGGACTTCAGTTAACATACAAAATTAGAACACATTCTACACCACGAACCATTAGTGTTGTAAGTAGTCTAATCTTGTTTGCACAAATTCTCAACTATTGCTTGTGAGATGAACATAAAAATTATGTAATGCACAACCGGACAACATTTCAGTAATGAAACATCGCAACATGAAAATTGCATAAACTACTAAACTAGTGAATCCATGGAGGGGGGGAAATGTCTATGATACTGTGTAGTGAAGCACCAGAAAGTGCACTACGGACATCAAGTTCCAAAGAAAATATAAAAAACCATATAGAAGGATAGCTTATACTGTGAACTCTGAACCTAATCTGCAGTCAAACACCTGAATTAACATTCCTTTCAACATCAAAAATGTTAATTAATTTCTGAGGCCAAAAGCATAACTTTAACCTCATCTGTTCCATCTATGGGATAGTTTTCATCATTAAACTCCCATATCCAGCTGACTTGATTCCTGAGAGAAATTCGAACACAAAGGTCATGATACGTAAATATTAACAAAGGATTTGAACGGCTCTCCTATAAAAATAATTCTATTTGCAAAAATTTTAGATGATGTGAATAAAAAACTCACTTGTTTCCTGGGTCTGGCTCAGAATGGGAAGGGTACTCACTTCCCTATCAAACAAGAGAATGGAGATTAGTAATAGAAGAAATCATGTCCAGAATTTTAAAGGAAGAAAAACCTGATTCCAGCTTTACCTCGTGATCCTGGACCATACAAAGGGTCAACTCATGTAGTATAAAGATAAATTGAAGGCATCAAAGTTAAATTAATCAAACAAATGAGGCTACAGCTGTATTTACCATTGTAAAAGCACCACGATCTTGTCCCACTGATCTTTCTAAAGTTAAATCTGCACCAAAACAAGTAAATAAAAATAAGATTCTAAGTTCATTTGGGCAATTAATTTCACTGCAGGAACACCGATAAGCATTATTAATGCTATAAGATGTATATAATCTTAAGGTGTCAGTCAACTGAGTTTGGTACAACTCTTATTTTGGTATGTCAACATTTTTGTCCGACTGTTATTTGCTTCTCCTCATTTTTTAATTCTTTTATTGCTGATTATTTGCATCTCCTGTACAGCTGCTAAGAATTGCAAGAATTGCCTTATATCTGTCGAAAGCTCAATATGTTCACCGTCAAGGCAAGTCCAGTCTTCGTACAAAACCACATTTGGTATTAGCTGCTTTGCAAATCAGGCCTTTAATCAGTTCATGGTTTCTCAGTCAGTAAGTGAAGTATCAATACATCAAGATACAGACCTTGTGGTATACTCTTGGACTCTGAACAGCTGCTAATGGTTCCATCCCCAAGATGAAGTGATTAAGAAAAACTTGGAGAACTGCTGGAATTATGTACAAACCTCCACTACCTCCTATAACCCCAACCAACTGATTATCCTGCAAACAGTATAGCAAGAATATATTCAGGATAGAAGCAACAAGACTATAAACCTTTTCCAAGGGCCTATTCTGCAAATCTCCATATTAGGTTAGCCAATGATAAATGGTCTGTTCTTGGTTGTCCTATTTTCTGTAAAAAATCACTTTTAAAGCCAACATATTGAAACAAGGGGAAAAAACATAACTAGCCCAAAAGTTGAATTTCCAAGTGTAATCAATTCCATACCTTGAGAACAATGATTGGGGTCATGGAAGATAACGGTCTCTTTTTTGGTTCGATGAAATTAGTTGGAGATTGAGGGAGATGATCTGGGGATATTTCTGTGGGCGTGGAAAAGTCATCCATTTCATTGTTGACAACGATGCCAGTGGAAGCAGAGAGCACCTTAGCTCCAAAAGCATAATGTTAGAGGTGTTGAGCATTAAAAGCAACAATAAGATCAGATTTCAGTGTACACTATATTATTACTGAAATTAAGTTTCAAAACCAAAGGAACAATAAGATAATAATAACATGCCACTGTAAAAAGCAACACTACAATATAGTATGACAAAGTGAAGTGCAACAATCATGACTTAGAACAAGTTATTTTCCACATAAAACTTTCATATACAAACAGAAAATCTTTAGCAAATGAGAATTAAAATCTGGAAAGTACTCCTAAAATAAAAATGAAATGATCAGCAAGCCAACAGACTATCAAATAATAAAATGAATACTGAATTAATAGTGTAAGAACATAAAATCACACATCAAAAGTTGCAATGAATTGAAAGCAAAATGAAATGCTGGCTTTTCCCCAATCATCAATGACCTAAAATTTCCAAAATTCCAGTTTATCTAGCAACATCAGCTCTTCTTAGAACGAAAGAAAAAAAATCTAGAAAGAACTAACTAGAATATCATCAAACAAAAGAATTAATATTATCAATCACAAACCTCAGCCATTTGAAATTAAACATAATCGACACGTACAAATAAATGATCTGATTAACAAAGAGCTGACCTAATTATCTCCAGCTCCGGCGGTGGTTTTGCCGTCTTCATCGGCGGTGACCTAATGATCGATTTGAAATTTCCGGATCTCTCTTCCTTTCCGGACCCATTGATCGAGAACTGGCACAACCGAAATGCTAGGGTCACCGATTGATGATAACCATCGTCATACCCTTACCAAAGCAGCAAGTTTCAAGGAAGAAAGTACAAAAAGCTAAACCCTTACCCGTTTGTTTTCAACCGAGACCACGAAGAGACTGGCCGGAGAGAGACCCCGACGTTCGGCGAGCTTTAGAGCTTCGAGACCAGTCGTTTGACGATGGTAGAATAGAGAGGAGAGTCGCAATTTAGGGGAAAATGAACTCACGAGCACAGACAAAAGACTTTATCTTTTAATTTTAAGTTTTCACTTAAGGACAATTTTTTGCTCCGTGTTTTTGACCTACACAACGTTTTTTTAAAAAACGTTATCTATTTAAAACCAAAAAAATACACTTTTAAATAGATAACGTTTTTGCATGTGTATTTACAACGTTTTTTCTAAAAAAGTTGTAAAAAAAAACCACAACGTTTTTATAAAATACGTTGTCTATTAAGCATTGTCTATTAGGTACTTTGTACTGGTGGTTTGTTCTTAGCAGATTAATTAATCTACATAGCTCTCCTCCATTGACCAAATTTCTCAGTCTCGGTCAATTTCTTAGCTATTAGTATTAACCCAGGGTGGGCGATCATTATTGTGAAGGAATAAAGGACAATGGTTTGTCTCGATTTGTATTGAATCAAAACATTGTTAATTGATCCTGAAGATCCTTCATAATTATTCTGATTATGATTAGAATTGTTCTGATTAACAACTACAATAGCATAACTAACGTGATTATGAGGAAACACCATAATTCTGATTGTTGAAAACAATAAAACAAAGCAAATCGTCCAAAATGATGAACATAATTTTGAAAATCTGAAGAACAACAATTGAAGTAATACAATACTTGCTCTAATTGCATATATGTGATGAAGAAAATTTATAGAACAAATTCACTACTGTTGGGACGTAATTATTTGGGCCCGAATTATATGGTGGCCCAAAATCCATGTGGAGGTATTAGCGTAAGAATTTGTTTGGGCAGTTGAATATTTTAAGGAAGGGTCCTTAACACTAATATACAACAATTAGAAAGTATTTACAAAAATAATACATACACAAAATAATTACAAAAATAACGCAATTCATATTAATAAGGAAACCTAAAATTAAGGAGAAATATTTGTCATAACTAATCATTCAAATTCAAATATTTGGGATCTAACCACAAAAACAAATTCAAATTCAAATATTCAAATTTAAATTTCATAGGAAATATTGCACAAATTTTGTACTTTACAGGAGGTGACGAAAGCAATTTTCAGAAGAGGTGAAAGCTTTGGAGGAAGTAGTAATGGTGGCTTCGGAGGCGGCGGTGATGGCTATGGAGGAGGTAACAATGGCGGTGGCGGCGGTGGCGGCAGTGGCGGCGGAGATGGCGGTGGTGGCTCAAGTGGTGGTTACAGTTAGAGACGGTGGAGGTGGAGGTTGAGGCAGTATTGGCGGGAGCAACCATTTTTTGGTAGTAAAAGAAAATTCTCAAGATACTGCAGATGAGAAGATCATTAGTAATGTCATGGTAACCAAACTTTTATAACAAGGTAACCAAACTTTTATACTAAGGTAACCAAACTTTTATACTAAGGTAACCAAACCTTGGTAATTACCAAGGTAACCAAACTTTTATACTGAGATAACCAAACTTTTATACTAAGGTAACCAAACTTTTATACTGAGGTAACCAAACATTTATACCAAGGTTACCTTTGTATGAAGATTTGGTTACCTTGGTGTGAAGGTTTGGTTACCAACTGCACTATGAAAAAACTGATGGTGTGGAGGTGGATTGGTTACCTTGGTATAACAATTTGGTTACCTTGATAAAAAAGTTTGGTTACCTTAGTATAAAAGTTTGGTTACTTTAGTATAAAAGTTTGGTTACCTTGGTATAAAAGTTTGGTTACCAAACTTTTATACTAAGGTAACCAAACTTTTGTACTAAGGTAAACACCAATCAACAAAAAAAGTGATCATAAATTCATAATCAAACGCACATTTTGCATAAAATTAAGATCATAAACCAAACTTTCAGAGGAGGTGGAAGCTTTGGAGGAGGTGACAGCTTCGGAGGAGGTGGTAATGGTGGCTTCGGAGGCAACAATGATGGCTATGGAGGAGGTAACAATGGCGGTGGCGGCGGAGATGGCGAAGGTGGCTCAAGTGGTGGTTACAGAGACGGCAGAATAGAAGAAAATGAGAGAGAAAATGACAAAATGGCGTCTTCATCTTCTCTCTTCATTCTTCAACTTTTGTATTTAAATATGAAAATAGAAGAATAGAATTGTAGTAGCGTACAGAAAATAGAAGTAGGAGGAGATGAGAGAGAAAATGGCAGAAAAAAAGAAAATGAGAGAGAAAATGGCACCTACCAAAACTAATCCTCTAAATTAAGAAATCTTAATTACACTAATATTACCATGTCAGCCATTACATATTAATCCCTTAATTTAAGGACCTTTAATTATGTTAAGATTGAAAATAAAAACAAAAAAGTGTAATACTTTTGTAATTAATTATTTCTAAAAATGTACTACTATTTGTAATTTATCCTTTAAGGAATCAAAGATTCCTAATTACATTTAATTTTCAACTCCTAAAGAAAGTGTCAGGATATAATCCGACTTCCTTTCTTTATGGAGATTTGGTTCAATCCCATTAAGGAAACATGCCTAATGAGGAATCCTACTTCTATGCGGAGGAATCCTAATTATATACGGGGACGGAGGTGTAATCACTATAAGTACAAGGCTATACCCTAATTTACACCACTAGAGAACTAGTCTTCATTGTCAAACTTTTGAATATTGAGGCGCGTGGAGGAATTTTGGCGTTAACAACTACTGTTACAAACCGTGTAAGATTCAGATTTTATGGTCGAGATTTCAAAGAAACAATTGTGGAAATGAAGAGAAAGATTTACCAGAAATCTAAGCTTTGATAACATGTTAGATTGAGGAGAATAAACTTTAGAAGCAAAGTAGAGAAGCAATAAAGAAGCCGAAAATTCTCATTACCAAAACTAAGTATCTATTACATAAATGTTGTTATATATAAAACTAAAAACTTCTAACCATTGTGAAAAGAAAACTAACTCACTCTAGTTATCAATGGTTACTAACTATTAACAAATAAGTTGGTTGATTGATTATCTAGCAAAGCTTGCCACTCCTCCAGAAGGATCTTCAATATTCATGTTGCTCCTCCTACTTTTCTTAACCTGGTTTTTCATTCTAAAGAGATAGCCACCTCTCGTTGTGTGGCTATAATTAAATTCTTAAATACTATATGTTTGTTGGTTGAAATATTGTTAATATAAGGTGTTTCCCTTTGGTCGAAAAAAATAAAAATTATGTGAACGATGATATTTTTTATATAAAATATATTTTTGAAATTTAACATAGTAGGCATCCATTCGCTCTATAGTGTGTGAAAGTTTCTCAAACCATATTGCAGATATATAGTTGTATTCATTGGTCACATCCACAGATCAAATTTTGGACGCTTGATATTAGTTAAATTAAAGGCTAACCTTTCTTCCAACTCCATGAATCGCACACACGTAATCATGAGAAGCGAACTAAAAACGAACCGATTATAACGACTGTTTTGTCTGTCGCTATAACATAGAAAATCAATTTTTAAGCTACAGTGACAGACAAAACTGTCGCGCCGATTCATTTTTAGTTCGTCCACTTTTGTTAGCTAGAGAGAGTCACTTTAAACCTAAGACGTTAATACCAAATTTATGATTATATAATTTTAGAATATTTACAAGAGGGGATTTTAGCTCGTTGTTAACTCGACAAACAAAGTCATTAGTGACTAATAAAAACGCGTGTGTTGACTCAGAACATGAAAATCACCTTAATTTTATAAGACATTTTATATTCCACTAAAAATAATTCTAAACCAAAGATTTTGTATTTTCTACTAAAGGCATTACATTATATTTATGACTATAATTTAAGAAATTTATTTGAATAGGTGTTGGCTCACGTGTTGCTTCATAGCTTGATTATCACATTATTTGATAACAACTTGATTTTTATATTCGTTTTCACTTTTTTATTTTATGTTTTAAGTTCAAATTTTAATTCTAAACCAAATACTTTTTATATTCCATTAAATATAATTATAAATTTGAACTCCTTTATATTACACTAAAGACCTTACATTATATTTATGATTATATAATTTAAAAAATATTTATGAGAGTAAGTCTTAACTTGGTGTTAATTTAGCAACGAACTCGCCAATTAAAGAATTTATAAGTATATAATGAGAACACGTCGTAACTGGTGTCAACACAATAAACGAATTCATTAATAATTAATCAAAACTCGTGTCAACTCGAACTATAAAAATTGCCAGTTTTATATATGCTAATATGCATGCCTTTGCAATGCACGGGCATTTTTTTTATCTTATTAGATTATTTATTTTAATTGTTAACGCCAAGATCTTCTACCACGTCATAATCACATAAGACGTCCTGATCCTGCACACTAAACACAGTCAACACCAAAAGCTTGACGGCTTCGACCGTCGGGGGATAACTCAGGCGTGAGAGTCAGTACAGGCGATCACAAGGGTTAACAATGGAGGAAAAAAATATCTAGTGTGTATTGAGAGAGAGAAAGTTATCAGTTACCTTTTACTTGAAGACTTCATTGCTATGTTATACTCTCAGACCTAGTTTACCGTGAAACCCACTACCGTCAGACACAACCCCCCACTCCTCTGTGGTCTCTGCCGACTGCATGCAGGTTGTCACCTTTTTCCTACTGTTTCTACCGTCGGCCGACTATAATCTCATCCACATTAACAATCTGCAGGCTACTCGGTCAACAACCTTACTTTTTCATCATTACAAGTCAAAGATGGAGATATTAAAAAATCCAATGGGTCAATCCACTGACTCAACCCGAACTTGTGAGGACCAAACATGAATAAGATGGTGACCAAGCCCGATAACTTTAGGACCCAATAGAGAAGATTCAATGGATTAACCAAATAAGTAGGCCCAATCCATTCGGCCCAATAAGAGAAATATCATAACCCAACATTGCCCCCTAGTTTTTTATTAAATATGATATTTAATAGAAAACTATAAATGGTGCATGATACGATAGGACTTACTAAAGGCCCATAATGAAGATAATTGAAATCCACCTGGTATGATCCATAAGACAAAATAGAAAGGGACCGGAGGCCCAACATGAAAGGTCCAATTTGATAAATATCTGAATCTTGAATCGGACGCTGCCCATTTGAATTCTTGATTATTACTGTCAACGAAATGTGCCGCCCTCGTGTACCGTGTAACCGTCAGTATAAAAAGCAAAATTTACCAATTTCGACAGTTTTACCTGTCAATTTGAAATTCAGAAGACTTTTGCCCTACCTCTTTCTTTCGAACCTTTCTTCCTTTCTCTGCAAACTCTCAACAATGGTGGTCCTCAACTCGAATCAGAACTCTCCTCTTCGTGTAACCCCAATCAACACTGTTCCGCCCAATCCAAGCCCTGATAAGGAGGCTTCGAGTTTGAATCTTAAATCAACGAACCCAAGCAAGAAATCTCTTCCTCCAAAACCCTCGCCCACTCCTTCTGAGTTCTTTAGGAGTAAGGAACAATATCCACATGCCAATACTCCTTCCACTGTCACTGAAAATGAATTGAAGAAGATTCAGACTCGTTACCAGATCCTTGCCACTCATTTGGTGAGAGCTCCTAGATCGGAGGAGCGAATGTATCAGAGGCCGGAAGGTTGGACGGCCATTCCAGTAACCATTCTCGAGAAGGGAGTTAGATTCCATCTCCATATCTTCTTAGTTACATTCTTAGGTTTTATTGGTGTTGGGTTCGCCCAATTAGTACCGAATTCCTACATCCACATCTTCGCTTTTATAGCATTCTATCACGAAGTTGGAGTCGAACCCACTCTGGACTTCTTTTTCTCTGTCTACAAGGTAGGTCAAACCCGAGAAAAGGGTTTCAAATTTTTGGGCAAACAATCGCCGAAGGCAGGCGAGAAATTTGAAAGAAGATCACTGGTTTCCACCCCTTCCAGCAATAAAGGATGGCATAAGGGTTGGTTTTTTGTCAAGGGGCCAGAAATCGCTTCTTTGCAGGACTAGACTATATAAGACAAGGTCTCTACTGATTTTTGTGATATTCCCGAGGAAAGA
This sequence comes from Panax japonicus, assembly GCA_020205505.1. Lineage (NCBI taxonomy): Eukaryota > Viridiplantae > Streptophyta > Magnoliopsida > Apiales > Araliaceae > Panax > Panax japonicus. The sequence goes on along the minus strand of CM035092.1, from coordinate 47,199,900 downwards.
ATAAGCGAAATGATTGAGCTCTTCGAGAACTTCCCCTCAAAGGAGTAGGATTACGGACTTTTCACTAAATAGGCCTGGTTACATGATCATAAATGTAAGTTCCGAATCGCTCTGACACATATTTACTTGAAACTTTTAATGATATAAATATTGATATGTGTTCTTCTGCTTTTTGTAGTGTCTTTGTTTAAGCCAACATCTTCGGATGTAAGAGATCTTGAAGATTCTTTGGATGGAAAGTCTGCAGAAGACACTGTTGAACCTCCACAACTGGAAGCCCCACCCGAAGACAGCCCAACCAATAAAACACCTTCTGATGTCCCCCAAGCTAATGAACCAGAAGCTGAGGATCCCATCCTACCTGAAAAATCTCTTCAGCCACGCCGAAAGAAAAGAGCCATCCGAAAACCCATGTCCCAACCGATCTTCCTCCCATAATTCGAGTTAAAATTTGAGTTTCTGATGATGAAGAAGGGTCTAAACCCACTCCAACACTATCCCGGAAAAGAAAGCAACCATCTGACAACAATCTGAGCCCATCAATCCTCCCTTCACCATCTCGCAATCCCACTCCAACCCGATCTCCAACTCCCGAGAACATCTACACAAACCCTTTACTATCTCCTGAAAGACCCATCCCATCTTCTGAACGACCAAGGCCATCACCCCAAGGTCTTTAGATCATGAATTTCAGAACGATGCCACAGGATCACCGACCTTATGGCCTCGGTTCAATGCCAATTTCCCATTTCAGCTCTTTGATACCTTTGTTCGAGAGACTGACGATCACCGATTCGGCAATAGTACGATCGGGGATTTGGTTGATGAGGTGATGAACTACCTGGAGAAGTTAATTGATTGTTTTCCTATTTTATACACTTCTATCCCTGTTTAAGTATCTAAAACTGATTGAATACTGTTTGAATATGAAAGTAAATGCTATTTTTGGACGTTTACGTCCCAAACATGTAAATGTTGAGGCTGAACAGGAGGCTATGATAAATGAAAACAACATGTTGAGGTCAACGTTGGCTAGGGAGAGTAGTCAACACGAGAGTGTTCTTCATACCAATGAAGGTCTTCAGAGGGAATTGGCTCAATCCAAGGAAGATCTGAGGGTTCTAACGACGAACTGAAGTCGACCAAGGAGGAGCTGAAGGCGACAAAGGCTAGCCAACAAGACATGATGAGTATGAATGCTGACCTTGTTGAAAAGAATGAGGTTCTAAAGACCAAGAATGAAGAACTCGTCACAGCCAATCGGGGCTTGGCGGTACAGATCGACGAAGTTCAGACGAAGGCCCGGGATGACAAGGAAGCACATATGGCCAAACGTCGGAAGCTTCATGATAAACTGAAGGGCTTGAAGGAGCTAGGTCCTCCTTTGACCGAAGATTTACGTAAGCAGATTCAGACCGAGTATCGAGCATCCGATGAGCTGAACACAAAAATCCTGAAGGTCTACTCTAAAGGCTTCAAAGTATGCCGAAGCCGAGGCAAAGAGAAATTAGTTGCGGCAAAGATAGATCTGGCTCTGCTTGATTCTGAAGATGAAGATAATGCATGAATTTGATGTAACTTCTATTTTTTAGTGTTAAGATTTTGTAAAAAACTTTTGTTTTTGTTTATGTGAACTCTTTTGAGTATTAATGAAATGTTTATTATTATGGCTTCTGCATAATTCGTTTCTTGTCAATAATTCAGCATCAATGATCTTGGATTAACTTAACTTAAATTGTGAATCAGATAAGGTATATAACAGTTAAGTTAAGAAATGACATAAACTGAACTTAAGGAACCGAACTCAACACTTGAACAAAATAAAGTAATGTATACTTATCATTTTCGAAGTGTGAGATAGATTAGGCATAAGGTGAATTCGGCTGATCCTCCTTGCACCATCAAGATATTGTTTACCACTCGGGGTAGAACAAAGATATAAGGACCAAGGAATTTGTTTACCACATGGGGTGAAACAAATTCATAAGGACACACCTGACAATAAGGCTACCATCGAATGGTCAGCGAGTCTGACCGAACCTCCTTACTTCAGTACATATTGTTTACCACTCACGGTAAAACAATATTAAAAGGACCATGGAATTTGTCTACCACGCAGGGTATAACAAACCCATAAGGACACTCCTACCGATAAGGCTACCATCGAATGGTCAGCGAGTCCACCCCGTCCTCCTTACTTCGGTGCATATTGTTTACCACTCGCGGTAAAATAATATTAAAAGGACCATGGAATTTGTCTACCACGCAGGGTATAACAAACCCATAAGGACACTCCTACCGATAAGGCTACCATCGAATGGCCAGCGAGTCTACCATGTCCTCCTTACTTCGGTGCATATTGTTTACCACTCGCGGTAAAACAATATTAAAAGGACTATGGAATTCGTTTACCACTCGCGGTAAGACAAATTCATAAGGACACTCCTACCGATAAGGCTACTATGGAATAGTCAGCGAGTCTACCCCGTCCTCCTTACTTCGGTATGAATTTAGGACCAATATGAAGAAGATCAATTGTGAAAAAGTGAATCTTTTATTGATGATGAACCACCATTTACAGACTTCCTATAAACTGACTCGATCTCTACTCAAAATATTTTCGAAGTCTACCAACATGCCAAGTATTCTTGATCTCTGATCCGTCCAATGCCTTCAACCGATAAGTTCTTGGCTTCGGTACTTCAATTACTTCATACGGCCCTTCCCAGTTTGGCATTAGGTTTCCCATGTTCTGAGGCATAGATGCTTCGACTTCTCTGAGGACGAAGTCCCCCACTTTAAATCTATGAAGCTTAACCCCCTTGTTGTAATGCTTTGCTACTCTCCGCTAATAAGCTGCTAACTTGATCAAAGTCATCTCTCTGACTTCTTCCAGCAGATCCAAGTTGACCTCCAGTCCTTCATCATTGTAGATCTCTTTGAAGTGACTAACCCAAAGACTTGGAGATCCAATCTCAACTCGGACTAAGGCATTAGTACCATAGGCCAATCTGAAAGGTGAATCCCCTGTTGTAGTCCTTGGTGTAGTGCGATAAGCCCATAACACGCTGAGAAGTTCTTCAAGCCATCTCCCCTTTGCTTCATCCAATCTGCGCTTGATTTCATTCAGCAGCATTCTGTTGGTCACCTCGACTTACCCATTCGACTGTGGATGAGCCACATAAGTCTTCGTGTGCTAAACTCCTAGATCTTTCAAAAATCCTTCAAACATCGACCCCACGAACTGGCGTTCGTTGTCCGATATCACCACTTTAGGAATTCTGAAATGAAACACTACGTACTCCTTCATGAACTTCAACCATTCTTATTCTGTTATTAACCGAAGTGGCTTTGCTTCTACCCATTTGGTCATATAATCGATGGCAACTATAACAAAACTGACCTGACCTTTAGTTTTCGGCAATGGACCCAGTATATCTACCCCCCCAGACAGCAAAGGGTATAGGAGATAAGATCGAATATAGCTCTTCTGGTGGCTGATGTGGGATCGGACTGTTGAGCTGACATTTTTCATACTTCTTTATATACTACGTAGCTTCTTTGAAGATTGTAGGCCAGTAGTACCCCTGCCTAAGCACTTTGTAGGCTAATGACTTAGCAGCCATATGGTCGCCACAAATACCCTTGTGAACTTCCCGAAGGGCATATTCAGCTTCGGACGGGACCAAACACTTCAACAATGGTGACGAAAATGACCTTCGATAAAGATCCCCATCAATAAGAACGAAGTTGGCACTCTTGTACTTGATCTTCTTTGCTAGCATCTGATCCAAAGGAAGGACTCCATCTGCCAGATATTCACTGTATGGAGTCATCCAACAGGTAGAGCGTTCAATGCACATCACTGCTTCATGCTAGATACTCGGCTGCTGCAGAACCTCCAAATAAACTGACCCATCAAAAACGTTAGCATCCATAGTGGCCAGCTTCGATAATGCATCGGCAATGGAATTGTCGTTACGTTCTATACCCTGAAACTCGTAGGAAACGATATACTGAAGACGATCTTTCAATTCTGCCAAATACTTGATCATTCTTTCCCCCCGAGCTTCATAATCTCCAGATACTTGCTTGACGACCAGCTAAGAGTCACTGTAAATGATCAACTTTTGAACTTCTAGACTCTTCGCCAGTCGAACTCCGGCTAACACTGCTTCGTACTCTGCCTCATTGTTCGTTGCTCTGAACCCAAATTTGATGGCCTGTTGCACTTTGAATCCCTCCGAACTTGTCAAAATAATCCCTGCTCCACTGACATCCGTGGTAGAAGACCCATCTGCATACAGCATTCATGAGTTTTGACTGTACTGAAGAACTACAACTACTCGATCGGACATTTCAGCTTCTAGCAGCTCAGCATCTGCTTCGGAGAATGAACATTCCACCATGAAATAGGCCAAGGCCTGACCTTTGATAGTAGTTCGGGGATGATATTCAATAAAAAATTGAGATAATTCCATTGTCCACGCTGCTAATCTCCCCGAAACTTCTGTCTTGCTCATCACCTTTTTCAACGGTTGATCCGTGTAGACGACCAAGAGCCGAACTTGAAAATATTGCCGAAGCTTCCGACTAGCAATTATCAAAGCAAAGGAAAAATTTTCAATATTTGGGTACATGATTTTAGCATCTCTTAGGACATGGCTGACATAATAAACTGGATGCTGCTTCCCCCCTGCCTCCCGAACCAAGACAGGTCCCACTGCCAATGAACTAGCTGCCAGATATAAATACAAAGTCTCAGCTGGAGCATGTTTCACCAACAGAAGAGCTGAAGATAAATATATCTTTATGCCTCAGAAGTCGTCTTCACACTCCGAAGTCCACTGAAACGTCTTCGCATTCTTTGACCCCTTCAACGTATCAAAGAATGGCAAGCATCTCTCTGTCGATTTGGACATGAACCTCCTCAAAGCTGTAATCCTACCAGTCAGACGTTGAACGTCTTTGAATGACTAAGGAGTCTTCATGTTTAGAATAGCCTGGATCTTCTCTGGGTTGGCCTCAATGCCCCTTTGACTGACCAGATAACCCAGGAACTTCCCCGCACCGAGGCCAAAGTTGCACTTAGTTGGATTGAGTCTCAACTTGTGATGAAGGACCGTCTGAAAGCATTCTTCAAGATCATCCAAGTGTTTTTTAACGATCACGCTCTTCACTATCATGTCATCCACATATACCTCCATGTTCCTTCCTAGCTGCTTTTGGAAGATAAAGTTCATCATTCTCTGGTAACTGGCTCCAGCATTTATCAGGCCAAAGGTCATCTTCTTATAGGCATACACCGAACGGTGTGTGATGAATGTTGTCTTCGGAATGTCCTCCTTGCACATAGATATTTGATGATAACCTAAAAAAGCATCCATAAAGCTTAGTAGTGCATACCCCGAGGTCGCATCAATAAGTTGATCAATGTGGGGCAGAGGATAGAAGTCCTTCGGGCATGCTTTGTTCAGATCTGTGTAGTCGATGCAAACTCACCATTTTCCATTCTGCTTCTGCACCAACACTACATTTACCATCCACTCCGGATAGTCGATCTCAAAAATGAAGTCAGCAGCTATTAGCTTCGCGATCTCCTCATCAATGATCCTCTATCGCTCAGGTGCAAAGATCCACCTTTTCTACCGAACTGGCTTCTTTGATGGATCCACATCTAGTCGGTGCTCGATAATCTTTCGGCTGATTCCAGGCATATCTTGTGGTTCCCATGCAAAGATGTCCGCATAGCAGCGAAGAAGTTCAATAAGGTTTGTCCGAAGAGGTTCCAGCAAACCCAAACCTATCTTCACTGTTTTGTCTTTCTTCCCAAGAACTAGCTCGATCTCCTCCATCTCTCCTGCAAGAATAACCAATGGCTCCGAACTGCTTTCAATGAAGGGCTCGATCTCAATTGCCATGATATGCTTCTGCTTGCTGACCCCTACTCCCGAGGCAATAACAGCGTTTTGATAACAACGCCGGGCTAGATCTAAGTCCCCTGCTACCTCTCCCACTCCGTGTACCATTGAGAACTTGATCTTAAAGTGAGGGATGGAAGTCACTGCTTGGAGAGCAGTCAAGGTAGGTCGTCCCAATATAGCGTTGTAGGCCGAATCTACATGCACAACATAAAATTTACATGTTATTTCTACCTGTTGTGGAGCTGTACCGAAGACCACTAGTAGTTCAATAGTGCCTGCAACTTTGACTGGATCGTTGCTGAAGCCATATAAAAGAGCCTCCTGTCCCACCTCCATCTTTCGCCCATCAAGATGCATCCTCTGATAATCGTGGGCATAAAGAATTTCAACAGAAGACCCATTGTCGATCATCATCCGCCTCATATCCACCGAACCCACTTGTGCAGTGATCACCAGCACTCCTTCATAAGGTTCGATGGGCTCCGAAGGGTAATCTGCATCAGTGAAGGATATAACTATTCCTGGAAATGGCATGTCGATCTTCGGGAGAACACCCACCACAGACATGACTGAATCCAGGTATACCCTCCTCTTCTTCCCTACCAACTTCCCTGCTGTCCCTCCAGCTATTACATCAATGACGTGCCTTAGTGGTTGATTTGGAGCAGGCTGCACGGGTGGAACCGTTTGAACCATCTGAATAGTACGGTCAACATTCTGCTGATCTTGTTGTTGGTCCTTCCCGGCCACATATTGAACTAACAAACCGCTTTAAACCTTCCTCTCCATAAAGTCCTTCAAATTGCAACACTCATTAGTGTCGTGACCTGCAGCTTGATGATAGCCATAATATTTTCGAGCATTTCCCTGTCCTGGCTTGAGAGTGTCGCGAGGTGGTTCAAAGAACGGCTTGTTCCTGATCTGATCCAATATCACCGACCTATCCGTGTTCAGTTTGGTGTAAACCTTATTCACCTTCTAGGCAGGAGCAGGTGGGTGATTACTTCCCTGTTGCCATGTGTTGTTGTACTTCTTCGAGCTTCCCTCTGGCCGATCATTATACCCTCCCACCTTCTGATCGCCTTCAGCCTTAGAAGTATCTGCCTCCTTCATTCGGTCTGAAGAAGGACAATTCAGGCTATTCATATCCTCCTCCACTACAATATATCCTTCGGCTTTATCAAAAGCTTCGGCCAAACTCTTCATATGGTGAAACATCAGTTTCTTCACTAAATTCTCCAACTTCACCAGGTCTAACCCATTCTGAAACAACCCCATAGCTTGAAGATCATTGAGGTCAGACACTTGGCCAACGACTTCTCTGAATCGCTTCACGTACAGGCCCAAAGACTCATCAAAAAACTGTCAGACTTGAGCCAAAGAACCCGTAGGCTTTCCCCTCCTTCGGTTTCTCCCAAAACGAGCATGGAACTTTTCACACAACTTGGACCATGAAGATACTGAATCTACAGGCAAAGTCCCCATCCACTGCCTCACATCCTTCCTCAACATTGTAACAAACGTGTGACACTTGGTAGCATTGGTGAAGTCAAGTAATCCATCAGCCTGTTGAACGCCTGCCTATGGTCATAAGGGTCTCCAGACCCATCGTAACTCTCTATTTAGGGAAACTTCTTGGTGGTATCTGCCTTCTCCTTAAGAATATCTTAGGAAAATGGGGATGCCTTCTTTCCCAGAGTATCCTTCACTTGTTGAACCTCAGCTAACTACTTTCGGAGCTCCTTCAACTCCTTCACCAAGAAATCCACACCTTCTGGTTGTGAAGAGAATTCTTTCTCCTGAACAACCTTCTGCTTCTAGGCAGATCGACCCATTCCACCAGAATCCATGACCCTTGATGGACTTCTGGATTTACTTCGGCGTGCGGCCATGTTATCACGATGAGAATATTCAGGCTGGTGCTCTCTTCTTTTATTCTCAGGTACATGTCTCTTGACCGGCTCCTCTGTTTGCCACCATCTTGACCTTGAGAACCAATGATAACAAGTGCTTTCTTTGATAACTCAGGAGTTCTGCTTCTTGATCTCCTTCTCTCCTGAGGTTAACCCCAAGACTCGTGCACAAAATGCTCCAGCTCCTTCCCATCTCGATGTTGTACATCCTTATGCCTACTACACCTTTCAGACTGAATATAGGTGGACGCCTCATCCTTCAGATCGGCCATCCAAAGCATCTGTACAGCTATATCCTCCCTCTGCTTTAGAAGAACCTCTAAAGCTTTATCACCTTCTTCGGCTATCCTCGCCAACTTGGAAACTTTTTCGTCTCGACCACCTTGGTGATGAGTTCTAGGTGGTGAACCCTCCACCTGCCTTCGGTCTTGGTCCCAGCCTTTATCATCAGCAAACACCAACATCCGTCTGGCTCCACCATGAGCTCTCGAACGAGAACCCTTGGAAACACGTTTGGAAGCAGTGCTCTCACTCTCATGAGCACTCTTTAAAGGACCCAGACGATCCTTAATAGAAATATGTTGGACAGATGAGCTCACAGCCTTCGGCTGTCCTTCCAGTGTATCTGCTCTACTCCTCACCATCCTTTTCGACGTAGAACAAACGAATGTTGTGATTGAAAACTCAATGACACTAGAACACAACCCTCCTTCTAGCGCCAATGTTAACGCCAAGATCTTCTACCACGTCCCAATCACGTAAGATATCTTGATCCTGTACACAAAACACAGTCAACACCAAAAGCTTGACGGCTTCGACCGTCGGGGGATAGCTCAGGCGTGAGAGTCAGTACAGGCGATCACAAGGGTTAACAATGGAGGAATAAAATATCTAGTGTGTATTGAGAGAGAGAAAGTTATCAGTTACCTTTTACTTGAAGACTTCCTTGCTATGTTATACTCTTAGACCCAGTTTACCGTGCCACCCACTACCGTCAGACACAACCCCCCACTCCTCTGTGGTCTCTGCCGACTGCATGCAGGCTGTCACCTTTTTCCTACTGTTTCTACCGCCGGTCGACTATAATCCCATCCACATTAATGATCTGCAGGCTACTCGGTCAACAACCTTACTTTTTCATCATTACAAGTCAAAGATGGAGATATTAAAATATCCAATGGGTCAATCCACTGACCCGACCCGATCTTATAAGGACCAAACAGGAATAAGATGGTGACCAAGCCCGATAACTTTAGGACCCAATAGAGAAGATCCAATGGATTAACCAAATAAGTAGGTCCAATCCATTTGGCCCAATAGGAGAAATATCATAACCCAACATTAATAAAAGACTATCATATATGATATATTAAAATTATTAACAATTTATACTAATATGATATATTTTATTATTGTGTACACTTAAATTTTTGAGAATTATTATATATACATTTGCCACAAAATTCTTTCAATATCATATAATCTCTTCTCATTTCAAAATATAAGATCCGTTATTTTTGATTTTTTTCAAAAATTAATTTGAGACATTTCAAAAATAACACAACACAATATTACGTTGCTAAAATTACGCGTCATTAACTCCCTACAATTCACGCTAACCGGTCCTAAATTCAAGCTAATGAAGAAAACAGGCAACTTTGAGATCAGAAAAAACAGAGCAACGACAGATCGGAGAAGACGACTTCTCCAACGGCGATGCAACTCTGAGATCGGATAATATCGAAGAAGATCAACAACAACTTCAAGATCAACAACAACTTCAAGATCAACAGCAACTTCAAGATCAACAACAACTTCAAGATCAGTAACCAGCTAGGCTCTGTAACAAATTTGATTGTTGATTGTTGATTGATCCGTAATAGATTTGTATACTGGGGTATTTGAGTTTAAAGTTTATATGCATATAGTTACCCCGTGGTTACTATATACTCGTATATTAGTTACCTTTCTTAATTTTTTCGTTCTTAAATTGGTCACAAAGTCAGTATACTGACTGTTTTGATTTCAAAATGCATGTAAAAATATGTTTTATATCCTGGTTACTAAGTACATATAAATTGGTTACTGTTTATTATTAATTTGGTTACTGTATAATATTTATTTGGTTGTTATATACTTTAAATGTATATTCTACTGATGTTTTTTATATTGATGGTTACTTATTAAATACATTGATTACCTTCCTCCAACTGTTGGATCTTTAAGTACATATTGATGTTTTTTATATTGATATTTTTTATATTGTATATTTTCGCTGTAAAATGTATGGAAAATATGTTTTATGTTATGGATACTAAATAAATATATGTTGGTTACTGTCTAATCTAGATTTGGTTACTATATAATGCTGACTTGGTTACTGTGTAATATTACCATGGTTACTGCATAATATTAATATGTTTATGTTCTGGTTACTAAATAGATATATGTTGGTTACTGTCTAATCTAAATTTGGTTACTGTATAATGTTGTTATGATTACTGTATAATATTAGCATGTTTTATACTGGTTTGTTTTATATTGATGATTACTTATTGACTATATTGGTTAACTTCATACAAATGTTAGTCTTTAGTTGGTAACAAACTGATGCGGTTGAAAAGCAGACGTGTCAGTTTATGTAAAGATTTGATCTAGTGAGAATTTGGTAATTTTTGTCAAGTTTGGAGTGTAGGATTTTGGCGTTTTCGGAGCTTAATTTCATTGGAAACGGGTCAACGATCAAAAATCACCAGCTTTGCTGGTGAACTGCATGTTTTTTTGGTCGAATTCCATCATTTAGGCCTTCAAATTTGCATGTAAAAATTTGGTTTATTTTCTGGTTACTAAGATTATGTAGTTTGGTTACTGTCTAATATTGATTTGGTTACTTTACAATGTTTATTCAATTGTCAGATAATGGAGACTAACAATAACCAATACAACAAATTTAATTATTTACATGAATATATAATTGTTTACTGTTAGTAACCATTAACCACATGGTTGGTAATATTTTTGATGGTGTACAGTAACCAAAATTAATGTTGATTAATATTTTGATTTTTGATTCCATCATAAGTTGTCATATTAAAGTAAACATATACATTGAACAATTGGTAACTGTTGGTTATATATTTTATGATTTTAATGATGACAATATTATTGGGTTTATGAATTTGATTTAAATTGTTTGGGCTGATTTAAATTTATTATATGTTAATTTTTTGTATGGTCCATTAGTATATTCCTTCTATATTTAAGTTTGCATGTTGCATGTTGCTGAAAAGATCTTTAATATAATTTAGTAATGATATACAATTCAATTTGAAAAGGAAACTAAATAAGGTACTTGTTATCTAGTGATTGGCTAGTAACAAACTTTATCAAATATCTCCTTGTTCCTTTATTTAAGGTGTTTTGGTTTGACTTGAAAACATATCCTTGATTTACCAAATTTGTTGGACTCTTTAATTGCTAATATCATGGGGTATACCAACTTTGATATGAGTTTCCTATTCTATCTTATGTTCATAACCGTTGGTCAATATTAGTAGCTAATATTATGGGATTTAAATCATCTGATTTCTTATTATGGGATTTAAATCATCAGATTTCTTGCTAATAATTATTTTATAGCCGTTGGGTCTCTTTTTATATATAGTCTTATCTCACGGCTAAGCAAGAAGGATATAAGAAGCTAATTCACGTTGCTATATAGAGAAGAATCCTATTGAGAGCTTTCATTGTTTATTTCCAGCTATTCATTGTACTGTCTATAATTCTTTGTGGCTGGAAAATAAAAAGTCTATTTCTTCTATCATATTCAAAGTTCAAGGCTTATTTGGCTTTATCGATCCAGTAGAAGATAGGCTCTGTTCAAAGAGAGATTTCAAGGTTGCAGAGGTGCAAAGGTCTCAGTGGTGAAAAAGGTTGCATAGGTGCAAAGGGGGCAGAGGTGTCCATTAGTGGAAAGCTTCTTTGTAACATGGAGTTCTTTTTATTGTATTTAATTGAATATTAAGTTTAATAAAAAGTGTCTCCAATCCTAGTTGGGATTGGACGTGGATTAGGCCACTAGATAGAGGATAGGGGTCGAACCACGTAAAAATCTTGGTGCCTTTACGTTTCTGCACTTTACCTTTCTGTTTGTTTAATTTATGGGTATTTTGCTTTATTTTTTTGTTATTCACGCCACTATCCAGACACTAAAGTAGACAGGTCTAGCTGTCTGATAATAAGAAACGAAGAACATAAGCTAAAGCAGACAGGTGTAGCTGTCTGAATTAAACTTGTAGCATAAAGTTACAAAAAGATTTCACCGTTTATCACTTTTAGCTTAAATACTTATTCACCCCCCCCCCTCTAAGTGTGCACATACATAGAATTTCATTTGGTACCAGAACAAGGCTCTACTAATATTGATCGTTGCAGGTCGTAGGGGAAGATCCTATAGCACACCTAAACTTTCAAGAAGGTCAGTCCACAACTAGGCCACCGCTGTTGTTCAGAAGTGAAAACTTCAACTTTTGGAAGTTCAGAATGAAGATTTTTCTTAAAAGAGACCCATGGGAATGGTGGGTTGTTGAAAATGGACCTATCATTCCTAGACATGATGATGGCAAACCAAAGGCTCTTATGGAGATAGATGCAAATGAAGGTTATATGTTTTCCTAGAACTCAAGAGCTATGAACACCTTGCTAAGCGAAATGGTCCAAGCTGAAATTGATAAAGTATCATCGTGCAATACAACAAAAGAAATGGGGGATACAATCTTCATGTGCCACGAGGGAACTACTAAGGTGAAGGATGTCAAGCTAAGCATGTTAATGCACGAATATGAACTATTCAAATTGGAGAAAAATGAATCAATTAGAGATGCCCAAGCAAGATTCCTTACTCTAATGAATTCTCTAAGCATGCTCAGACGAAAGATTGATCAAAAGGAAATCAACCGAAAGCTTTTTAGAGTCATGCCAAAGAGATTCGCACCAAAGGTTACTACACTTCAAGACTCAGTCACAATTAGCACAATGGAAACTCTTACCTTATTTGGAGAACTTGAAGAGTTTGAAAACTAATTAAAATTGTACGATGAAGAAGATGAGGCACCTAAGATGAAGACCTTGGCTCTACAAGCTAAAAGCTGCATAGAAGGCAATGATGAAGATTTTGATGAAGAAATTGAAATGCCCTCAAGAAAACTCTAGAGACTACTTCAAAGGAAGAAACAAAGGAAAAATCAAAAGGGTAGCTCAACTCCAGTGAGTAAGTCCAAAACGGAACAAGACGAAGAAACTATCCAACTCTGTTTCATGGGACTAGAAGATGATGATCAACCTGAGGTAACGAATTTTCATGAAATTTTTGAAATATCTACATCTGATTATCTTGCTTTACAAAATGAAAATCAAAGGCTTCAAAAGAAAATTGCTTATTTTAAGAACTGCGTAAATGAGCTAATGAATGAAGTTGAGTCACTTATTGAAGAAAGAAAAGAAAATGAATATCTTAAAAAGGAAAATCAAATTTTAAAAGAAAATTTGAAAATGAGGGATGCATGCATAGATGCTTTTAATGATGGAAAACTGATGAATGTTCAACATGATAATAATATAACAAATGCAGAAATAACATCTTTAAAAATGATCTTGCTAAATTTGTGCAAGGAGAAGGGAACCTAAATGTTATGTTAGGGGCACAAAGGTCCAGTCTTGATAAACAAGGGATTGGATATAATCCTATTAAAAATGTGGAAAATAGGACTAATAATAATATTAGAATAATTAATAGTAAGTCAAGGCATAAACCACTTTATTGTTCACCGTTTGTTACTTGTAAAAAATGTGATTTTAAAGGTCATTTTGATTCTAATTGCAATAAAATTAGAATAAAACAAATTTGGGTAAAGAAAAGTGATTTATATGCTACTAACCCAAAAGGACCTAAGAAGATTTGGGTACCAAAAAGATAGTCTATTTGTTTGTAGGTGTCTCAAGATCAAAAAAGAGATGGATGGTTCTTTACTTTGAGAGAGTAAGTTACCTATAAATTATTTGGCGGAATCTGTAAGTACCTCATTTTTTAAAATAGAGTTTTAATTAGATATATTATTATAAAAACTCTATGGATTTCGTATTATAAGGGTTAATAACATCTTTTATTATGCCAAATGCTCCATATTTAATACACATGATAATCTTGATAAGGGGTTGAGGAACATGTTCATATTTTATTTGATAATTTTGACCCTGATCTTTCAAAAGAAGAGGAAGGAGACTTTGCAGGAAAACAATTAAAGGATCTGTAATTTGGAAAGAAAACAGTTCAATCCAGATAGCCTAAGCCTTCTGTATCGGAAGGAAAAAGAGATGAACCAGGAAAACATGCAGACACCTAAATCTAGACAGCTCGACCCGTCTGTTTTTGAAAGCAAATGAGATGAATATTCTGATGCAAAATCTGATATTCCAGAAAGTTAATCAAATGAACAAATGACCAATTGTAGTCTTCCAAGAACAACCATAAAAGTGAAAAATTATCCTCCTAACCTGAGCTTTAAAGACCTCAACATTGGGATGATCAAAAGAAGTGTTATTGAAGAGATTTTTTATTTTGAAAATACAAAATCCAAATCTACATTAAGGAGCACAACTATCAAGCTTTCTATTGGTTACAAAATGTTGTTATATAGGTAACAAATTACAAAGGTATGATCGTATTGTCTACTTGTTATATGTGGTTTTGTTATAAACTTGCTCCAATGATATTCTTTATCTTTGTACTTATTCTTTCAATGTTGGCAAAGGGGGAGAGATACTTGTGCTTAATATGATTAATACGTGGTTTCTTTTTGATAATGACAAAAGAGGAGATATATATATGGTACTGATATATATGCATAAATTAAGGGGAAGCCATATACATAGGGGGAGCATATTAATTAAATGGCATTATGTATTGTCATCATCAAAAAGGGGGAGAATGTTGGTTATATATTTTATGATTTTAATGATGACAATATTATTGGGTTTATAAATTTGATTCAAATTGTTTGGGCTGATTTAAATTTATTATATGTTGATTTTTTGTATAGTCCATTAGTATATTCATTCTATATTTAAGTTTGCATGTTGCATGTTGCTGAAAAGATCTTTAATATAATTTAGTAATGATAAGCAATTCAATTTGAAAAAGAAACTAAATAAGGTACCTGTTATCTAGTGATTGGCTAGTAACAAACTTTATCAAATATCTCCTTGTTCCTTTATTTAAAGTATTTTGGTTTGACTTGAAAACATATCCTTGATTTACCAAATCTGTTGGACTCTTTAATTGGTAATATCATGGGGTATACCAACTTTGATATGAGTTTCCTATTCTATCTTATGTTCATAACCGTTGGTCAATATTAGTAGCTAATATTATGGGATTTAAATCATCTGATTTCTTATTATGGGATTTAAATCATCTGGTTTCTTGCTAATAAATATTTTATAGCCGTTGGGTCTCTCTTTATATATAGTCTTATCTCACGGCTAAGCAAGAAGGATATAAGAAGCTAATTCACGTTGCTATACAGAGAAGAATCCTATTGAGAGCTTTCATTGTTTATTTCCAGTTATTCATTGTACTGTCTATAATTCTTTGTGGCTGGAAAATAAAAAGTCTATTTCTTCTATCATATTCAAAGTTCAAGGCTTATTTGGCTTTATCGATCCAGTAGTCGATAGGCTCTGTTCAAAGAGAGATTTCAAGGTTGCAGAGGTGCAAAGGTCTCAGTGGTGAAAAAGGTTGCAGAGGTGCAAAGGGGGCAGAGGTGTCCATTAGTGAAAAGCTTCTTTGTAACAGGGAGTTCTTTTTATTGTATTTAATTGAATATTAAGTTTAATAAAAAGTGTCTCCAATCCTAGTTGGGATTGGACGTGGATTAGGCCACTAGATAGATGATAGGGGCCGAACCACATAAAAATCTTGGTGCCTTTACGTTTTAGCACTTTACCTTTCTGTTTGTTTAATTTCTCAGTATTTTGCTTTATTTTTTTTGTTATTCACGCCACTATCCAGACACTAAAACAGACAGGTCTAGCTGTCTGATACTAAGAAACGAAGAACATAAGCTAAAACAGACACTAAAGCAGACATGTGTAGCTGTCTGAATTAAACCTGTAGCATAAAGTTACAAAACGATTTCACCGTTTATCACTTTTAGCTTAAACACATATTCACCCCCCCTTCTAGTTGTGTACATACATAGAATTTCAGTAACTGTTCTGAAACATTTTTATGTAAATTTGGTTACCCATCTTAAATAAAATGGTTACCTCTATATTCATATTTAGTTACCAACTGGCATGGACCATTTCCAAATAACTTTTATAACTACGTAATTTAAAAGTATCCATCAGCTAGATAAATGGAAACCCTCACATCTACATTAAGCACTTGATAATTATTCTAATATAAGTTTTTTATTATTTGGTTACTAACCAAAACTAAAATGATTACCCATATATGCAAGTTTGGATACCAACTGCACCTCTCAAATTATTTTTATTTTAATATGAGATCTATAAATGACTATCATGTATATAAATAGGAACTCTTAATTGGAGTTTCTTATTCCATCATGATGACAGGGCATAAATAAAATATATACATTTAACACTTTATAATAGTCCTAATACAAACTTATAATTATCTGGTTACTCACAAAAACAAAAATGGTTATTATATATATATATATATATATATATATATATATATATATATATATATATATATATATATATATAGGTGTGAATACCAACTAACATTTCAACTGAAATAGCTGATGGATACTATTCTGAACCAATTTTATATAAATTTGGTTACTCACAAAAAATGGTTACCTCTATATGCAGATTTAAATACCAATTATACAATTTCTAGATAATTGTTATGAGTATGTAATTTATAAGTATACAGTAGCTAGATAAATAGGACACTCTCACATGTACATTTAACACTTGATGCTTGTCCTGATACAAGCTTGTAACTATCTGGTTACTAATAACAGTAACCATAATGTAACATAATAAAACAGTAACCACATATTTATATGATAGTAACCAGAACATGTTTTAATGGTAACCAAAACAGAAATATCATGTAATGAAACCCAATTTAGGCAATCCATGTATATTAAACAATTACATATTAACCAGAATAAAAAATAAAAGTAACCAAAATCCCACATTAAGGACACAATAATAGTAGTCAAACCATAAGATAACAGTAACCAAAACATAATAAAGAAGTAACCAAATAGTTATATAAAAGTAACCAGAACATGTATGATGTGTTTGTGGAAATGGAAGTAGAAATAGAAGAGCATAAACCTTGTAGAAGATATTTGAAGGAATTTACAAAAATAATACATCAATGACTTGGGTTTATTATTTACAAAAATAATACATCCACAAACTAATGATGCCTTAAACTTCTCCAACTGACTTGGGTTCAATTTCTTGGTAATAATACTGGGGACTTCCATGTCACACCAATATATAACTTTTCTAATGATTTTCTCTATTGCATTCCTCATAGTAAAGATCCAATAACGGCAAATAAACAAAATCAGATTTACACAGTCATTAGTAACCAGATATAAACAATATTTATACCATAAACAGTTACATAGTGACCAACAAATAATATCATACTAACCAAAACATAATATAACAATTACACAGTAGCCAAAATAGACTATAACAAATAGCCAACATCCCACATTGACTGCACAATAATAGTTATCATATCATAATATAACATTAACCATACAATAATAAAGCAGTAACCAAAAAGATATATTATATAATCTAATGATAACCAAAATATAAACAACATGTAGTACAAACCATTTTATATAGTAAACAAACAGTTATATATAATATTAACCAAAACATAATTTAAAGGTCACCAAAACAGAAACATGTATACCAAAAAATATACTAAAGAAGTAACCAAACAGTTATATGATAGTAATCAAACCATGTTTTAATGGTAACCAACACATAAACAACATGTAGACCAAACCCAGTTTAGTCAACCAATGTATACTAAGCAAATACATTGTAACCAAAAGAACATATAAAAGTAACCAAAATCCCAATTGAGGGAAAAAATGGTATCCAAATCATAAGCTAAGAATAACAAAAAATATATTAATGAAGTAACCAAACAGTTATATGTTAGTAACCAAAATATATATTAATGGTAACCAATACATAAACATGTACACCAAACACAGTTTAGTCAACCATGTATACTAAACAAATACATGGTAACCATAACAACAAAAAACAGTAACCAAAATCCCAAATCAATGTAACAAAAATGGAATCCGAATCACAAGCTAATAGTAACCAAAAACATACTAAAGAAGTAACTAAACAGTTATATCATAGTAACCAAAATATGTTTTAATGGTAACCAATACATAAACAACATGTACACCAAAACCAATTTAGTCAACCATGTATACTAAGCAAATACATGGTAACCATAATAACATAAAAAAGTAACCAAAATACCAAATCAAGGTAACAAAAATGGTATCTGAATCTCAAGCTAACAGTAACCAAAAATAATGCAGAAGTAACCAAACAGTTATATGGTAGTATCTATTTTTATTGCTTGACGTAGCTACAACGTAAACATTACATCAAGCCCCCATAAATTGGTCTTGTGTCAGTATATGATGCAGAAGTAAAATGACAAAATGAAGATGAGACAATCATGATCATTCAAATGCAGAGTAGATATGTTAAGAGCCTAAACAATTTGAAAATAATTATCTTCTTTAGCAAATATTATGTTGTTAAATGATGTCTATCGCAAATAACCCAGTCATAGAGATAAAGAAAAATTCCTTCAATAAAAAAATTAACATAAACAGAATGTCGCCAAAAGTACAGACTCAGAGTATGACAACAACACTTCAACCATGTACATACCAAATGGTAGGTTCCAAAAGGAGGTGATTCTACCAAAGCAAGAACTCCATCGTCTGAAGAACTAGATTCCGTGACGCCCCCAAAATAGGTTTACATCACCTATTCTGACTTGCCAAATACATGGTACAGAATACAAATATAACTTAATTATACAACAATCGCGTAAAATACGATAAAATACATGCTGTGAGTTTTAATACAAATATTGTCTTCTAGACAATATCCACTCTCAGAATAAGTCCTCATTACATTTATTATCACACTATTTAATAGAATAGTGAGGACTACTAATGCTATTATCTGGTCCGTCACTCCGTTCCTCGACTAGTCTCGGCTACGTTCTCATTTCCTGAAGAGAACAATGAAAGAATAGGTGAGCTCAACTAGCCCAGTAAGAAATATTATGACTAAGATAATGCAAAATAAATTATCATTAGCCTTCAACAATGTTAAACTGATAAAATACAATAGACATCAAGTTTAACTGCAGCGAAATAAGCAATCCATTAAAAGAGTCAAGTAGAGAATAAAATCTACTATCTTTTATGATTTAAAAGGTTTTACATCACTTTTATCGCTGGGACTCAGCTTAATAAATAATCCACATCATCCTTGTACTACGGCCAAGGATATTCATTAGTATCACAACCACAAATTATCCATGCACTACGGGATAAGGATATTCGTGTATTCATCATCAATGGTCATGATCATGCCAACAACTGTCCATCAATGCATTACGGGCCAATGAAGACTTTTACCACATCATTTGTAACATTACAGTCATGATTACAGCGAATAATTCCTGATCATAATCATACCAAGTCCATCTATGCACTACAGGCCACAGATGACTTTCAACAAAATATAAATATGAGGATGATGACAATGATATAAGAATTCAATAAAACAAGTTCAAGAATTAATTTATTCAGGAATTAATAACGTCCAAATTGTCAAGATTATACTTCTTTATAGAGTAAAATTTAAGAATGCTCAGAAGAATATTTTCACGAAAAGATACTAGATGAAGCGCAAATATCAAGGATATTCCACTAATTTCATGGAGTATAGAAGTCAAAACTTTAACCAACTGAGTATAATAATGAATGGAATAACAAAAGAAATCACCATGCATGCGGCACTTCGCATAGACAGGTTATTTCAACAGAATAATAAATAACGGAACCAGGTCAGGCGAAATTCGCACCGACAGGATGTTCCAACAGAATAATAAAAACAGAACCAGGTCCGGCGTAAAACAAACAGACAGGATATTCCAACAGAATAATAAAGACGAAACCAGGTCCGACGTAAAACACACAGACAGGATATTCCAACAGAATAATAAAGACGGAACCAGGTCCGGCGTAAAACGCACAGATAGGATATTCCAACAAAATAATAAAGAATGGAATAACAGAAGAATTTCACCAAGTATAGGGTAGCCCGCGTATACAGGTTATTCCAACAGAATAATAAATAATGGAATAACAGAAGTTCTCTTCATGAATACAAAAGAAATAATACCCCTTACCTTAGAAGAACTGGATATAGGAAAAGAAAGGTAGCAGACTTCTATTCTTCTTTCTCTCTATAATTTTCTCTCTCTAGAGTTTCAGTGAATTCGTAAGAAATAATGAAGGAATGAGCTTCTATTTATAGAAGAATGGACCGCATAGTAACTAATTCATGGACGGTCCAGATTGATTTACTTTTAAACGGACTGTCCATAATAATTTACTATGCAAAACTTTAAATATATATATATATATATATATATATATATATATATATATATATATATATATATATATATATATATATATATATATATATATATAAGAATTCGTCATAGCCTCCTTGTGAATCCACAGGATTCACGTGACATGCAAATATATATTATATATATATATATATATATATATATATATATATATATATATATATATAATAATTGAACAAACAAGCCATCCGTGACAATTTATCAGCCACCTTCCTCCTGCAATTTCAAAGTGGCCCCACAGTGGGCCCCACCTATTATTATTATTATTATTATTATTATTATTATTATTATTATTATTATTATTATTATTATTATTATATATATATATATAGACAGGATCAGGTAAGGGCTCCCTTACTTTGTTAAAATGCGGACTTTTTTTTTGATTTTTTTTGGTTTTTTTTAAAACAACTAAAAAAAAATATTTAATATTTTATGGAACTGAAATTTTTCCATAATATAATGTTTTGGGCGTGTTTTGAATACCTATACCAAAAAGTGGTGGTACAGTCTACCCAGACTGTACATACATATTTTTGTTATACGTACCCAAATCACATCCAAAACACTGTATTATGAAAAAATTTCAGTTCCATAAAATATTAAATATTTTTTTTAGTTGTTTTAAAAAAAAACCAAAAAAAATCAAAAAAAAAAGTCCGCATTTTAACAAAGTAAGGGAGTCCTTACCTGATCCTGACCCTATATATATATATATATATATATATATATATATATATATATATATATATATATATATATATATATATATACCGAATAACTTTCTACCGATTATTTTGAAAAATGGATAAATGGGGGTCCATAAAATAATAAATTTACATCAAAGACTTCATAAAAAATCCCTTCAATATTTTTAACAACATTTATCATCATTATTATAATTCACAATATTAATCAACCAAGTCGTTCACAGGAAATAGGGGGCTTTCCAATTAGGATTTCTCCCTATTGGCGCGCAATTAGGTGACCAAACCTCTCCTTGACAGAACTTCTAGACATCATTAATATTAAAAATAATAATATTAATAACTTTGTCGTCTCAATTATTGATTTAATAATATATACAAAATATTGACAATAATTGAATCAAATAACGTGAGATACTATGCAGTAATTACTAAAGAATAATTGAACAAAACTGAGTGACTTCTCACATAAGCATCAATAATTAATACCGTGTGCTACTATGCAACCACGCGTATTCCAGTACTTTTAACACCGGGTGTTTCAACAGTTAATGGTAAACTTCTGTCGTTATTTTTATAAAAATATTTTTGTCATTTTCTTAATCCGATAATAATTCCATTGTGGGGTCCACCAATGATTGCGTCGTTGTATGAATATTCCCTGCTAAAACGAATATTCTTCGACCAATCGAATATAATATAACAACTTCCATACTTTGAAGAATTTATAAATACTACCTACAACTATAACATTATAACAAATTCATTCAAAAATGATAATTATAGAAAAATCATCTTCATTCATAAAAGTTGGGGTCTTACAATCTCCAATTCTTATGAAATTTTGCCCTCAAAATTAGGGTACGTACCTGGTATGTCGAAGAGGTAAGGATACCTTGATTTCATTTCAGATTCTAACTCCCAGGTCATTTTCTCAACATCGTGGTTCCTCCATAAAACTTTGACTTAAGGTATAACCTTGGAGCATAGAATATGTTCCTTCTTATCCAAGATTTGAATAGGAACCTCTTCATACGTTAAATCTTCTGTTATTTCGTCCGGTTCTAACTCAACAATGTGGTTCAGGTCTTTCACATATTTACGTAACATGGATATATGAAAAACGTTATGAACACGAGACATACTTAGCGGTAAAGCGAGTATATACGCCACAGTTCCTACTCGATCGAGGATTAAAAATGGGCCAATGAATCAAGGATTGAGCTTTCCTCTATTTCCAAATCTCGTAACTCCTTTCCATGGAGCAACATGTAACAACACATGATCTCCAATATCGAATTCTGCGTCCTTTCGATGAAGATCAGCATAACTCTTTTGTCGATCTTGTGAGGTTTTTATACGTTGTCGGATTGTTTAAATCTTTTCCGTAGTCATACGTAACAACTCCGGTCCCAACAACGTTGCTTCACCCACCTCATCCCAGCATACTAGAGATCGACACTTTCTTCCATACAACGCCTCAAATGGAGCCATGCCAATATTTGCTTGATAACTGTTGTTGTAGGAAAATTCCACCAACGGTAAAAACTTGTCCCAACTTCCCTTGAAGTCAAGGACATAGAGTCTTAATAAATCTTCAAGAGTTTGAATAGTCCTCTCTGATTGTCTGTCCGTCTGAGGATGATATGCCGAACTAAATTGTAAATCTGTGCCCATAGCTTTTTGCAAACTAACCCAAAATCGTGAAATGAATCTTGGGTCTTGATCAGACACTATGGATACTGGCATACCATGCAATCTTACAACCTCATTTATGTACATACGAGCAAGACGTTCAAGTGTATAAGTTTCTCGTATAGATAAGAAATGAGCAGACTTGGTCAATCTATCAACAATGACCCAAATTGCATCTATGCCTTGAGAAACCTTGGGAAGACTAGTAACGAAATCCATGGTGATGTGCTCCCACTTCCATTCTGGAATTTCAAGGGGTTGCAATGGACCTTTTGGTACTTGATGCTCTGTCTTGACTCGTTGACAAGTTAAACACGTTGAGATAAACAATGCTATCTCCCTCTTCATATTCCCCACCAAAATGTATGTCGAAGATCATGATACATTTTGGTACTCCCAGGATGGATTGCAAATGGTGTGTTGTGCTCCTCCATCATGATTTTATACTTTAAATCTGGGTCGTTAAGAACACAAAGTCTGGAGTTGACTCAAAGTATTCCTTCTTCATCGATTCTTGCTTCCGACATAGCACCTTCTTATACTTTCTTCCTCATACGCATTAGCTCCAGGTCTGCAGCTTGAGCAGCTTTAACTTTATCGATTAAAGTCGGTTCCACTCATATATTCACCATCATCACTTGGGTCCCTGGAGTCTTTATCTCTATCTATATCCTTTGCAAGTCATACAAAATGGGCCTTTGCGTTGAAAATATCGCACTCGTAGCCGCATATGATCTTCTACTCAATGCGTCAGCTACCACGTTCGCTTTTCCAGGATGGTATTGGATGGTATGATCATAATCTTTCAACAGTTCAAGCCAACGTCGTTGTCACATGTTGAGTTCCTTTTGAGTGAAGAAATATTTGAGGCTTTTATAATCCGTAAAGATCTCCACTTTCTCCCCATACAAGTAATGCCTCCAAATTTTAAGTGCGAAGACAACAGCTGCCAACTCTAGATCATGAGTAGGATAATTCCTCTCATATTCTTTGAGTTGTCGAGAGGCATAAGCTATGACTTTCCTATGTTGTATAAGAACACATCCTAACCCTTTGCCTGAAGCATCACTGTAGATGACAAATCCCTCCGAGCTAGATGGTATTGTCAGAACAGGTGCTGAAATGAGTCTTCTCTTGAGTTCATGAAAACTCTTCTCACATTTCTCACTCCAACCGAATTTTATATCTTTCTTAGTTAGCTGAGTTAATGGAGTAGCGATTCGAGAAAACCCTTCTACGAATCTCCGATAATAACCAGCTAAGCCGAGAAAGCTACGTACTTCGATCACTGATTTAGGTTGCTCCCAGCTTTGAATAACTTCAATCTTTGTTGGGTTAACAGATATTCCATGACTTGATACTACGTGCCCAAGGAATACTACTTCCTCAAGCCAGAACATGCATTTCTTCAACTTGGCATAAAGCTTATATTCACGAAGCTTTTGGAGTATCAGCCTCAAGTGTTGCTCATAATCTTCACGGCTTTTGGAATAAATAAGGATGTCATCAATAAAGACGACCACAAAGTGATCCAAATATTCCTTGAATACTTGGTTCATCATATCCATGAAAGCAGCAGGTGCATTAGTCAATCTAAAAGACATGACTAGGAATTCATAATGCCCGTACTGAGTTTTGAAAGCCATCTTTGGAATGTCATCGGTTCTAATCTTCAATTGGTGATATCCGGAACGAAAATCAATCTTTGAAAAGAATTTGGCGCCTTGCAACTAGTCAAACAGGTCATCAATACATGGCAATGGGTACCTATTTTTGATGGTGACATGATTCAACTCCCGATAATCAATACAAAGTCGCATACTCCCATCTTTCTTCTTTACGAATAGAACAGGAGCACCCCAATGAGAAGTATTAGGATGAATAAAGCCAATGTCTAACAATTCCTGTAGTTGGGTCTTTAACTCCTGAAGTTCAATAGGAGCCATTCGATATGGGGCTTTGGAAATGGGTTTTGTACTGGGTTCAAGGTCGATACAAAATTCAATTTTACGCTTTAGGAGTAGGCTAGGAAGTTCTTTAGGGAATACGTCAGGAAATTCATTAACAATATAAATATCATTTAAAACTGACGTATTTTTGTTTAGATTCGTGATATGAGCTAAGAAAGCTTGACATCCTTTTTTTCAATAAACGAATAGCTTTATGGCTTGAGATGACAGAGATTGATTTTAATGGTTTGGATGCTTGAATTCGCATAATAATTTGATTAGGAATATGAAAGCTAACAACCTTAAGAAAATAATCAATTTTTGCATGATGAGTAGTTAACCAATCAATCCCTAGAATTACGTCAAATGCAAGTATTTTCAATGAAATAAGATCGACATGTAATGTGAAGGTACTGATTTGAACCAAACAAGACTTATAAACAATGGATGTAATGAAGGTTTCTCCCAACGGAGTTTCAACAGATAAGTCAAAGTCTAATTTCTTCGGAGTCAAATTTAAACGTTGAGCGCAAGTAGGAGAAATAAAAGAATGGGTAGAACCGATATCAAATAAGGTATATACTTCGCTAGAGTTTATGATAAGCTTACCCGTGATGACCTCGTTCGGGTTCCTCGCCTTCTGGGAGGTCACAACAAACGCTCTCCCTTGCATTACCGACTTTGACTTTTTTGGGACGGCCTTTGGTGCCTCCATCCTAGCTGAACTTGTTTTTGATGAACGACAAAATCGGGCTAGGTGACCTTCTCTTCCACAATTATAACATGCTTTGGATGACATCGCGTAGTTTGGACTAATGTGTCCCTCCCCTCCGCATTTGAAGCATATGATAGGTGGTCGCTCTCCTTCCTTAACAACGGGTGTTGGTGCTGACGTCTTTCCATCATTGTTGAATCTCCTTTTCTTGAAATGTCCATTGTTATTGTTATGACCATGATTACCACTGAAGTAGTTACAATTTCTGACCTGTTGATTCCCGCCACGCTTGTTGTCACCGCTTCGATGACTGCTCTCGCTAGTATTATCATTTTTCCAGCTGCTATCTTTTGGTTGGGTTGACTCATTATCACGCTCCAATAACTGAGTCCTATTAACAACATCTGAATACAAACACAGTTTATGAGAGAGAAGATATTGACGTATGTCGGGTTTCAAACCTCTTAGAAACATTTGCATCATTCTCTCCTCATTATCAACCAAATGGGACGCAAACCGGGACAACTCGGCAAACTTGGCTTCGTACTGAGACACGGTCATATTGTTTTGCTCCAGCATGATGAACTGTACCTCTTTCATTTTATGAATACTTTCGGGAAAGTACTTGTCGTTGAACAATTCTTGGAACTTCTCCCAAGACATCTTCAGTGCGGCAGGTTGAGTACGCTTTACAGATTCCCACCAGTAATCTGCCTCTACCCGCAACATAAAGGTGGCAAAGGGAACCTTTTGCTCCTCGGAGCGTCCCAAGACATCAAATATCTGGTTGATCAGCTTTATCCACGTCTCCGCCTTAAGTGGTTTTGGCTCTCCAAAAAACTCCGGTGGTCCCAGCTCCTTGAACTGTTTGGCGGTGACCGTCCGAGAGTTGTCAGTATTTTCACCTGCATTTTGGACAGGAGCCACTCTCGCATGATGTTGCATGAATTGCATAAAGCCTCTTAACATTCCATTATTCATCATCTGGTCCGTGTTGTTGTTTGCCTGAGGA
The DNA here is from genome assembly GCA_020205505.1 of Panax japonicus. Taxonomy (NCBI): domain Eukaryota; kingdom Viridiplantae; phylum Streptophyta; class Magnoliopsida; order Apiales; family Araliaceae; genus Panax; species Panax japonicus. The sequence continues at coordinate 47,173,201 of CM035092.1, read as the reverse complement.
TTGTCGCCTTCCTAAAGCACATTATCCTGACTATTGATCTGTAGAGACTCAACGGTCTCCTATGCTCCATTGATGTTCTCAACATTCTCGGATGTCATTTTCAAATACTGCCAAAAAACAAGGGTTAAATAACATATCACATATTATCCCTATACTCTGACCGACCAATTAAATATCAAATAAACTTAAGTAGGTCAAACTAGCGAATGAATTCCCCGTCTCTCCCCTCTTAGTTCTTATCTCAAATCTCAGCCAGGGATCATATCCCTAAGCTTTGATACCAATTGTGACACCCCCAAAATAGGTATACATCACCTAGTCTGAGTCGCCAAATACATGGTACAGAATACAAATACAACTTAATTGTACAACAGTTGCGTAAAATACGACAAAATACATTCTGTGAGTTTTAATACAAATATTGTCTTCTAGACAATATCCACTCTCAGAATAAGTCCACGTTACATTTATTATCACACTATTTAACAGAATAATGAGGACTACTAATGCTATTATCTAGACCGTCACTCCGTTCCACGACTAGCCCCGGCTACGTTCTCATTTCCTGAAGAGAACAGTGAAAGAATGGGTGAGCTCAACTAGCCCAGTAAGAAATATTATGACTAAGATAATGCAGAATAAATTATCATTAGCCTTCAATAATGTTAAACTGATAAAATACAATAGACATCATGTTTAACTGCAGCAAAATAAGCAATCCATTAAAAGAGTCAAATAGAGAATAAAATCTACTATCTTTTATGATTTAAAAGGTTTTTCATCACTTTTATCGCTAGGACTCAGCTTAATAAATAATCCACATCATCCCTGCAGTACGGCGAAGGATATTCATTAGTATCACAACCACAAATTATCCATGCACTACGGGCCAAGGATATTCGTGTATTCATCAATGGTCATGATAATGGCAACAACTGTCCATCAATGCACTACGGGCCAATGAGGACTTTTACGGTCATGATTACACCGAATAATTCATGGTCATAATCATACCAAGTCCATTTATACATTACAGGCCACAGATGACTTTCAACAAAATATAAATATGAGGATGATGACAATGATATAAGAATTCAATAAAACAAGTTCAAGAATTAATTTATTCAGGAAATAACGTCCAAATTGTCAACATGATACTTCTTTGTAGAGTAAAATTTAAGAATGCTTAGAAGAATATTTTCATGAAAAGATATGTTGGGTAAAATTTAATTATGCACAACACGCAAGTATACGTGGTCAACAAGTAATAAAGTGATATGTTGAGTATCGTTCCCACAGAGAATTAGTTAATAAAAATCACCAAGTACTAACCCGTAACCAACTCAATCTTATTTAAACGAATGAATTTCAAATTATATAAATTTAACTACTATTAAATTCCACAAATTAAATTAAGACTATGGAGATTTAAGATCACAACTTCACTTATTGCTTCATTTAAGTTAACACACATCTCATCAATTATTCTCTAACCCGAATTGTTAATCAAGAACACTAAAGTAGTATTAACCACCTCTCGATGCACTAATACCGTATTAACGTCAATCCACGATTAAGATAGAAATCCGTTAAACACCTTAATCAACCAACCCACTATATCTTTATGTGAATTACAATTGAAGAAGGTTTGAGAACAAGTTCTCTATCCGATTACATGAGGTGTCAAGCATATCTCTACCTTAACACTCATCAAGTTTAAGCTACTAACAAAATCCTGAACACATGCTATCATGATCAGATCTAAATCTATACTTCATCTCTCGAGTTCTTATAGATTATCACGGTAATTGATGGCCAGTCAATTAAACAATTAAGTCCAAACCACAATAGACAATTCTCACGTTAGAACATAATAATTGATAGCGAAGCATATTAAAATAAACTACACAATATGATCCATTGTAATCTCAAACAAAGAATTAGTTCATTGAATTAAAACTAAGAATCCACACTTGAAATAGCATTAAAAGATAAAAATAAGAGTAGAGTAAAGAATTTAATCTGTTGTCAGCAAATCTCCATCTTCCTCAAGCTCCTGCTCTTGATCTTCAATGGTCTTCAAGTTGCTTCAATCTCCAAAACTATTTAGAACTAGTGTTTTGATCTAATTTACTCTAATATAATCTAATGGAATCTTATTTCTCCTCTAATCTCACTCCTAATATCTGTTATTCTCCTCCTTTTATAAGCCTTTATACATGTCTTTAAGTCCTCTTGGAAGTCCTTGAGTCAATTGGATCGAAACAATCCTTTCCTAACTCAAATTTGGCCAAAAAACATCTTTTCTACGTATACCCCCGCCTCGGCGGGGGTTTTACTAAGGAAAAGCCCGCCCCGGCGGGCTTCATTTTCTGTCACAGCATCTTCTGGTAAAACGGCCATAACGTTTTATCCGGGAGGAGTTACGAGGCCTACCACCTATCAAATCGAAGATATCGACGAGCTATACAACTTTCATTCTTTGAGGATTGAGAAATTCCGGCCGGATAAATGCTAAAATTGGGCTTGAAGTGACTGTTATGAAAATGGCTAACCAAAACAGCGAAGTTCGACGTCCGTTGGTACAACGATCATAACTCTTGCATCCGAACTCCGATCAGAATGATTCAAGATTCCGGAAAGCTAAGACAACTCTCTAAAATGTAAGCTAAGTTCCAAGCCAAAAACATGAAAGCCCAAATGATGTTCGGATTGTTTTTCTTTGCATTTTCTTTGTTTTTCCTTACCAATAATCGCTCACACCGCTCCCAAATGTATAACCTACAAAATGAACAGAAAATGCATGAAAAATAACTAAGACACATGAATATAAGCAACTAATTCAAGTAAAAGATACCGAATAAGTGTATATAAAATCCACTTATCAAATACCCCTATACTTAAATCGTTGCTTGTCCCCAAGCAACACAACATAATGCAATGCAATGAAATGCAACTAATCTATATGCCTACGAATCCAACAGTATTGATAGAATCAAATCTATTCACTCGGCCTTAGAGAAATCAAGTAAACATGATAATACACCATATCAAAACCAATCAACAATTTCCTAGTCAATCATCAAGTCTTAAACTGTTATTACTGGTATAGTGCGTGTGTGCTCCATAACAATGTTAACTGATATAAAATCTAATTTAACACATAGCAAGTCTCTTCGAAGGCATCATACAATGCAAACTCAAGAAATCCAAAAATAAGCTAGATTCAACTAAAATCAAACAATTACTAATATCGAGGGTCAACATGGGATACTTATGCTTTATTTTCATCTACGGGGACTTTTTGCTCTTATTTCCTATTTTATTCTCTTTTTTTCTTTTGGCTTATATACACATAGATATGCAATGTCTTATTCCCTTAGGCTTTTCAATGCTACCTTAATGAGCTTTCGACCAACGACTCCCAGACCATTAAGACCTTAGGGCGCTAGGTGTAAAGACAATCCCCTCGGGCTTACATACTCAAGTAACAAAGGCCACAAAACTAGACAAGCACGTCACAGTGTTTATTCATATTTTTTTTCTTTTTTTATAAAGCTTATATACCCCAAATACTCCCCCAAACTTAGGTTCTTGTCTAACTTTAGTCATCACTACTTATTCTTGTCATTCTTTCATTTAAACTAGCATTATCCTTTAGAATCCCATTATGTATCAATTTAAACTCAATCAATCAACAAGTTGTTTTTACTGTGTTATCCTTGATTATACCAGTTTCAAACAGAAAAAGATTCAATTCATAACAAGAAATCACATCAAAGCTCTAATATTCAATATTCTACTTGTTTACTCAATTCCAATCTCATCATTGGCCAAAATAAACTAAACTATCTAACAGCTGGAATCATGCAAGGTGAACATAGTACCTAACTATTAATTTTTGAATTTTTGAATTTTTTTTAGTAATGAACCTAAACTATATTAACAACATATGCAAAATAACATAACATAAACATGAAACTAAACATTCAATAAAGAACTAAACTAAACTCCCCTAAACTTAGCAATTACAATGTCCTCATTGTAAGAATATAGCGATAAGTAGAAGAGAATTTCCTTGTAATCAACTAAGCGTGAAGAGACGGTGGCGATGGCGGCGACGATCATTTTCCTATCCATTGAACCTCCAATACCCGCAATGAAGACAGACAACATGGATTAGATTATAAGAGAACTTAATAAGCAAATTAATTCCTATCTACTAAATAAATTAGTAAAGCATATAAATATAAAAATTTCTAGGTTGCCTCCCAGTCAGCGCTTGATTTACAGTCTTTCAACCTGACTTTGTCTGGTCAATGCTATCCAATTCCTCATTGATAATTGAGGAACCCTCCATCCATTGGAAATAATGTAGCTTTTGGTAGGTTCCCATTTGTGATAGCCATTGCATTAAAGTCACCTAGCATGCTTTGTTTTGGTATAATCTCCCTGAAGAAAGGCAAATAACTAGGTGTTATAATCTCCCGAAGCTGTGTTTGTGATCATATTTGGGCATGGAAGTGTGTCAAACACAATGGGCTCTTCTTCTATCTTCTCTTTTTTGTCCCACCACAGCTTCATTGTGCACTAGCTCTTATGTCATAAAGAGCTTCGCCGATGACATGACTACCTAGCAGGCATGGTTTTGCAAATCTAACCGGATCCTTGAACTTTGGTGGAGAAGGAAATTGGGGCACTAATAACATCGACTCATTCTTGTTAGTACTTATAGTTAGTTCTTCACCGACCTTGTTGTCATTATCCCCATTTGTCTCTTTTCCAACATCTTGTGACTCATCATGTTGTAGATTTGGCTCGGGCACTTCATCAATCTCGGAATCCTCATTATAACACCAATTGTTTCGAGGAAGGTTGTTTACGGCTTTGGTCAATTGATCTATCTTATTTTGACAATTTTGAATTGTTATCTCTTGATTCTGAATTTTCCGCCCTTGATCAATCATCCTCTCCTCAGTTGCTGCTACAAACTTGAACCACAAATCCTCCAAACTTGAATTATCTGTCTCAGTTTTGGAATCCATGTATTGAGTTGAAGTGGTGATGAGTTGTTCCATCTGGTGCTAAAAATTGTGGCTCGATATTTCTTTACTCATCATCCTCTCCTCTTGGTTTGCTATAATCCTTAACATGAATTCCTTCAACTCTAAATTGTCTTCTTATTGCATTGGAGGTGGATATGAGAATTCCGACATGTTTGTTGGATTTGGAGTAGAGTATTGGTCTTCATAAGTATAACTCCATGAAGAATCTGGGTAATACCCCCAAACTTGATCATAATTATCATATGTATACTGATTGAGGTAGTTACCACCATACTGTACCGACCCAAGATTGATGGTGCATTGATTACTCGGATGATTGCCATCACAATAGCCACACGTAACTGTCATCCTTCGACTCTGTTGGGCTGCGATAATGTCCAACTTCCTCGAAAGTTCTTCAATCTGTTCTGACATTGCAGAAAATGTATTAAGTCCATCAATCCCCGTTTCCCTTGGTTGAGTCATGTTCGTATATGACCATTGATACACAAAGTCATTCATGGTACCTGAAAAAAGAGAAATATAGGAAGAGAATTAAAAATAAAAATAAAAATGTTTAAATTAAGACTAATTTGATTGAAATTAATATTGGTAAAAAAATATTAAACTAAATCCCCGGCAACGGCGCCAAAACTTTATTGGGTAAAATCTAATTACGCACAACACGTAAGTATACGTGGTCAACAAGTAATAAAGTGATAAGTTGAGTATCGTTCCCACAGAGAACTAGTTAATAAAAATCACCAAGTACTAACCCGTAACCAACTCAATCTTATTTAAACGAATGAATTTCAAATTATATAAATTAAACTACAATTAAATTCCACTAATTAAATTAAGACTATGGAGATTTAAGATCACAACTTCACTTATTGCTTTATTTAAGTTAACACACTTCTCATCAATTATTCTCTAACCCGAATTGTTAATCAAGAACACTAAAGTAGTATTAACCACCTCTCGATGCACTAATACCGTATTAACGTCAATCCACAATTAAGATAGAAATCCGTTAAACACCTTAATCAACCAACCCACTATATCTCTATGTGAATTACAATTGAAGAAGGTTTAAGAAAAAGTTCACTATCCGATTACATGCGGTGTCAAGCATATCTCTACCTTAACACTCATCAAGTTTAAGCTACTAACAAAATCCTGAACACATGCTATCATGATCATATCTAAATCTATACTTCATCTCTCGAGTTCATATAGATTATCACGATAATTGATGGCCAGTCAATTAAACAATTAAGTCCAAACCACAATAGACAATTCTCACGATAGAACATAATAATTGATAGCGAAGCATATTAAAATAAACTACACAATATGATCCATTGTAATCTCAAACAAAGAATTAGTTCATTGAATTAAAACTAAGAATCCACACTTGAAATAACATTAAAAGATAAAAATAAGAGTAGAGTAAAGAATTGAATCTGTTGTCAGCAAATCTCCATCTTCCTCAAGCTCCTGCTCTTGATCTTCAATGGTCTTCAAGTTGCTTCAATCTCCAAAACTATTTAGAACTAGTGTTTTGATCTAATTTACTCTAATCTAATCTAATGGAATCTTATTTCTCCTCTAATCTCACCCCTAATCTTTTTTATTCTCCTCCTTTTATAAGTCTTTTTACATGTCATTAAGTCCTCTTGGAAGTCCTTGAGTCAATTGGATCGAAACAATCCTTCCCGAACTCAAATTTGGCCAGAAAATGTCTTTTCTACGCATACCCCCTCCCCGGAGGGGGTTTAGGCTTGCACAGGGCCCTCCCCGGCGGGGGTCCTTACTGTCTAGCAGCTACTATGCCCACCCCGGCGGGGGTTTTACTAAGGAAAAGCCCGCCCCGGCGGGCTTCATTTTCTGTCACAACATCCTCTAGTAAAACGGCCATAACGTTTTATCCGAATGGAGTTATGGGGCCTACCACCTATCAAATCGAAGATATCGACGAGGTCTACAACTTTTATTCTTTGAGGATTGAGAAATTCCGGCCGAATAAAGGTTGAAATTGGGCTGGAAGTGACTGTTATGAAAATGGCTAACTAAAACAACGAAGTTCGACGTCCGTTGGTACAACGATCATAGCTCTTGCATCTGAACTCCGATTAGAATGATTCAAGATGTTTCGAAAAGCTAAGACGACGCTATAAAATGTAAGCTAAGTTCCATGCCAAAAACATGAAAGCCCAAATGATATTCGGATTACTTTTCTTTGTATTTTCTTTGTTTTTCCTTACCGATAATCGTTCACACCGCTCCTAAATGTATAACCTACAAAATGAACACAAAATGCATGAAAAGTAACTAAGACATATGAATACAAGCAACTAATTCAAGTAAAAGTATAAGTGTATATAAAATCCACTTATCAAGATACTGGATGAAGCGCAAATATCAAGGATATTCCACTAATTTTATGGAGTATAGATGTCAAAACTTTAACCAATTGAGTATAATAAAGAATGGAATAACAAAAGAAATCACCATGCATGCGATACTTCGCATAGACAGGTTATTCTAACATAATAATAAATAACAGAACTAGGTCAGGCAAAATTCGCACCGACATGATGTTCCAACAGAATAATAAAAATAGAACCAAGTCCGGCGTAAAACGCACAGACGGGATATTTCAACAGAATAATAAAGGCGGAACCAGGTCCGGCGTAAAACACACAGACAGGATATTCCAACAGAATAATAAAGACGAAACCAGGTCCGGCATAAAACGTACAGACAGGATATTCCAATAGAATAATAAAGAATGAAATAACAGAAGAATTTCACCAAGTATAGGGTAGCCTGCGTATACAGGTTATTCCAACAGAATAATAAATAATGGAATAACAGAAGTTCTCTTCATGAATACAAAAGAAATAATACCCCTTACCTTAGAAGAACTGGATATAGGAAAAGAAAGGTAGCATACTTCTCTTCTTTTTTCTCTCTATAATTTTCTCTCTAGAGTTTCAGTGAATTCGTAAGAAATAATGAAGGAATGAGCTTTTATTTATAGAAGAATGGACTGCATAGTAACTAATTCATGAACGGTCCAGATTTATTTACTTTTAAACGGACGGTCCATAATGATTTACTATGCAAAACTTTATATATATATATATATAAGAATTCGTGATAGCCTCCCTATGAATCCACAAGATTCACGTGACATACAAATATATATATATATATATATATATATATATATATATATATATATATATTACATATATTACCTATATATATAAAACCTATAATATATATATATATATATATATATATATAATAATTGAACAAACAAGCCATCCGTGACAACTTATCAACCACCTTCCTCCTGCAATTTCAAAGTAGCCCCACAGTGGGCCCCACCTATTTTATATATATATATTTACCGAATAACTTTTTACCAATTATTTTGAAAAATGGGTAAATAGAGATCCATAAAATAACAAATTTACATCAAAGACTTCATAAAAAAAATCCCTTCAATATTTTTAACAACATTTATCATCGTTATTATAATTCACAATATTAATCGACCAAGTTATTCCCAGGAAAGAGGGGGCTTTCCAATAAGGATTTCTCCTTATTGGCGCGCAATTAGGTGACCAAACCTCTCCTTGACAAAACTTCTAGACATCGTTAATATTGAAAATAATAATATTAATAACTTTGATATCTCAATTATTGATTTAATAATATATACAAAATATTGACAATAATTGAATCAAATAACGTGAGATACTATGCAGTAATTACTAAAGAATAAATGAACAAAACCGAGTGACTTCTCACGTAAGCATCAATAATCAATACCGTGTGCTACTATGCAACCACGCGTATTCATGTACTTTTAACACCGGGTGTTTCAACATTTAACGGTAAACTTCCACCGTTATTTTTATAAAAATATTTTTGTCATTTTTTTAATCCGACAATAATTCCATTGTGGGGTCCACCATTGATTGCGCCGTTGTAAGAATATTCTCTGCTAAAATGAATATTCCTCGACCAATCGAATATAATGTAACAACTTGCATACTTTGCAAAATTTATAAATACTACCCACAACTATAACATTATAACAAATTCATTCAAAAATGATAATTATAGAAAAATTATCTTTATTCATAAAAGTTGGGGTCTTACAGATTTAGTCAGCTGATGACGAATGGGCTTCAAGAGGAGAGAGAGAAGAAAGAAACAAGGGTTTCAGTATGAACAGAAGAGAGAAACAAAGGTTTCAATATGCAAAACAAGGGCTTGTATTTGAAGAGTCCCAATTAAATGATAGATGACGGTTATCACGCGTTTCAAAAAAAAATAAAACGATTTTAAGATGGACACTAATTTGCCATGTCAGCCCATTAATATTAATCTCTTAAATTAAGAACTCCTAATTATATTAGTATTGTAAATAAATATGATGAAATGTCATATTTTTGTAATTATTTTATGGATGTATGATTATTATAATTATTTTTAAAAATGTATTATAATTTGTAATTAATCCTAAAATGGGTCCTTTACAATAATATACAACATTTAGAAAGTAATTACACTATTAGTGCACTCATAAAATATTTACACAATTAATATATTTTTTATATTTATTTATAATATTAGTGCAATTAGGATTCATTAATTAAGGGAATTAGTATAGGAATCAATTCATAATAATAAGGAAACTAAAATCAAGGAGAAATAACTACCATAATTAATAATTTAAATTCAAATATCTTGGATCTAACAACAAAAACAAATTTAAATTCAAAAATAATAATTAAAATTCAAATATTCAAAGTTTGGCAACGTCATCTTCCTCCTCCCCTTTGCCGGTCATCTTCCTCCTCCCCTTCGCGGCCGCTTCAACACCTTGAAGATGTAGATCTGTAGATCTTGAAGGTGTAGCCGCCATAGACGCCAATTCCCTCATCCATTACGGCCACAACTTCCATTATGACAAAGGTTGATTTAGTCCAAAAATTAAAAGAAAAAGATAAATTTTAGTGCAGTTGGTATCCAGATATTTATACAAAGGTGACCATTTTAGTTTTTGTGGGTAACCAAGAGAAATTTCAGTGCAGTTGATAATCAAAACTTTCAAAGGTAACAATTTTAGTTTTTGTTGGTTACATTTGTATTAAGGTTTGGCTACCAACTGCACTATGAAAAAAAAATCTATAATAGATTTTTTATAATTAATTGGTAACCGAATAAAACTGAATTGGTTACCTTTGTATTAAGGTTTGGCTACCAACTGTACTATAAAAAAATCGCAATAACTACACTATGAAAAAATCGCATGTAGAGGAGGGCGAAGGAGAATGGCGTTAATGGTGGAGGAGGGCGGAGGATGGCGTTAACAAGTTGGGCGTTAATGGCGGAGGAGGTGGCGATTATTGAGGAGAGAGATGGCAGCCTTAAAGCCCCCATTAGCGAGAGAGGAGGAGAGGGAGTTGGGAGATTTGGACTCTAACGAACAAGAGATGATGCCGATGATAATCAGATGAGGGGATTGGATGGTAGTAATGTGCATGGTTTATAATGTATAGTCAAGTTTCTCTTTCGTTGGATTTGAGCGTAGGTTAGATTCACGGTTCTTCATATGATGGTTGGGACTGTCTAGGTTAATGGTGGAGGAGGGCGTTAATGGTGGAGGAGGGCGTTAATGGTGGAGGAGGGCGGAGGAGAAGACTGACAAGGGCGGAGGAGGCGTGATTTTTATTAAGGAAAAAGAAGGCGTGCTATATAATTTACTTATTAATTACTTAATTTAATAAGTAAATCAATACTAATCCCCTAAAATAAGAAATCCTAATTGCATACTAATTTCCTAAATTAAGGAATCTTAATTGCACTAATATTGTAAATAAATATAAAAGTGTATTAATTGTGTAAATATTTTATGAGTGAACTATTGTTGTAATTATTTTTAAAAATGTAATAGAATATGTAATTGATCCAAAAGGATTTGCAATAGCTACTAATTAAAAAGTTAGCTAATTTTTTTAAAAAAATCACAAAAATTATTTCAAATAGTTTTATTTTGGTTTGGTTAATGTATTTATCCTGCATAATTAAATAATTTCCCAATCCATTTCCATATAGCTAGTTGACATAGTGTGAATTGAGAATAAAGAAAGATTAACAACGTAATTAATCTCTAAGGTCCTTAAATTTAATTATTATTTTGATAAAAACTATCAAATGATTGTATGCTTTAAAATAATAATGTGTTGTTCAAAATAATAATTATGGTAGACTATTTATACTTCCAAAACTCTAAAAAGAAACGAAGTGCAATAAAAATATGAAGTAAGCCTAAAACATAAAACTGATCCAAAACTAATAAAATCTACCGTGCTAACCTTAATAAAAATAAAATACAACAATTATTTAAAATTTTCATCTAGTCTTAAATATGGATTTAATCGATACTTAGCTGTTCTTTCTCCCTCTGTCACTGGTAAATGCTAAATATTATCCGAAATTCTTCACCTATATTAAATTCGTATTTATTCCTATGTTAATTGTTAACGTCAAGTTTCGCCGGCACGTCCAATCACAGAATCCATACGCTTAAACCTGCATAATAACAGACACACGAAGCTTGACAGCTTGTGCCGCCGGGGGATAGCTCCGGTGTGAGAATAAGTACATGCCGTTCATAAGGTTTAATAATGGAGGCTTCAGTGTTTAGTGCTCAAAGATATATTACCTGTTAATAGAAACCCAAGCCTTGTCTTTATATCGTTCTCACTACCTTAAAATCCCTCTCCGAATCGATTTAGGACTCCTAAACATGGCAATTACCATTATTTGGGTCCAACACAATCTCCTTAAAAGGTGCAAGTGGAATTCAATCCCAATACTACCTTTGGAGTTACCTTATTCAAATATGGTTAGGACTAGAATCCTTAATCATTTAGACTCCTTATAACTTCAGACTCTGTACGCGACCAACTGAACCCATACACTGGTCTGGGCTCAGGCCCAATCGACTCGAATACCCGACCCCGAACACCGTACAACCAATTAGGGCTCCGGGCTAAAAGACTCGGATACCCGAACTCAAACGCCATAAACCCAAATAGGACTCCGGCCCAGAGGACTCGAATGCCCGAACTCCTTCGACATCCCTGAGGACTTCGGTCCACTGGGCTTAACATCCCCTTCTTGCATCAGACCTTCAGCCCACCTGGAGGTCGGTAAAGTACTCCCGAACATTGCCCCCCAGTCTCTTGTTATAATATGTTTATAATTAGAGACTTGAAAGGACATGAATTCGAAGAGTCACGACAGCAAATGATGAGTTGTCTGGGGAACCTGTAGACACTCGAAATTTTTTGCACACTTGTTACTAACATTGCAGGAGGGCATATTCGTCTTTCGGAGATAACCCTGGAAGACAGGTCACATCCATTCCAGATATTACCGGAAGTTCAGTTTCATACCCCGGAGCACACACCAGGAATATCAATTCCAACCTCGGAAATAACTCCGAGTTTCGTCCTTGGAGATAACCCCAAGGAGTGTTGTTGCAGTTTCGGAGATAACTCCGGAAATACTCGTTTCAAATGCATGCGATCAGCTTCAATCTCAGACCTCCCATCAAGGCACTCATACTTTAGACCCAGAGCTAACACGGAAAAGACAGGCACACTTATAGATGACCCTGCAGAATTCAAACACTTGTAGCAGTCCAATCTCAGATGTAACCCTGAGCAACGTCAGCTATCAGCCCCAAACCGGAGATAACCCTGGTGAGGAGAAAAAACGTCATCTTGCCACCTTAACCAAAGCGCATCGTCTCAACATTTCATACATACATTTCTACACAACAATGTCCCACATGAGCCAAGGAGTTCCAATCCCGAGTGACTATTACGCGTGGCAGCACACCGGATAGAATTTGAAGCTTGAAGACTATGGGCATGGTCCCCTCTTCCTGACTTCGTACAACCTCTAATCCCATGTCATTGCATAACTCTCAACAAAATCAGTCCGAAGATGGTCTTGTATACCTCGTTCAGATGCTCGGATTGAAGTTCTGTAAGTTCGAGCTGATATCACAGTGCACGTACTTCGAGACGGCGAGACCTGCAGAGCCCGGGGCACCCCGGACAGCCACAGGTGCATCTGCGGTTGCCGCAGGTGCATCTGCGGCTGCCGCAGGTACACCTGCGGCTCCCAGCTCTATAAATATAGAGCTTGGGTGTCCATTTGTAAGAGAAAAAAAGGTGAGGAAGCCTTGTCCAATTTACTTTGTACACACCCCATATTGAGTGCTTTCTCATTTTAAACACCCGTTAGCTCACATATAGCTATATTTTACCTGCGAGAGCTGAGTGTTTATCCATCTAGAGTCATAGAAGCCTGCCTTGATAGCCCACTGTAAGCCTTCTCACACTCTATAAAGTTTTTCTCTTCATCTTTGCACACGCTATTCTTCACATTGAGAGTCATGTTGTGTGTGTATGTCCAGACTTCGATCTGTGGTTTTCATTTCTGTCTGTATATATATACTTATATATGTATATATTTATATATGGACTAACATTATCGAGTTATGCCTCGATTGAGCCTAGACTTATGTTTGGAGCATTTATTTGCTTATATATATAGAACTAGGATCAGGTTCGGGAGTCCAGACCTGATTAAAATGCGGACCGAATTTATTTTATTTTATTTTTTGTTGAATAACTAAAAATAAATAAATTATGGAACTCAAATTTTTCCATAATATAATGTTTTGGGCGTAATTTGGATACCTATACAAAAAAATGTATATATAGTCTACACAGAATGTACAAACATATTTTTATATATGTATCCAAATTACACCCAAAACACTGTATTATGTAAAAATTCAAGTTCCATAATTTTTTTATTTTTTTAGTTATTTTAAAAAAAAGCAAAAAAAAGTCCGAATTTTGTTAAAATGCAGGAGTCCGGACCTGATCCGGACTCTCTCTCTCTCTCTCTCTCTCTCTCTCTCTTTATATATATATATATATATATATATATATATATATATATATTTTTTTTTTTTCGTCCCGCCTGGAGTTTACTTCGTGGCGGTTGATCATCTTTACTGCTTTCTTTATATTTTCGTCCTGCCTGGAGTTTACTTCGTGGCGGTTGATCGTCTTTTACAGCTTTATTTACTTTTCTGATCCCTCATGGAGATGTTTCATGGTGGTTGATCATATCCATATATATATATATATATATATATATATATATATATATATATATATATATATATATATATATACCGCTTTTATATATTTACTTTCTGATCCCCCATAGAGGTGCTTCGTGGTGGTTGATCATGTCTGTATATATATATATAAATATTTACAGCTTTTATATATATAACTACTTACTGCTTTTCATATAAACTACGGCATAATGTGAGCCTAGGAATCATGTGATCACAGATTCAGTCTACTGAATCTAGATTCGGTTCCCGTGATGAACTTTTTCAGCTGTAAGTAGCTTGTACATTATTTACAGTGTTTAGAATTCCTTAGATGGCTATCATGTCCATGAGGAGTTCGGCACTGTTGTATATTATTTTCTCGAAGATGTCTCGCATCTCGAAAATAAAAGCAATCAAGCCGAACATTTAATAATAAAATGGAAGAATGAAAAGATCTCAATTACTATTGAGCACAGGGTTTGAAAAATCTCTTTTTACAAAACTTCACCGTTATATCATGTTTAAAACTGAATTTTTCTACAAATTCAAATCCTTTGTATATAGGTACGAACGAGGCCTCGCATTACTTCCAAATAATTGCACATTGATCCACACACACACACACACACATTCATATAACAATTTCTTGAAAAGTGGCGGTCACCATGGCAACACGGATGTCAGGGGGTGCCTAACACATTCCCCCCGCATAATCAAACCCCCGAACCCAAATGAATCTCAGTTTCATAGACCCGTCTAGCAGTGTCACATCATTGGGTTAATATGCAAACCTTTTCTCGGTTGTGTTGGTGCAACTAGTTAAAAAAACCAACTGGCGACTCTTACAGTCAAATCGTCGACATTATATATGTCGGACCTTGTTTACTTGTTTTTTCAAACAAATCTCACCTAACATGAGAACACCAAAAAATAAGAAATTAAAAAGAGATAAATAAAAATCCCGACGTCGACAGGTAGCGACTCTGCTGGGGACTCCATTAAGAGGGTTTAAGCTGCTACTACAAACTTTTCAAAACTGTTATATGCTTGTGTATGAATGTTGCATTTACATTTATGATGAATGTGTACGAATGCATTTTTACTTACTGCACTGCAATATATCTATCTGTGATATTAGTGCTTCGAACATGTCATCATTTTCATAAACGGTGAGACACGTTGTATGTGAATGTATGTTGTGTGGTTCCTCCACCAGGAGGCTATCCTATCGGTGTTTGATTACTGGACTTGTAGGAAGACTAATTCCAACTAAGCTCAAGAAAGGCACTACCCAGATTCGCTCCAGTTGAAAGACCGGATTAACTTCCCGTCAAGTAGATTGCGATGATCTGGGGACCTTCATGCCAAAAAGCTGTGAGAGTAACTGATGAGTATATTTTATACCTATGAATCCGATATTATTAAACTTAATTATTGTTATCTTTTATTATTTTTTAGTATCTTTTTATGTGTTTTGTGTTTATTTGTTGTAGGTTGGAGCTGGAGGGACAAATTGGTCATTTCGGAGAAGAAAAAGGTCAAAAATCATGAAAATTAAAGCTGAGTGGCATTTTTGTAATTACGTGGTCCTGGTCAAGCGCCTAGGCGCTTGGAAATGGCCTATGATGAGCGCCTAGGCGCTCATGTGAAAAAGGGGCGTTTTTCTACTGCCAAGTGGGTTTTTGAAGCCAAATAGGAGTCTGAATGAGGGCTGAGACCAATACAAATAGGAGAAGACTTTAGAAAAGAAAGAGGACTTAATTTTTCAAGAGATTTGCAGAGAGAACAACAAAGAAAAACACGAAGGAGAATTGCAAAGGCTAAAGATCTAAGAGAGAGTATTGGAGCAAATTCAGAGTTTTTTCTTCTCTTCTCTAGTTTTATTTTTTGTAACTATCTGGGATGTTTGGATTATTAATTTGGATGATGTTTTTCTTTATTATTATCATGAACTAAATTTTAATTAAGATTGCAACGAAACTTGGTATGTAGTTTAAATTGCAAGCTTCCCATTGAATGAAAGTTGGTTTTTATTGAATTGTTTATTATATCTTATGTTTATTGATTAATTGTTTGGCCAACAATTACTGTGATAATCTATATAAAATTGGAAGATGGAGTATAGATTGAGATCTTGATATGATAACATCTGTTCATATAATCTGAATAGTGTTAATATGATTAGCGTGTAGGATAGGAATATACCTATGTGTCTTTTGTATCCATTGAAAGAATTTGTGCGTAAACCCTAATTAACTTGATTCACATAGGAATATAGTGAGTTGATTAATTGGGGTGTTCCTTGTAATTCCGCGACTTAAAGATTGGATTTAGGAGGATTTGTTCACGTGTCTTTGGAAGAAGTGCGTGAATATTCATAAAGCATTCTTGGATAACAATTCATATTAATTGATTTATTTTAAATGGGAAGTAAGTTAGTTTAAATGAAATACCAAGGGAAGCTGTAATCTTAACCTATTAAATCTGCAAGTATTCTTGTGAAATTCTGATTTTAATTATTAGTTTGTTAAGTTTAAATTTTCAAATCACAAACAAAATTTTCGTAGTTTAAAATAGGATTAATTGCATTAGAATTAGTAATTGATAAATATTAGTCTATTTTCTCGTGGGAACGATATCCTTGCTTGCTGAATATTACAATTGAACGCGTATACTTGCGTGGTAAAGTGCTATTAAAAATTTAGGCAACAGTAACCCTAAGATAGGTCAGCCTCTGATAAACCAAATGCGGGGGAAAGTCTCTTTATGCTTTCCATTTTCTATTACTTGTGAAAGCATTTACTTATAATTTTATTCCATATTCATCTTTATGTAATGGAAAATATGAAGAATATTTGTGCATACATAACATGCTATCAAAATAACACCCATTTTTGCAAGATGATATTCCTAAAATGGACACATTATGATAGCATTTACATTATCCCTAAGACTAAAGTACATAAGTCTTTTGTAGGAAAATAATTGGGTCTATTACCCGCTCAAAATCCAAAAAAGCCACGAGCCTACAACCAATCATGTCTTCTTCTGACCAATCTAATCCCATTTCTCAAGAAGAATTTGACGGATTAAATAAATAAATTACAGATTTAGCTGTCATGATTAAAAAATTGCATCAGTCTACTCAGGGCTAAAAATTGCCCATACATACAGAATCCTCTACACAAGGAGGAACACAAGGTTTGGACAAAATATATCCAGAACCTCAGTTGGATAAGACCAACAAAGACCTTGAAAACACCCATCTCGAAGGAGATCGAGACACCAGTGATATCAGGAAAAAGGTCCTTCAACTGGAAGAAACCATCCTTTCTCTCAAAGGGATTGGAACACATGGGAGCGTTTCCTATGTTGATCTTTGCATATTCCCTGGTGTTCATTATCCAGAGAAATTCTAAACCCCTGACTTTGAAAAGTATGACGGATTAGGGTATCCTTACACACATTTGAAGGTGTTCATTGGAGAACTTGGATCTTATGTGGAAAATGAGAAGCTCAGAATGCAGCTATTCCAGAAGAGTCTGACTGGAGAAGCTCGTTGGTATACCAGATTAGACAACTCAAAGATCCATAGTTGGGAAGAGCTAGCTCACGCCTTCCTCACTCAATACAGTTTTCAATCTCATATGGCTCCTAACCGGTACCAGATTACCAAGGTCAAGAAACAGTTTAATGAGTCTTTTAGAGAGTACGCTCAAAGGTGGAGGCGCCTTACTGCTCAAGTTATTCCTTCCATGACAGAGTCAGAATTGGTCATGACTTTCATAGACATACAAGAAGCTCCTTTCTATGAGAGAGTTTTAGCTGGTATTGGCAAATAATTTTCTGAAATGATCAAACACGGAGAGATGGCTGAGATGGGATTGAAGTTAGGAAAGATTCAAGACCTAGCCGCTTTTAAAGCAGTTGCTGAGCACACGCCTATACAGAGGAAAAACTACTCCTTTTTTCAAGCACAATCTTCAAACCTTCCATTGCCTAAAGGTGGAGAAGCAAAGCTCCCTCGAACGTTCACACCCTTAGGGGACTCACTCGAGAATATTCTTGCTCTTCTGACTACTCAGAAGAAAATCACGTATCTTCATCCACCAGCCAACCCTAATGGGAGGGATTTCAATGCTACTCGGAAGTGTGTTTATCATGCCGGAGCACCTGGACATGATACTCAAGATTATTGGGCCTTGAAACACAAGATCCAAGATTTTATAGACAATGCTGAGATCGTGGTTACTAAACCAGATCAACCTCATGTGCATGACAACCCTCTTCCTCAACACAAAGAAAAAGAGGTCAACATGATTAGTTGAAACACTGGACAGAGTTCCAGTTTTAGCAGTGAATTATCCCAAACCATCAAAGACGATGTTGACAAATGGGATTACGCAAAGTTCCAATTTTCTATGGAACGAAAGATGAAAGCTCTTTGTAAGTAAATTGAACAATTGGTAGAACTGGTGACCTATCAGCAT
This sequence comes from Panax japonicus, assembly GCA_020205505.1. NCBI lineage: Eukaryota > Viridiplantae > Streptophyta > Magnoliopsida > Apiales > Araliaceae > Panax > Panax japonicus. The sequence goes on along the minus strand of CM035092.1, from coordinate 47,154,428 downwards.
CAAGTCACACACCAGTTAGTCAGCTAGGAGCATGCCTATCTCCTTCCTTTTGTTATGAATTCTCCACCATCAGCTTCAGAAAGCGAAGCTATGGAGGATAAAGTTGCGAAGAGAGCAAATGCTAAAGCCCGTAGGGATTTTGCCAGTCAAAGGGAATTTACATACCTGGGCCAACCTATGGAGGAGATATTTCAGATGATAATCAATAAAAGAAGAATTACCTCCCTTCTACATCCAATTAATCACCATTCAAGACGGTTCAACTCTGACAGAGTATGTTAATATCATTCACATTCTCGCGGTCAAAACACAGAAGAATGCTGGGCACTCCGCCACCTTATTCAGAATCTAATTAACATTGGTGTCCTGTAGTTGGCAGACGATGACACTGTGATACTCGAGAGTGGGAATACCTGTCCTACCAAATGGAAGGGGCTAGTAGCAGTTATATCCGCTGAGGCTGATGATACTATCAAACCATTTCCCATGAAAGCAATTCAACTCAAAGGAGCTGACCATCCTTTGAAAGTAGCTGCACTAGAGCCAATTTCTTTACCCTTCATACCACAGTATCCTGTTTTCAGCTTACACAAAGTTCCATGGAATTATGGAGAAGCTGAAGGATCCACGTCTTATACTACTGCTACAGTGTCGAAGGAAAATCCACTGTATCTTCCTCAGAGGGTGATGAAACCCATCATAAAAACAAAGGGGAAGATTCCCATGGAGAAAATTGAGAAATTCCTCTGCACTATGGGCCATTATAAAGCCAAGGTGGTTCTAAGCTTAAAAAAAGCTCCACATCAGATCTCAATACTAGAATTGGTTTTTGCTTCCGAAGATCACATGAAGATCTTATTGAAGGTTTTGGAAGAAGTCTACTTGCCAAAATCAGTGGATGTGTAAAAATTTCAACATCTGTTTGATCACATTTTCAACAACAATGTGATATCCTTCACTGATAACGACATACCTCCCGAAGGGACTGGTCATTGCAAGCCATTGCACATTACAGTTTTGTCCTCCGGGTATATGTTAGTTGGAGTTTTGATAGATGGAGGTTCGTCTCTGAATATCTGTCCTTATGCCACCTTGGTGAAGATGAACATCAATCTCAAACAGATCCGAAGCAGCCATACGGTTATCAAAGATTTTGATGGATCCCGACGAAATTTTGTCGGAGAGATTGAGCTGCCAATTGAGATTGGACCAAATACATTCAATTTATCCTTTCACGTCCTCAAGATAGATTCAGGATACAACCTGCTATTGGGGAGATCATGGATCCACATGTCTGTAGCCGTCACTTCTACACTACATCAACAACTCAAATGCATTGTCAATAATAGTCTAGTTACTGTCAACGATGAGTCGGAATGTCCTGAAAAAGGAAATCTACCAATCATCGGCTTTAATTCAGTAGTTGAGCCGACCATTTTTCATACTTTGGAAGTGAGTAACACATAATACCATCCTATTAGAGCGCCACTTCCCGTACCCAAGATTTCTGCCGAGTTTATGTCGGCCACTTAAGAAATGATGTCATTGGGTCATCAGCCTGGATGAGGGCTTGGTAAAGATAAGCAGGGTATTAAGCACCCAATTCAAGTGTCCAGTCAAACTGGGACAGCCGGACTAGGCTATTCTGCTAGTTCGAGTCATAGGAATCCTCATAAGCACAAGAAGGTTCCTCAAGCTTTCGCCACACGACGATTTTCTCCACCTGTACCTAATGAGCTGATATAGTCTCCAGTAAAGGTGCTAGCCCATGTTATGGCTATGTTGTTTCCCAAACCAGTACCATTCAAAGAAAAAGAGGTCCTGATTCCTGATCCCGAAGTGGAAGAAAAAGGAACGAAAACGTAAACATGACATCGCCTTGATGATGTCAGGCATACGCATCATTGTCCATAATGAACATATAAATAGATACACCCCAGACAATGATTGCCCAGATGTTATGTGAAAGTAGTATGCATACAAGCCAATCATGTTTGAAGATAAATCATATACTCTGTAACAATCTTATTCATTTATTAATAAAAAGTATTAATTTATTAAAGGCTTTTACTTATCTACATGATGTTGTTTTATAATATGTGATAAACCCATAGTTTTAAGCAATGCTTTTAGAATAATGATTATGATCATTCTAAAGAGATCTAAATTCTTAAAAATCTTGAAACTAAAATAGTTCCCAATCGTTGGATTACTAAATTGGAGATTAGTGAATCCGGATAGATTGGTACATACGTTGCTTGCTCATTGGATGAGGATGATTGATCTCATGATCATTTTTGTGGAGACACTAAAGCAAGTATGTAGGCGCTTATTAGAGAATAAGTTCACTGAACGTGGCTCGCTAAGGAATACCTAATGGAGTTTTACTTGCATATCAATAGGAATTCCTGTAGTGATAGTAGTACAAGTGATCCTTGGACTTGAGATCATCATAGTATCTTGTGTATGATGAGTTATACATTGACTTATTCCTTAAGACCCTTAGGGTACGTATATCCAAGGGTATGCTTGGGTATAATAAGTTGTACATGGAGATAATGTATGATCAATAAAGAATCTACCGCTTCTAGTAAAAGAAGAGAAATGTCCTATGTGATTCGATAAATGTTAATCCAGTAGTCCTTGGCCAAGGCAGAATGAAATTAGAAAGGAGTTTCTAATTTGCATTATTTGGAGTTGTGCATTCACTACAAAAAATGGGGCTTCAGAAACAAACGATTTTCGTTGCTAAAGGTGCCAAATTTCGCTGCTAAAGGGTTTTGGCAACGACTTTACTGTCGCTGCGTGTTTCGTTGCGCAATGAGCGTTACTAATTGTTCCGCAGCGAACATTGTTTTTTGTTGCCAAAAGTAATACATTTTACAATGAAGTTTGGCTTTCGTACAGAGACACCGATCCTTTAGAAACAAAATGTATTGTTGCAGAATAATTAAAATGTCGTTGCTAAAAACTCCATTTCGTTGCAAAAGCCTGCTAATTGGCAACGAAATGAACTCTTTTTTTGCAATGACCATGCATTTTTGTTGCAATTGACACCATTTTGTAATGACATTTTTCGTTGCAGTAAATTATGAAAATTGTTGCCTAAGCTTGCTTTCGTTGCGGAATATAAACTTTTTAGCAACGATTTTCGTTGCTGATTATATTATTTGGCAATGACAATATGCTGAATCAACAACGAAGATGTTTGTTGCTGGTTTTTTTTCAATAGCAACGAAAGTTGTCGATTAACGACATTATATGTTGTCGTTACTTTATATGTGCAATGAAAGTTGATATGATTTGAAAATAAAAAATGTTGTCTTTTATATTAGTATTAACAACAATATCATTTTTGTTGTTATTAGTTTAATTTTTCGTTGCCAAATATTATATTTTTAATTTCATTAGCAACAAAAATTTGTTGCTAAATGTATAGAAAATTGTTGCTATATTAAAAATTATTCAATGCTTTGGTAACGAATTAAATTGTTGCCAAATCAAAATTTGACATTCTTTTAGTGTACCTGGCTGGCTCAATGTCCCCATAGAAAATAAAGACAAAAATATAAAAACTAAAATATTATTAACTTAATAAAATCATCCACTACATAATCATTCATTATCTTTACAATTAACCATCTAAAGTTACCACAGTTATTCAATCAAAGTATATATCTACATATATAGAGAGGGTACACTTCATAATTTCGTCCCTTGTCTTTCGTAAATGTAGCACTGAAATTTGATACCCAGTATTGTAAGGCATGTCGTAGAAGCAGTCTTCCTGCACATTTAAAAATAATAGCTAGTCAGAAAAATGAAGTAAATAAGTCACCATTGGCACTTAGTGCCAAAATCAATACACAAAGACAATAGAGTTACTACGTGGTACAATGTCAAGGCTTGACTTCTATTTCATAATACTTTAGAATACCACCAATTTCTTGTTCAATTTGAGTGACTAAACAATAAATATGGTTGGCACATCAATGCATAATTACTCTCCAACCTGGTTATAACACAAGTTAGAACAAGTACTCCACTTTCCATTGCCAAAAATATTTCCCATCATTGCATTCAATTTAATAAGGGGATGGGTTATCTTCAAAAAGCATGCAAAAATACTTGAAAAATGACATCTTGTGAAAAGCATTTATGAGCTGAAGATTGAGATTACATACCATACATGCAAATCATAGCTGTTGCGATTATCACCCATTACAAAAGCTGAGTTTTTTGGTACACGCTGTACCACAGTATAAAAACATCAGTTTTATAATCAATATTGGTTGGCCAGTAACAGTTCATTCCTATAAAATTCATCTACATCATGCTTCCACTGGTGTTTGCCCTTTTACAACGTACATAGGCTAAAATCCTAGGCCACTTATAATTTAAAAGGTTTTATGTATGCACATTTTCCAAATTTTGAGACAGAATAAGAAAAGAACAAGAAAATAAATGGGGAGTTGGAAGTATAGTAAAACTGCACATACAACTGGTGTCATTTCATATTTAGGTGCTCCAAGAATGAAATCTTTTTCCTTCATGAACCTGAAATGTAACAGATTATACAAAAACCATGACTACGTACCAAGACATATTATAGGGTGGAAAAAACGTACAGATAAGAAAGAACATTGTCACATTATCTGTGCCTGTCAAAAACTAGCATATATTACAATTTATATGGTAGAATAAATATTCACCCCAAGATGTGTTTAGCATCAAGCTCAATATTAACCTCAGTTTGGTTCTTCAGAAATAGAAATCTACATTCTAGAAGTGAAGAAAAACTTACCTGTGACACCCCCAAATCCGGGTTATCTTTAACTCGAATTTGGTGCTCACGATACTAGAATACATGTTCATACTAAAAGAAAACTGTCTTATATTACATAAACATTATACTTAATCCCAGGTTCTATAGACCTTTACATACAATACAAACCAAATCTTATTACATGACATAATACTAACAGTATTTATTACATTCATTTCTTAAGTTCACTTAAGTACAGGCGCTTAATAAATGACTACTCAATAACTTTGTCTTTTCCTTTGTCTTTTCTAGATGGACCAGCAACCTTGGTTTTAACTGAAAACATTATATTTAACGCAAGGGTGAGCAACATCTTGCTCAGCAAGGAAATAAGCAGTTAAATATAATGGAACAGAAATATCTATATCAAAAAAGTTACAATGCAATAGATACTAAATAATATAATTCTTTAAGAGTGTTTAGCTTATAGCTTCCCTTAAAAATTTTATCTTACTAACAGTAGCTAACAGAAAATAAAAGGAAGCATGCCCGGTTCAACATTCCACAGTCTTCTTGTTGCTTTTCTATGCTAGCAGCCAAGCTTGGCTTGGCTTGGCCTTGTGAGGCTCAGTTAAGCTTGGTGTGGCCTTGCTTGGCCTCACGGCCCCTAAGTCAAACATAAAACTGCTATTGCAGCTGCTAACTTGGCAACTGCTGCCACAAATGAGTAGCAATTCTGCCATTCTTCTTTAACTTACTATCCCATTAATTTTTTTTCTATGTATGACTGCACTGCTAACTGCTAACTGCTAACTGCTACTGTTATTGTTGCTGTGCTGCCAACTGTTATTTTCTTGCAAACCTATTACCATAAGCTGTTTGGTCTGCTACAAGTGTTGCAGTCACATGTCATCATGCTACATCAACTATAGTAAATAAACAAAAGTACATGAACTTAACTTACTAACTGCAGCCCAAGGAAAACAAACTCAGTTGCCCAAACTTGAAGTTGCCAAGGACAGCAGCTATCCGAAGCTATTTGCTACTGTCATTAGCAGCTTCCCCTACTCCTTAACCCATTCCCAACAATCCTCTAACCTCAGTTTTGCTAGATTCCTAGGAACAAACCTCTTGGCTATAATCTTTTAGAGTTCTAAGGTTATCCCAGTTGGCTTATTAAGCTTTGGCTCCTTGGTTCAGTCATTGTTTCAACAGAGTAGGCAAAGGAATGATCAAGCTAGTGCTTTTTACTATTAGAGTTAGCTTAAAATTGATCCTGGTCTAAGGTTCAACAAACAAGACTGCTCTATACTAAAGCAAATTTAGAGGCTAAGTCTGTCTAGCAGTTTGTTTTAGTACTTCGACAGTCCCTTATCTTTCATCATGTTAACAGCCACTTTTGGCTTTGACATATGAAGTATTACATTCTTATAAGTTCTGTGCATAAATTCTTTAATAAGCTTTTTGGTTAACCTTGATATACTGTGCTTGACCCACAAATGGCTGAACTCTAACGGTTAACACAGTAGTTAGCAGTCAACTGCTATCACTACTACTGCCTTAGAAACCCGTCATCCTTCCTCAGTTTCTTTTTCTTTCAAGTCTTAGTCTTTAAACCAAAAACTGAGTTATACTTGAATTTTAGTACCTAAAATTACCCTTAGATCTTGCAACACAATCGAGGCAGTCCCCATAGACTGACTCAAATTAGTGTGCAAAGGGGTTGACATGCTAACTTCCTTTTGCTCTAATTCCAGTACAAAACATTCAATTTCACAGTTAAATCAATTACACATTTAATACATAAACTAACAGGTTTGATACTTTCCTTATTTCCTTTCAAAGTTACTTTTATAGTTGATTCCCACATAATTACAACATACTAATCACAATCATTAAGCGCACATAATATCTAGTGATAATTCTATTTTACACAAACAATTTCATTCCTTAAGCTATACATTGAGATTTCTCATCTGTTTTCAATCTCAATCTCTTAGAAGAACCCATAAAAGAGAATTTGATGAATGAAATTTGATTTAGCTTCTTACATTTTTAATCGTTGAATACACTGACTTCTTGGGGTCAATATGGTTACACACTCACCTATTTAGAAGACGTATTATCTAAATTGTTTGGACAGTTTAACCCCATCCGACCAAGAGTTCAAAAGAACCCCCAGCCTCAGCCGTATCACTGCTACTGCTACTGCAGTTAGCAGCAGTCCGACGCCCAATATGCCCACTTCGTGGTTTAATTACTTCTAGATCATCCATCGGATTGTAATCCTTTTTAAACATGTTAAACATAGTATATGAGTCTACATTTAGAAGTTATAAACTCTCCGTTTTGGGTTCTTTATGACGCCTAAGACAGTGATTAAGAATGGCTTGATCAACTGGTTTTAAACTTTTTATTTGGTTGGAAATTTTAATTTTATTTTATATTGGCCTACTTAAACACTCAAATTATCATTACATGTTTTATATAAACCAAGCCCCAAGCTCTTGTTTTGTCAAGTTTTCAATTTTTAGTCAAAACAGTTCATTTAGGACTTTTAACAAACACCTAGTTTGCATAGTTTTCCAATGCCCTTTTTATAGCTATTGATTTGTTCTACCATCCCATTTTAGCATCCTTATTACTCCACAGCCACCTATCTCCTTGTGGCTAATTTACATACATCACAGTAGCATGCTCGTGAATAACCTTTACAGCAACAACATAGTAAAATAAAAATATAGTGCTACGTGACCATACCAGGCCATTCGGCCATAACAGATCCTCAATGGGAAAAAATGGAATGAAAAGGATTGATAATAATCATAATTAGCTTACCTTTCTGGTCCATACAGCAACATCAACCATATTTGACAGTGCAGAAGAACTTAGTTTCAAGTTTCAAACAGTTTAGTCGATGAAGAATTGAAGATGTTAGACACTCAGAGTCTCAGACAAAATGATAGATCGAGACTTGAGAGTTTGAGTCTTCGTCTCTTTGTCTTCGAGATGGAATGATGATGACCGATGAAGGGTCGCCGAAGCCGATGAGGCGATGCGTCGATGGCCATCAGCCGATGAGAGTCGAGAGATTGAGACGAGTTCGAGATCTGGGTTTGGCCGTTTGGGATGATAGATTGAGACTTGAGAGTTCGAGTTCTTGGTTTGGGATTTGGGAATTGAGATTTGAAGGTTACGACTTCAGTTCAGAGTCTGGGCTAATAGAGTAGTAGTGGGCTGGCTGGGTATTATTATTGTAAGTAGGAGTGACTAGACAGTAGACACTAGTGAGCAAGGTTTTGTTCGGTATTCGGTTAAACCGAATAACCCAAAATTAAAATCCGTACAAATTAATCGAAATTTGTAAAAAAATTCGAATATAACTGAAATGTTAAAAATAACTGAATTATAAAAAAAAATTAGTTACATTATTTCGATTCGATACGATAATTTGGTTATACCCATTTTTTGCTCAGCCCTAGGATTAGTAGTATTTTATTTATTTTAAGTGATTTGTTCGGTTATTCGGGTAAACCGAATAACCAAAAAATGATACCCGTATAAACTAACAGAAAGTTGTATTTAATTTCGGATATAATCGAAATGCTAAAAATAACTGAATTATAAAAAAATTTCAGTTAATTTATTTCGGATCGGTTCGGTAATTCGCTTATATCCGTTTTTTGCTCAGTCCTAACTGTTGTGCAACTTTGCAACTTGCAAGGCTTTTTTTTAAAAAAAAAACTGTAATTTTCTTAAAAAGATATTATTTTTAAACGAATATTTTTTAAAAGATAAAAACTTCAACGACCGTCGTTGGGAGTAATGTCTCTCACATTTAATTTGGGAAAAATTATTGAAAGCCATTTGAAATGGCGTTGAATTTTTTGATTTATTTGGCTAAAAATAAAAAAGGCAACCAACGCCACTTTAAAAAATATTTTTTTAAAAAACAAATTTAAAAAAAAATTATCTTAACTTTTTTAAAACGATTTTATTTTTTTAAAGAAATTTGAAAAAAATAAAAATATGATCCAATGCCAAACTAACTGGCATTGTAACTTATTTAAAAAAAATTTATAAAGTAAATTTATAAAAAAGAAGAGTAAGATGTAACATCACTTTAACTGATGTTGGAATCTCACTTTTTTTAATTTCTTTGATCTCTTGTACTTGTTTACAATCATCAATATTTTTTTATGTTTATTCTCAGTCATCGATGTTGGAAATGAAGGAGTATATAAGACTTCAGCTATAAAAAAAATAAAATCAAAATTCTAACGCCGATTAAAGTGACGTTGCATCTTACTATTCTTTTTTACAAATTTGTTTTTTTAAATTTTTTTAAAATAAAATAAGGATAAAATTGATATTACATTAATATGGGTCAAACTAACTTATTAAGAATGACTTATAAGTCTTTTTTAAATAACTTTATTCTGTTTTAGTTCATAAAATATAATAAAAAAATTTCATCTTTTATGTTTTCTCTTATAACTAATAGTATTATAATTTAATTTTATAATATATTTGGGAAAAGGTAAAAGGAGAACTAGGAATAGCTAGGGATATACCATTACTATTCTTCTTTTTATATTTTATTTTTGGACTTAAAAAAATATTTTCATGATTCAAGTTACTCCCTCCGTCTAAGAATAAAAGTTCTTATTATTTTATGTAATCTAAAGTTAAATATTTACTTATATTAAATAATTTATTTTTTTACAATAATTTTTGCGTAATATCCTTAGTATTAAATGTTATATTTTTATTATTTATAAATATTTATATAATATCACTAGTCATGTATAGAAAAATATGCAATTAGATGAGAATTTAAATATGAATAATTTTATCATTTGACGTTTTTTTTTAAATTCGCATAAAATCAATCATCATTTTCATTCTCGGAGTGAAGGAGTACTTGTAAGTATATCATACTTTTATCTAAAAATAGGAAATATTGGAAGCATAGATATAATAATCAGGCTTGATGGGGTTGAATTTATTTGGGTCGGAGGCCCGGAACTAACATGCTTGTCAATCGGTTGTCACAGGTACTATTTCAACAACCATAATCTATACCGTTGATCACAACATTGGATGACACGGGTACATCGGTTGTCATTGGATTTCATCTAATATTTAGATATGAATATTTTTTATAAATATTTATATGAATATTTATTTACATATATATATATATATATATATATATATATAAATATTCATAGTTACTTTATATATATTTAGTTTAACATTGAAATTTGTTTAGTATTTTATTTAGTTTGGCAAAAAAATTTGAAAAGAATATGTATGTGTATATATATATATACATATCAATAGAATAAATTTAAAAATATTGGAGACTACAAGTTATGCTGTTAGTTTAGTTAACTAATAAATTAGAATGACTTAGTGGTAGATTAGGTTCAAAACCTAGTTGTGATATTTTTGCTTCTTATGTTATATTTTTTGTGTATTAGATAAATTCTATTATCATCTATATATATAGATACCCACCTTAAATCTCCACATTAAACTAAATATATAACGTGACTATGAATATTTTAATATATATATATATATACATATTTATAAATTTATCTCTAAATATTTATAAATAAATATTTATTTATAAATTTATAAATATTTCATCTAAACTTTAGATATGAATATTTTTTATAAATATTTATATGAATATTTAGAGATAAATTTATAAATATTTATATGAATATTTGTTTACATATATATATATATATATATAAATATTCATTGTTACTTTATATATATATATTTAGTTTAATGTTGAGATTTGTTTAGTATTTTATTTAGTTTGACAAGAAATTTTGAAAAGAATATGTATATATGTATGTATATATATATATATCAGTAGAATAAATTTAAAAATATTGGAGACTACAAGTTATGGCGCTAGTTTAGTTAATTAATAAATTAGAATCGCTCAATGGTAGTATAATGGTCCAATAACCCATAGGTCTTAGGTTCAAAACCTAGCTGTGATATTTTTGCTTCTAATGTTATATTTTTTGTGTATTAGATAAATTATATTACCATATATATATATATATATATATATATATATATATATATATATATATATATATATATATACTCATCTTAAATCTCCACATTAAACTAAATATATATAAAGTAACGATGAATATTTATATAACGTAACTATGAATATGTTAATATATATATATATATATTTATAAATTTATCTCTAAATATTCATATAAATATTTGTGCATGAAATATAAATATATTATCTTATAATAATAACACACTAATTTGTCATTTTATTATGTGATATATAAGATCGTTAATATGAAAAGACCTGTTTGACTTCTTTTTTTCCCCTTTTTTTCACAAGCGCTAATTATTATATCAATTCTTTTTTTTTTACAAAATAAAAAAGCCATAGATTTTTAGGAAATAATAACATTAATTATTCATTATTTTAAAATGTCCAATATTAAAAAACTAATTAATTAACTTGGCTATTAATTTACGTTATAATCTTCTATATATTGATCATGTATGATCATCGATATGTCATTTAATTATTTCATTATCAATTTCCATCAAAAAAGTGTTCGATCGCCCATTAATTATTTGTTGTAAAAGAAGAAAAAAATTGAAAAGAATAACTTATACTATATTCCAAGGCAAAATAAATAAATTAAAGAACATGTAAGATACATATCATAATTTTGTAAGTATTTGGCATTATAAGCAGAAATTATAGTGTTATTATTTTTATTTATTATTATTATTATTATTGTTGTTGTTGTTGTTGTTGTTATTTTTATTGTTATTGTTATTATTATTATTATTATTATTATTATTATTATAGTATATAACTTCCTGAGATTTTATTAATGGTATATAGTGAAGGAGAAGAAATGAATATTTAGGAGAAATCTCATGTTTTGATATAAATATTAATCCTTGTAAGATATTAACAGATAACTTATGTTGCTCTAGCGGTCAAATTGTGACGCCCCCAACATAGGTATACATCACCCATCTTGAGTTGCCAAATTCATGGTACAAAATTCAAATACAACTTTAATTATACAACAGTCGTGTAAAATACGACAAAACATAAATTGAGAGTTTTAATAAGAATATTGTCATCTAGACAATATCCACACTCAAAGGAGTCCTCATTACATTTATTGTCACACTATTTAACAGAATAATGAGGATTACTAATGCTATCATCTGGACCGTCACTCCGTTCCTCGACTCGTCCCAGCTATATTCTCATTTCCTGAATAGAACGGTGAAAGAAAGGGTGAGCTCAACTAGCCCAGTAAGAAATATTATGACTAAGATAACGCAGAATAAAATATTATTAGCCTTCAACAATGTTAAACTGATAAAATATAATAGACATCAAGTTTAGCTGCAGCGGAATAAGCAATCCATTAGAAGAGTCAAGTAGAGCATGATATCTACTATCTTCTATTATTTAAAATGTTTTTATCAATTTTTATCGCTGAGACTCATCTTAATAAATAAACCATATCATCGAATCTTCCCTGCACTACGGGCCAAGGATATTCATTAAATCATCAATAGTCATGACTATACCGAATAATCCCTGGTCATAATCATACCAAAAATTGTCCATCAATGCACTACAGGCCACTGAGGACTTTTACCACATCATTCGTCACATTACGGTCATGATTATACCGAATAATCTCTGGTCATAATCATACCAAGTCCATCTATGCACGTAAGCCAAAGATGACTTTCATCACAATATAAGCATGAGGATCATGACAATGACATAATAATTCAATAAAACAAGTTCAAGAATAAATTTTAAAGATTTATAAGTTAATTTATCCTGAAATCAATTACGTCCAAATTGTCAATATGATATTGCTTTGTGGAGTAAAATTCAAGAATGCTCAGAAGAATATTTCCATGAATAGATATTGGATGAAGCGCAAATATCCAGGATTTTCTTCTAATTTCATGGAGTATAGAAGCCAAAACTTTAACCAACTAAGTATAATAGAATATATAAAACTGTAAATGGATTTTTGCCCGCCATGCGGTAATCCACGTAGACAAATCATTTCCACAAATATTTTTACAAAATACAAATATTTTTTGACAATTCTCCGAATATCGAATATGGTTTTACAAAAACACGTTTATTGGGATTATCTTAATTTAAGGCAACATTTTAATAGTCATTGCAAAAAGTTGTATAAAATAGGCAACGAAAATAAAAATTGTTGCCAATGAATGTGGTCCATATTAGGCAAACAAAATATAGCAACAAAAAAACTTTTGTTGCCTACGATGAGGAGAAATCAAGTGGTTAGAAATTTTGCAACGAATTTCTAACGAATTTTGTTTTCAAATTTTGCAACGACTTATGAATTTCGTTGCAAAAAGTGAAAGCCTGACACAATCTGCAACGAAGGACAAGTTTCGTTGCTAAACATACACTTTTACCAACGACTTATAAAGTCGTTGCCTGAAAAATCGTTGCTAAAGCCTCATTTTTAGCAACAAAAAAACTTTTGTTGCCCACGATGACGGGAAATCAAGTGGCCGAAAATTTTGCAAAGAATTTCTAACGAACTTTTTTCTCGCTAATGAATTAGCAATGAAATTTTGCAACGACTTATGAATTTTGTTGCAAAAATTGAAAGCCTGACACAATCTGCAACAAATGACAACTTTCGTTGCTAAACATATACTTTTAGCAACGACTTATAAAGTCGTTGCCCGAAAAATCGTTGCTAAAGGTCCATTTTTTGTAGTGATTTAAGAGTCGAAATATATATAATTAAATAAAATAAGACTTGACAGTAATTCCATGTCTTATATTTAATTGGGACATTGTATGGTGGAAGGATTGAATTGTACGGTAACTATTTACTCAAAGGTTCTTTTATGATTAATGTTGAAATCTATATTATTTGAAAAGTTGTTAATCGCTAGGGAGACTTATCCCTATTGTAGAATAAATTTTATTTATTTAAATAAATTAATAGTTTAATTTATTTATTTAAATAAGATTAGAATTGTTCTAATTGATTTATTCACAGTCGGTTTAATATGGAGAACCTAAAGGGTCACACCATAAAAGGAAGAATAATTATTTAAGAAGTTAATGACATCATCGTAATAATAAGTTAAGTATATTTAATTTAATCTATGGTGATATAATAAATTAAATAACTTAATATTTATTATTTAATATTTTGGAAATATTAAATATAAATTAATAGTAGGAGTCTTATTATTATTATTATTATTATTATTTAATTCCTAAAGGAGTTTGGGAATTAATTAATAAAAATACTCTCATATAATCCTAATAATATTAGGAGACTAATTAATTACAAGAGTTTTATTAATTATTCCTAATAAGATTAGGAGCCTAATTAATTAAAGAAATTTAATTAATTAAAATAAAACCAAATTCCTTAATTGTTAAGAAGGGTTGCCTACATCTATAAATAAGAGGAGTCTTATTATGGATGTGTGGAGTAGTTTACGTTTTCACAAAAACACGTGAATACATAATTCCAATAGTTGGGAGAGTACACCCTTTTCTATGAGAGATAGAAAAACTAGGGTTTTGCCAAATACCCATTTTCTTGAATCTTTCTTCTTCCTAATTGGTGGATCACCTCTAGAGGGCAAACACTTGGGTGGCTAACGTTGATTAAAGGAAGGAACCAAACCCGATTGATTCATGTTGAACGCAAAAAATATTGGAGGTGAACTTATACCTGAGGAAGCTCGAATCTTCAAGGGTATGATTCTTGTTCTTTCTTTTTCGTTTAATTAATAATTGTACATAAAGGATGATCCGGGTATATAGTTTGTAAAATTTTATACTTTTTTTTTCATGCTTCCGCTTATTTTGTGCAATTTGATTGCGTTCATGAATCCTACAAACCTAACATTATGGTCATCATTCGGGAAAAGGAGGACGATGACAGCCCCTCCATCACTGCAGTCCATCAGGACTTTATCCTCGACAATTGGAGCAGCATTTCATGCATTGGTTGACGAGGGTAAAATAGGCAGAAATCCCTCTGCTCTGTAGATAAATTTAATTGCTTACTTTTCTATACAGTATTAGCGGTTATTTTATCAAGTACATGCTAACACTTGTGTATGATTGAACAGTTTCATATATTAAATGAAAGCATATTTTGTTTCAGGACTCTGAATTTAGATGTGCCTGTATTTGCTAATAAAGTGCCTTTTCTCTACAAGGACTGTAACTTTGATGAAAAGTTGGACTCAAGCTTGATGGAAATCCAAGAAGACATTGAGACACCTCAGGAGATTAAGGAATGGGCCGTAGACAAACCTAAACCCAACCTTGACTAAACCACTTCTTTTAATCTTGGAACCTTAGAAAGCCCTAAGCTAATCCAGATTGGTTCAGACCTAACCCCAAAGCAACGGAATGACATGGTTGCGCTATTAACCCAATTCCAGGATGTGTATGCATGGTCTCATGAAGACATGGTGGGTTTGTCCACTGACATTTTCCTTCATCGCCTTCCCATTAAGGAGGGATTTAAGCCAGTCAGGAAGAAGCTTAGGCGATTTAAACCTGAGTGGAGTTTAAAGGTTAAAAAAGAAATTATGAAATAATTTCAAGCTGGCATTATCATGGTGTCCACATATCCGGAATGGATATCCAACATTGTTCCCGTGCCTAAACCATGAGGAAAGGTGCAACTTTGCGTGGATTACCGGGATCTGAACAAAGCTTGCCTTAAAAATAGCTTTCCCATGCCCTTTATCCACATTCTTATTGACAATACTGCTCAATACGACATGTACTCCTTTGCTGATTGCTTTGTGGGGTACCATCAAATTATGGCCGTTGAGGAAGATCGTGAGAAAACTGCTTTCATCACGCCTTGGGGAACTTTCTGCTATAGATGGTTGTCATTCGAACTCATCAATGCCGAGGTAACCTATCAGCGAGCCATGATGGCTCTTTTCTGTGATTTAATGCATAAAGAGATAAAGATCTATGTGGATGACATCATTGTCAAGTCCCGAAGGGAAGAAGACCTTTTAAACCATCTCAGAAAGCTCTTCAATAGGTTGCGTAAGTACAACTTGAAGCTAAATTCAGCCAAGTGCTCCTTTGGCGTTAAATCAGGAAAGTTGCTAGGTTTCCTAGTCAGCCACAAAGAGATTGAGCTGGATTCCACCAAAATCAAAGCCATCAAAGAAATGCCCATTCCTCAGATAGAGAAGGAAATTTGGGGATTTTTGGGAAGAATCAACTTCGTTAGCAGGTTTATCTCTCAACTCACAGCAACCTGTGAGCCCATTTTCAAGCTGTTAAGGAAGAACTCCTCCATGAAAGGGAACGATGAGTGTCAAAAAGCCTTCCTTACAATAAAAGAGCAGCTGGTTAACACTCCTATTTTGGTACCTCCCAGGGATGATGTTCCCCTGTTCACGTACATATCCATTAATGACAATGCTATGGGCTGCATGCTGGGGCAGAAAGACGATAGAGGCCAAGAACGAGCTATCTATTACCTCAGCAAAAGATTCAGCAGCAGTGAACACAAGTACACTCTGATTGAGAAGACTTGTTGTGCTTTAGCATGGGCTTCCATGAGTTTACAGCATTACCTCCATGGTCGCACAACCCATCTCATATCCCGCGTGGATCTTCTCAAGTATGTGTTTAGTAAGCCCATACTGAATTGTTGGCTGTCCAGATGGCAGTTGATCCTACAACAATTTGACATCGTCTATGTGACGCAAAAATCTGTCAAAGGATAAGGAATTGCAGATCAACTGGACGCCGCACCTGCAGGGGATTACAAACCCTTGGAAATATATTTCCCCAATAAAGGGGTAATGGCAATTCAGCAACACCATCACTACGATGCATGCCATACATAGAAAATGTATTTTGATGGAGCTTTTAACACAGAAGGTTCTAGAGCTGGAGTAGTTCTAGTATCCGGTACGGGGGAACAGTATCCCGTCGTTATCAAATTACAGTTTGTCAGCAGTAACAACACACTTGAGTATGAAGGCTATATCATAGGGCTAAAACTTGTCCGTTCAATGGGCATCGGGCGGATAACTGTCTTTGGGGATTCAGAGTTGGTAATCAAACAATCCACAGGAATCTATCAAACCAAAGAACTATATTTGCTGCCTTACTATTGGCAAGTTCTACAGATGACTTTGGAGTTTGAAGAAATCTCTTTTCTACACACCTCGCAATAGGAATGATTTTGTGGATGCACTAGCAATGTTGGCCTCCTTGGTTCACATACCTGACAAGGAAAACATGCCAAGCATCACATTTACCCTTCAAAGGCCCCAGCTTATGGGAACTATATTGGAGAAGTATCGGATGAGCTACCTCCCATCCACAACCCTTGGTATCAACATATCAAGGAATATCTATGAGATGGATCTACACCCGCTGAAGCTAGCCTGGCTGAAAAGAGGCGGATCCATCGACTTGCTATGAAATTCTACCTGAGCGGAGATGCACTTTACAAAAGAGATGCAGGACTAGGTCTCCTCAGATGTCTGGACAAAGACCAAGCTCAGAGACTCATGGATGAGATCCATGGTGGAGTATGTGGCCCACACATGAGCGGACCCCTACTTGTTCCTCAGAACAAGGCATTATTGGCTTACGCTCAAAGCTGACTGTGATGATCACGTCAAGAGGTGCTATCAATGCCAAATTCATTGAAATGCTATCCATGCCCCTCCAAGAGAACTCCACAATATGAGCTCATTATGGCCCTTCTCAATGTGGGGAATGGACGTGATCAGGCCCATCGAGCCTAAAGCCAGTAATGGACATCAATTTATCTTCACCATGATCGACTACTTCACCAAGTGGGTAGAAGCAGTCTCCTTACCCAGGGTTACCAAAGAAGTCATCATTGCTTTCATCAGAAACAATATCGTCTATCGATATGGACAACCAGAGGTCATTATTCAGACAATGCTAAGAACCTTGACAACAAAATGATGGAGGAGTTATGCAGTAAATTCCACATCAAACACCTTAACTCCATCATCTACCATCCAAAGATGAATGGTGCCGTTGAAGCGGCTAATAAAAACATCAAGAAGATCATACAGGAAATGTCCGCCAATCACAAAGGATGGCCTGACCTCTTGCCTCTGACTTTATTAGCCTACAGAACTTTAATACTTACTTCCACTGGGACAATCCCCTACTCATTAGCCTATGGGATGGAAGCAGTGCTCCCCATAGAGGTGGACATGGAATCCCTCAGAGTGTTGCTGGATGCTCAGTTGGATGAAGACTAATGGTTACAAGAAAGGTATCACCAATTGTCTCTAATAAACGAAAGGCGAACCGCGACTATCTTCCATGGTCAGTTATATCAGTAAAGGATTGCAAGATCCTACAACAGGAAAGTCCAGCTATGGAAATTTAAACAACACGGCTTGGTTTTGAAGAAGATCATTGACAACAAAGATCAATCTAAGGGAAAATTCGCTCCTAACTGGGAAGGCCCGTTTATTGTCAAAGAGGTATTGACATGAGGCGCTCTCAGATTACAGGAAATGGATGGCGATGAATTTTCACAGCTTATCAACTCGGACACTGTGAAACGGTATTATGTCTGACATTTCCATCAAGCAAACATCCTGGTTTTGATCTTCAAATCACCATTCATTCCGGTTTTCTAACCCTTTTTATATACTCTTCTGCCCCTCAGGGAAACATACACTTCAAACTTGCAGCCTGGTTTCACTTCATTTTCAAACCTTTCACACAATCTCGGTTATTCCCCAGGGATTGAACCTTTCATACTTGCAGTTTGTGATGCCCCCAAAATAGGTATACAACACCCATTCTGAGTCGCCAAATACATGGTACAGAAACAACTACAACTTTATTAATACAATCGTCGTGCAAAGTACGACAACACATAAACTGTTAGTTTAAAAATAAGTATTGTCTTCTAGACAATATCAACACTCAAATAAGTTCTCATTATAATTATTGATACACTATTTTTTAAAATAGTGAGGACTACTAAAACGACTTTCTAGAACCTTCATTCCATACCCCGACTAGTACTCGATATATTCTCGCCTCCTAAGAAGAATACTATGACTAAGATAACATAGAACATATTATCGTTAGTCCTCAACAAGGAAAAATCTGATAGAATACAATAGACAACAAGTTTTAAATCAATATTCGCAGTGGAAATAATAATTCATTAGAAGAGTTACGTAGAGAATGAAATCTACTTTCTTCTATGAATTTAAAAGTTTATCATCAATATTTTATTCCTGTAACATCAATCAATATACATTTTGAATCAAATATTCATCTTTGCACTACAGGCCAAAGATATTCATCAGTTAGTTATGTTCATCTCAACACCTGTTCATCTTTGTATTACGGGCCAAAGATATTCATAAGAAAATCAACCATCTTTGCACTACAGGCCAAAGATATTCAGTAATATCATTATTTAGGACTGAGGATGATGAAAAATATTTTAAAGAAAACGAATCCAGTGGAACAAAAGAACAAATAATAAGGATTCGTACCTTAAACATTCCAAGTTCAAAAATACTTCATAAATAATCATAGTAAAGTAAAATTCAAGAATGATCAAAACATGGATACAATCAAAACTAATATCCATAATAGATATTTTGGATAAAAAATGAAAATTTAATTTTTCTGTGAATAGTGCCGTATACGTGAATAGTGTCGTATACATGAATAGTAACCCCGACACTAAAAGACAAGAATTTCACAAGAAAAATCTTACCAATATTTCGGCATAATGATATTGAAAGAAATAATATCATTTTTTTTAAAAAATAATATCCCTTACCTCGAAAAGAAAGTACTTCTGACTGGAATACTGAATATAGTGCTGAAGGAAACTTGCACCGTATAGCAACACTAAAAGTATCAAAATACTCACAAGATTATGCTCGATAATATAGAGAGAGAAAGAGAGAAAACTTTAATTTCTGGTGTGATTTTCAATTCTAACCTAAGCACCCTATTTATAGGAAAATGCTTAGAACACCAAAGCAGAAAATTTAATATAATATTAATATATGTAAAAAAATTTCATGCCCACCTAAGACCAACTGAATTCAGCTCATTTTACATACTAGTGGGGCCCACCAACTTGTTAAAAACGTTTTTCTTAAAAAAATTATTTAAAACTTTAAAAATCAATTATCATAGAACTTCAAAACTCCAATAATTCATAATAAATAGTCCTTTTATCAGAAAAATTCAAATCTTATGTCCATTCCATAGGAAAATCAATTCTCTACAACTCTGCAAAATAAAGTTTTTCCAAATTCCAAACAAAAATTGACCGAAATTCACATACGGACGATTTTGTAGGCTATAATCAAATTTCAGTCAAGAAATGGAGTCCATCGACATGTTTAACATGTTTTTAATATTTTTTTGTAACAAAAATACTCTTCTTCCTCATATACTCATATACTCATATATCACACATTCATTGTAAAAATATCACCATTATTATATTATTATAATATAATAATATATTTAAATAAATTATTTTATCAGAAAAAGATAAAATATTTATTTTCAAAAATTGTCACATTAAAAATTTTCTACATCTATATCCACATAAAATGAATATTTTCCTCATCATATAAATCAATAATTAATTATTCACAAATAATATTACAGAATTACAATATTGACAACCAGGCAGTTCCCAGGAAAGAAGGGGCTTTCCAATAAGGATTTCTCCTTACTGGCGCGCAATTAGGTAACCAAACCTCTCCTTAGACAGAACTTTCTAGACATTGCCAATAATGTTATCTAATAATATTATTCAAATAATATGAATTATTGCTCTGATAATGAAAAATACCGTGTAGTGACAATTATTGAAACAACAATAATATAAAATATCAACGTAGCAATTATTGAATCAATAAAATAAAATATTGAACAGTAATTACTATAACAATTATTGAGCAGTGTCTTCTTACGTAAGAATCAATAATTGGTGCAATACAGTGTGCTACTGTATTTTAACCACCGAGTATTTCAACAGTATTAATGGTAACAAATACGTCGTTATTTATAAACAACTTATACTTGTCGTTTTCTTCATCCAATCGCTTTCCATTATGGGCCCACACAAGGCTGCACATTCATACGAATATTCCCCGACAGTAAGAATATTTCACGACCAAACGAATATTCCCCGACAACAATGAATATTTTATAACCACTTTCTTATTTGAAATATTTGCACATTTTACCCATAACTAACCACATTAATCAAATCAACCCTTACTATTTCAAAATAATAAATAGAGGAAATTTATTTTCATTTAATAATAAGTTGGGGTCTTACACAGTTTATCCTGAAGACGGGATTAAACTTTTCTACGCTTGCAGTTTGTCGTGAAGACGGGATCAAACTTTTTCACACCTGCAGTTTGTCCCAATCATGGGATCAAACTTTCTTCTCCCCGCAGTATAGCCTTCACATGGGATTCACACTTTTTTTCGGCTGCAGTTCATCCTGAAGAGCGAACTACGTCGACCTGATCTCCCTGATACCCGAGAGTACATAAGCAACAATATTCTATATGGCCTAGTCGCAATAAGAAAAAATAACAAAAACATTTCTGCCCTTCTTCTACAAAAACAAAAATAACAAAAACACTTCTACACCTTTCTTCATTAATAAAGCTTCTACACCCATCTGCCTTTCACATTCAGTGTTGAACCTCTTACACTAGGTTCGAACTACGCAGACCTGATCTCCTCTTCAATAGGAGTACGTGGGAAGCCATTTATAGTTTGGTCTAACCCCCTACCAGAACAAAAATACTTGTCACACGGTATTGGGATCAAACTTCAATCCACCACATTTCATCGGCTTCAGACCAAAGGGATGGAAATACCTAACCTCTCCTCACAAATAGGAGATTCGACAACCATATAAGCTGCGGTTGTGCCTCAAAGAGCAACACCAATCCATAAGAGATGGAATTAACTAGGCTTCTCATAAATAGAAGTACTGGCAACCATCTGTGGTGCAGTCAATCTCAAAGAGGAAAAGCCACACTCCTCTCCACATTTTCATATAGAAACCAGTCCCAAGACAACAAAGATGGTAGAGATACACACAGATCAATGATCTATTCTGAGAGATCCTATGATGTCTCAATGTCCACACATCAAGGATAAGTTCAGAATGCATCAAGATCACAAGCCCTGAAGAAACAGGCAAATATCAAGCAAGTATCAAGGCACAACTGAAAGGGAAGTGAATCAAAATATATTTCCCTGCCATATATAATACTGTTTGATATATACATATGTGTTATACATGACAAAATGGCTAAGCTAGTCTGTGCAGGAAAATACAAGTCTATCTACAGATCTGTGTGTATGCGGACTATCAGATCTAACATAGCTTCCCTCTTTGAAGAAGGAGGTAATGCTGCAAGCTCCTGTCCAATGGTATCTACACGAGCTAGCAGATCTGAGGCTAACTGTATGGTGGCATGATGCTCATCAATATATGCACTCATCTCGGTAAGGATGTCAGTCGTAAGAGATCTCACTTATGTGACGCCCCCAAAACAGGTATACATCACTTATTCTGTGTAGCGCCCCCAAATCTGGGTATCTTATAACCCGACAGATGGTGCTATACTGTACAAACATTCATACATTCATTCAATTGAAAGTCTCAAAGAATGAACATAACTTATATATATTTAATTCAATATTTATATTTCCCAAGTTCTAAACCCATTACAAAGGTTCTCTTGTCATAATATTCATTACATTACAACAATAGACCTATACTATTACATGACAGCTTAATAATCTGCCTTAGCTTTTCCTTTATCCTTATTTGATCCTTCAGGACGTTCAGTCTTAGCTGCATTCATATGGTTCAAGCAAGAGTGAGCATGACTAGCTCAGCAAGTATAACAATTTCAATAATAACATGCTTGATACATATGAATCATATATCTTCGATAACTGAACAATAGCTATGAAGTACTATTAATGATTCAAAATAGCAATTCATCTTTCCTTTCAAAATGTTTCACAATGAATAAATCCAGTAAAACATTCACTCCGGTCAAAGACCTTGAGTATTCATTCTTTCTTTGAAAAGGACAACCCGGACCTAAGTCCGTAAGCCCGATATTACTTACGAGCACTTCTAGGTGACCAGCCTATTGTACTCTGTATTGATCAATACTACATCCATTAAACGTATGTACGTTTAATCATTTGGCAACCTCGCGTGCCTGTCGTTTTACCGACAAAACATTTGTTTAGCAATTCAGTCTTCTTTTAAAAACTATCAGTAGTTGACAAAAGATACTAGCATTTGATAATAGATGAACAGATTATCAATAATCCACTCAATATGTTAAGTCTAGCCAAAGAAACTGGCTTTAACTTCATTATACTTCAATTCATGCGAAAGGATACATGAACATCATAAACTTGTTCAGATTGAACTGAAACAAGAGTTAGAATACTTGCCTTTAGCATCTGCTACTGTGTATATTACTTTACGTTCAAGTCTTTCAAGTCTCTACAATACATGATCATATAATGCCTTACATTAGGTCATATATAATCAAGTATGTATCTGAATATATCTTACCATTCATTTCAATCTAATTATAGATTAGATTTCATTCTTATGTGTTTCGACTTATCGTTCGCTTTACATTCATTCGACTTGGTTATATTAACCATTCTTCATTACTTTTAAGTCTTAACAATGTCCCAACAATGTTACTTTAAGTTGTTTAAGGTAGGTTTAGTTCAATCTCCTACCATCCCCTTCCTTTCCCTTCATTTTTATTATTTACTGTCAAAGTTCTGTGCCTGGCGCCGCGGCGCGGGCATTACTCTTGCAACTTGCGCTGCGGCGCGAATTAGCAGTAGCCGAGTCCCAGATGTCGCGCTGCGGTACGACCAAAAATCTTAGGGTTGGCGCCGCAGCGCCAACTCTGTGCACCAGAAAATTTTTCTAACTTTTAATTTTTGTGAACTTCCCAAACGCATATCTTCTTTGTTTTAAGTCCGAATTGGCTCGTTCAAAAGCCTACGGTTCAAAAATTACGTAATCTACGCGTTCATGTAATAATTTTATCTATTTGACTTCGTTTGCTAAAAATTCACCTATTGGTTCATTTTTAACGAAAACGATAAACGTTCGTGAACGTTAAACGCTTGTTTCTTCGTTCTAAGTCGGAATTCGTCCATTTTCGAGTCCGCAACTCTTAAATGACAAACATGACTTGTCTCCATTGGAAAATAACATTTCTGAACTCAAACTCAAAATTTGACTTCCATTCCGGGAAATTTACGAATTCGACGATTATCGTCTAATCGTGCGATTTCCAGCAATTTTTCGTTCTTAGAATTTGTTCAACACTACCAATGAATTACATTCATAATGTGAACATCTTAACATCCTTATTCCAAATATTTATACTCATGGTTGGATTTTAACTTATCTCATTGTAAGCTTATACTTGATAACTTTCAAACTACTTATGAACTTATCATTTATAACTTATGACAATTAAAGTTCTTAATCATCATCCATACATGATTTCATCATATAACTTTACTTATGTATTCTTGATACATATGTTCTTACAAGTTGATGTATATACATATACTTTCATTAATAAACATATCACAAGTTCATCATGCATTCACATAAGTTTACAACTTATGCTATCTTAAATGACTTATTACCAACTTATGTGGCTTAAGTTCATTACTTATACATACTTCTTTCTTTTTTTTTATAATTCATGTACCTTAATCCAAGCTTTTCTTATCAACCCATCATGTTAGAGATAGAAGATAATTGGAGAAGGAGTCTTACATTTGAAGTCTTTAATAAGTAGCTTCTTCTTCTTCTTCTTGACTTATGGAATAACTTACTTGTAACTTAATCTTCCTAACAATTAAGCACTTTGAGAGAGAGTGTTTGGATTATTTGAACAACTATTAAATGACTTGCCAACCTTCACTATTTATTGAATTCCTAAGGTTAGGGCAATTTAGTCAATTCCATCATCCCACCTCCTTTTGCACCTCCTTACTATTCATTACTTGCAAGGCACAAAACCTATCCCTTGCTTGGTCATTACTTATCTTGAGCACCACCTTTACTTGATCATCACTTATCTTACTTGGTAACCACACATTTACCACATTAATATGGTTTGCTCCATGGATCACACAATCCAATGAACTTTAGCTTGGACTTAGATTAAATGAACATTGGGCTTTGCTTAACAAACCTTCATA
Organism: Panax japonicus; assembly: GCA_020205505.1. NCBI lineage: Eukaryota > Viridiplantae > Streptophyta > Magnoliopsida > Apiales > Araliaceae > Panax > Panax japonicus. Next base: position 47,129,262 of record CM035092.1, on the reverse strand, counting down.
TGTTCATTAATTCATAAATTGGGCCTTAACCCTTAATTCACTTGGGCTTGTACAAAATCCTAACCAATCTTTACAAGTCCATTAATATTACATAATAAATATACATATAGTTTATGTATTATTCTCGTATTCTAATTCATATAGAATTTATATACGATAATGCATTCTTCTTACAAACTCATATAATACTTGGTATTATACTCGTTTCCATTCCTTGTACAATACTCACGTATCATACCATCATTCCTTAACGCAATAGTTCTTCATTTTCCTTACGTTCTCGATTTAAGTCCGCAGGCGAAATATTACGTTTTCCATAACTAGATTATTATTACATAATCCGTCTTACTTTAATATTCTACCATTACGCATTTCTCAGAAATTCAAAAATAAATCCCGAGCAAATACCTATGAATAGTGTTTTTCGGAAAATTTATCAGAAAACTTTTATTTTCGTCTTGGAAATTCAAACACCTTAAATCCTTCACATAGCTCAAATACTACGATATTCCAATATCAATAGGTTACAAAACGACAACCATCTTGATATCCCACATAATATGATTTTATTATTATTTAATCTAATAAAATCATCTTACATTAAAATATGAATTTCTCGGTCGTTACATTCTTCCCCCTTATAAAGATTATGTCCTCAGAATCTCGTTTTTTTTCCAAATAAATGAGGAAAATTTTTCTTCATCTTTTCTTCTAACTCCCACGTTGCTTCTTCAGCATCATGGTTCTTCCATAACACCTTCACTGATGGTATTACCTTGTTCCTCAGAACTTGTTCCTTTCTATCGATGATTTGAACCGGCGATTCTTCATATGTTAAATCCTTCTGGATATGAATCGGCTCATACTCGATTACGTGCTTATAGTCCGGCTTATACGGACGTAATACAGATACGTGAAACACGTTATGTATTCTTTCTAGGTCTGGAGGTAATGCTATCTTATAAGCTATCTCTCCCACCCGGTTTAATATTTCAAAAGGTCCTATAAACCTTGGACTTAACTTTTCTTTCTTTCCAAAGCGTATCTTTCCTTTCCAGGGAGATACCTTCAGAAACACATACGAACCTACTTCGAACTCTCGATTTAATCGATGTGAGTCCGCATACTTCTTCTGTCTGTCTTGAGCCGTGACGAGACGCATCCGAATTAACCTTACTATATCCACTGTTTGCTGCACCAATTTTGGTCCTAGCATCTAGCGTTCTCCCACCTCATCCCAACACAATGGTGTTCTGCATCTTCTTCCATATAGAGCTTTATAAGGCGGCATACCTATGCTTGCATGATAACTGTTGTTATAAGTAAATTCTAACAGTGGTAGGTGATCATCCCAACTACCCTTGAAATCCATGATGCAAGACCTCAGCATGTCTTCTAACGTCTAAATTGTTCTCTCGCTCTGCCCATCAGTTTAAGGATGATAAGCCGTGCTTAACTTTAACTGTGTTCCCAGCTGTTCTTGCAAACTTCTCCAGAAGTTCGATGTGAATCGTGGATCACGATCTGACACAATCGATATCGGTACTCCATGTCTGGAAATAACTTCCTTGACATAAAGTTTAGCTAACTGGTCTAAGTTATACTTGACCCTAATTGGTAAGAAGTGAGCCGATTTCGTCAATCGGTCGACGATTACCCAAATAGAATCGTACCCTTTTGACGTTATTGGAAGTCCTACCACGAAATCCATTGAGATATGCTCCCATTTCCATTCTGGAATCTCCAATGACTGTAGCAAGCCACTGGGTCGTTGATGTTCGGCTTTAACTTTTTGATAAGTCAAACACCTACTTACATACTCTGCTATTTCCCTTTTAATGTTTGGCCACCAAAAACTCTGTCGAAGGTCTTGATACATCTTAGTGCTACCAGGATGTATCGAGTACCTTGAACTATGAGCTTCTTGTAACACTTGCTCCTTTAATTCTGTCTCATTTGGAATCCAAATTCTTCCTTCAAATCTTAATAATCCTTCATTATCAAGGCTATACTTATCATCTCCTTTATCGGATAACCAATTCTTTATTTGGTTACACTCATCAGTCTTGAGTTGTACCTCCTTGACCCTCTCTACAATGGTAGATTGTCTCTTCGTTGCAAAAAGTATCTGCCCCGATTCACTCGGCATCTTCACTTCTATTTCCATCCTAGCCATCTCTGTTATTAACTCATTTTGAGCCGTTAACATAGACAACTTTTCCCGACCTTTCCTACTTAAGGCATCGGCAACTACATTGGCTTTCCCAGGGTGATACAGGATTTCACAGACGTAATCCTTTATCAACTCCAGCCATCTTCTTTGTCTCATATTCAACTCCTTCTGAGTGAAGATATACTTTAGACTCTTATGGTCTGTATATATCTCACATTTCTCCCCATAAAGATAATGCCTCCATATCTTTAGGGCAAATACTACCGCGGCCAGTTCCAGATCATGAGTAGGGTAAACTTTCTCATAATCCTTCAACTGCCGTGATGCATATGCAATGACTTTGCCATGCTGCATGAGCACACAACTAAGCCCTCTATGCGAAGCATCACTATATACTACAAAATTTCCTGTGTCATCTGGCAATGACAAAACAGGTGCTTTACTTAGTCTTTTCTTCAGTTTCTGAAAACTGTCTTCACATTTATCCGTCCATACGTATTTCACCATCTTCCTTGTTAAATTAGTCAACGGGGTAGCTATCTTCAAAAAATCTTGGATAAATCTTCGATAGTAACCCGCTAACCCTAGGAAACTCCGCAAATCAGTTGGCGTTTTCGGTTGTTCCCAGTTCATCACTGCTTCTACCTTTGCTGGATCCACTGAAATCCCTTCCTGATCAATGACATGACCTAAAAACTGAACTTTCTCCAGCCAAAATTCACACTTAGTGAATTTCGCATATAACTTCTCCTTTCTTAGTGTTTCCAACACTAATCTTAAGTGTTCAGCATGATCTTCTGGCGTCTTTGAATAGACTAGAATATCATCAATAAACACAACCACAAACTTGTCCAAATATGATTTGAACACTCTGTTCATCATGTCCATAAATGCAGCTGGTGCATTCGTCAACCCAAATGACATCACCAGAAACATGTAATGACCATAACGAGTTCTGAATGCCGTCTTTGGTATATCCTCTTTCCTTACCATCAACTGGTGATACCCCGTCCGTAAATCTATTTTAGAAAAATACTTTGCCCCTTTCAACTGATCAAAGAGATCATCAATCCTGGGCAATGAGTATTTATTCTTTATCGTTAATTTGTTCAACTCTCGATAGTCGATACAAAGTCTTAACGATCCATCTTTCTTTTTGACAAACAACACTGGTGCACCCCACGGGGAAACACTTGGTTGAATGTACTTCCTATCCAATAGTTCCTGTAATTGAACCATTAGCTCTTTCATTTCCACCGGCGCCATACGGTACGGTCCCCTTGACACTGGTGCCGCTCCTGGCACAATGTCTATTACAAATTCGATCTCCCTATCCGGTGGTAAACCCGGTAACTCATTTGGAAATACATCCATGAATTCGTTTACTATAGGTATTTGTTCCTTGGTTGTTCCCACTCACTGGGTATCAACAACATAGCACAAGTAACCCACACATCCCTTTCTTAAGAGTTTTCTAGTTTGTGTCATCGTAAGACAACACGATCTCCCCGGTGATTTATTACCGTAGAATACTACAGGAGGTTGCTTCAACATCCTAATGCTCACACGTTTCTTTTGGCAATCTATAATTGCTCCATGGTTAATCAACCAATCCATTCTGAGTATTACATCAAATTCTCCCAACCTTATCGGTATTAAATCTACCGATAACTTACATCCATGTATATCTACGCAACAACTCCTATGAATACTATCCACATGAATTATCTCTTCATTTGCTACCTTAATGATCACAGGTATAGGCAACTTTTCGGGAAATAATTCTAATCGTCTAGCAAAATCACATGCTATAAACGAACAAGTAGCACCCGAATCAAAAAGCACATATGCATTAATGTTATTGATTGGGATAATACCTGCAACTATGTCTCCGGATGCCACCGCATCTTGGACTGTCATATTAAAAGTACGGGCCATTGGTCTACTCGGCTGAACTGGACCGCTAATAGCTAACTTTCCACTATTAGTGCCCTTATTTCTTTCCATACCCTTCTTCGGGCAATTCTTTGCTATGTGGTCAGTTGATCCACATACAAAACATCCGTGATTTTTCTTCGGATTTGGACAGTTAGGCAAAATGTGCCAGTCCTATCCACAATTATAACATACGGCCTTTCCTTTGAGACAGACTCCCAAGTGAGTCTTCCCGCAGGTTTTACAGGCCTCCATCCTCCTTTTTGAATCGCCTTGTTTCACTCCGGTATTCCCATAGTTAAAACCCTTTCTTTTCTGACCGTTGCCACTACCACTGGCTCCTTCGGTCTTAATTCCCCCATCAACTCTTCCTTTATTTATCTTATCTTTGTGGTACTGGCTTAAAGCCTCATTTCCACCTTCGGCTATTATTGCCTTCTCTAATATGGTTCCAAAGGAAGTACTTTGGAACACAGAGATTCAGCTATAGAGCCAGGGTTTTAAGCCCTGCTCGAATCTTCTAGCCTTTCTCAATTCAGTGTCCACTTGATGTGGGGCAAATCGTGCCAGTTCATTAAACTTGGCGGCATACTGGGGAACTGTCATATCCCCTTGTTTCAATTCCAGAAACCTCATTTCCATTCTCCCTTGCATACTCGTGGGAAAATAATTCTCGAAGAAAATCTCCTTAAACCTCTTCCACGTTAGGTTTCCTATATCGGCCCTAGCCTGGTTTGCCTCCCACCAGAAGTTGGCCTCTCCTTTCATCAAATAGGTTGCAAAGGCAACCTTTTGACCCTCCTCCATATTTGTAATTACAAATGCTTTCTCAATTTCTTTCACCCAAGTTTGGGCTTCTATAGGGTCCGTAGTTCCCTTGAACTCCGGTGGACCTACACTTTTAAAGTCCTTAAAAGTAGTAGCTCGTACTACTCCAGGAATTATAGGTACATTAGCCCCCGTTCTATTAAATGCAGCCGTTAAAAGATTAACGAACTCTTGCATTGGATTAACCGGACCACCTTCCGGTTGGTTAACATTAGCTTCTTGATTTCGTTGTCCCCTTCTTGGCGGCATTTCGCTGTTAAGAAAACAACACATCATTATTACTTTCTTCTTGTGAGTTAGTTATTATTTGTGATAAAACAATAACTCATACTCATTACTCAATATGTTCCATAAAAGAGGCTTATATTGATTAATAACTTGTAGTATAACACTACATTGTTTACATCATTCAGCCTTAGCTGATTACATTACTCAGTCTTAGCTGATTACATTACCATCCTGCAATTACTTTCCAAAAATTGGGATTTACAAAAGACTACCCTTGTTTATACAAAAGAGGGTTTTACGTCACTACTAGATACATAATATTTACATATCTACGCTACTCTAGCTATTGCTAGATTACATCTGCCGTAAGGCATTCTCAAAATCTTTGCTGGCCAGACCGGCTATAACATCCCGACTGATGGTATGTCGTGTCTGTGCCGCCTCTACCGGATACCCTGCCACTTGCTGCTGGAAATCCACATGAGAACTCCTATGTATATAGGACATCCTCTCCAATCTCCTCTGTTTAGTCTTTAGCTCTTGCTTGAGCTCAAAGACTTCACATTTTATCTCTCGGACTTTGTCCTTAGCTAAAACACGATCATCGTGTTCCTCCTCCCACATTCCCTCCATGCTAAGCTTGTCCTCACGGACAGCTTGGAGTTCCGCTTTCAACTCCTTTACCTCCTGGAAATAATGGACATTCCTATCCAATACCGTCATAAACAATGCTTTCATCGAATCTCCCGTAGACATCTCCTCTGCGGGTGGAACTTGGTCAAAGGACATTACGTCCACCTCCTCCTCTAGTATGCCATCGAAAATAGACATATAGTCTAAATTGTCCGAGTCTCCAGACTCTATTGCTACCACTTCTGGCTCTATCGCTACGGGATTTGGTAGTATCTCTACCCGATTAACCGAATCCTCGCTTACAACATGTATATTTCTATACATATCATTTTCTCCTGACATCTATAATAAAACAATACAGTTTGATTAGTACATGTCAGTAACATAAATAAAAACACATAACATACTATAATGCATTTTTATAAGGTTATCTTTCTTCTTTTACTTCTTTATTAAGGTTATGACTTAAGGTTCTAATTCCCTTTAAGTTTTATAACCTAGGCTCTGATACCAACTTGTAGCGCCCCCAAATCCGGGTATCTTACAACCCGACAGATGGTGCTATACTGTACAAACATTCATACATTCATTCAATTGAAAGTCTCAAAGAATGAACATAACTTATATATATTTAATTCAATATTTACATTTCCCAAGTTCTAAACCCATTACAAAGGTTCTCTTGTCATAATATTCATTACATTACAACATTAGACCTATACTATTACATGACAGCTTAATAATCTGCCTTAGCTTTTCCTTTATCCTTATTTGATCCTTCAGGACATTCAGTCTTAGCTGCATTCATATGGTTCAAGCAAGAGTGAGCATGACTAGCTCAGCAAGTATAACAATTTCAATAATAACATGTTTGATACATATGAATCATATATCTTCAATAACTGAACAATAGCTATGAAGTACTATTAATGATTCAAAATAGCAATTCATCTTTCCTTTCAAAATGTTTCACAATGAATAAATCCAGTAAAACATTCACTCCGGTCAAAGACCTTGAGTATTCATTCTTTCTTTGAAAAGGACAACCCGGACCTAAGTCCGTAAGCTCGATATTACTTACGAGCACTTCTAGGTGATCAGCCTACTGTACTCTGTATTGATCAATACTACATCCATTAAACGTATGTACGTTTAATCATTTGGCAACCTCGCGTGCCTGTCGTTTTACCGACAAAACATTTGTTTAACAATTCAGTCTTCTTTTGAAAACTATCAGTAGTTGACAAAAGATACTAGCATTTGATAACAGATGAACAGATTATCAATAATCCACTCAATATGTTAAGTCTAGCCAAAGAAACTGGCTTTAACTTCATTATACTTCAATTCATGCGAAAGGATACATGAACATCATAAACTTGTTCAGATTGAACTGAAACAAGAGTTAGAATACTTGCCTTTAGCGTCTGCTACTGTGTATTTTACTTTACATTCAAGTCTTTCAAGTCTCTACAATACATGATCACATAATGCCTTACATTAGGTCACATATAATCAAGTATGTATCTGAATATATCTTACCCTTCATTTCAATCTAATTATAGATTAGATTTCATTCTTATGCGTTTTGACTTATCGTTCGCTTTACATTCATTCGACTTGGTTATATTAACCATTCTTCATTACTTTTAAGTCTTAAAAATGTCCCAACAATGTTAGTTTAAGTTGTTTAAGGTAGGTTTAGTTCAATCTCCTACCATCCCCTTCCTTTCCCTTCATTTTTATTCTTTACTGTCAAAGTTCTGTGCCTGGCGCTGCGGTGCGGGCATTACTCTTGCAACTTGCGCTGCGGTGCGAATTAGCAGTAGCCGAGTCCCAGATGTCGCGCTGCGGCGCGACCAAAAAGTTTAGGGTTGGCGCCGCGGCGCCAACTCTGTGCATCAGAAAATTTTTCTAACTTTTAATTTTTGTGAACTTCCCGGACGCATAACTTCTTTGTTTTAAGTCCAAATTGGCTCGTTCAAAAGCCTACGGTTCACAAATTACGTAATCTACGTGTTCATGCAAGAATTTTATCTATTTGACTTGGTTTGCTAAAAATTCACCTATTGGTTTATTTTTAACGAAAATGATAAACGTTCGTGAACGTTAAACGCTCGTTTCTTCCTTCTAAGTCGGAATTCGTCCATTTTCGAGTCCGCAACTCTTAAATGACAAACATGACTTGTCTCCATTGGAAAATAACATTTCTGAACTCAAACTCAAAATTTGACTTCCATTCCGGGAAATTTACGAATTCGACGATTATCGTCTAATTGTGCGATTTCCGGCAATTTTTCGTTCTTAGAATTTGTTCAACACTACCAATGAATTACATTCATAATGTGAACATTTTAACATCCTTATTACAAATATTTATACTCATGGTTGGATTTTAACTTATCTCATTGTAAGCTTATACTTGATAACTTTTAAACTACTTATGAACTTATCATTTATAACTTATGACAATTAAAGTTCTTAATCATAATCCATACATGATTTCATCATATAACTTTACTTATGTATTCTTGATACATATGTTCTTACAAGTTGATGCATATACATATACTTTCATTAATAAACCTATCACAAGTTCATCATGCATTCACATAAGTTTACAACTTATGCTATCTTAAATGACTTATTGCCAACTTATGTGGCTTAAGTTCATTACTTATACATACTTCTTTCTTCTTTTTTTTTTATCATTCATGTTCCTTAATCCAAGCTTTTCTTATCAACCCATCATGTTAGAGATAGAAGATAATTGGAGAAGGAGTCTTACATTTGAAGTCTTTAATAAGTAGCTTCTTCTTCTTCTTGACTTATGGAATAACTTACTTGTAACTTTATCTTCCTAACATTTAAGCACTTTGAGAGAGAGTGTTTGGATTATTTGAACAACTATTAAATGACTTTCCAACCTTCACTATTTATAGAATTCCTAAGGTTAGGGCAATTTAGTCAATTCCATCATCCCACCTCCTTTTGCACCTCCTTACTATTCATTACTTTCAAGGCACAAAACCTATCCCTTGCTTGGTCATTACTTATCTTGAGCACCACCTTTACTTGATCATCACTTATCTTACTTGGTAACCACACATTTACCACATTAATATGGTTTGCTCCATGGATCACACAATCCAATGAACTTTAGCTTGGACTTAGATTAAATGAACATTGGGCTTTGCTTAACAAACCTTCATATGTTCATTAATTCATAAGTTGGGCCTTAACCCTTAATTCACTTGGGCTTGTACAAAATCCTAACCAATCTTTACAAGTCCATTAATATTACATAATAAATATACATATAGTTTATGTATTATTCTCGTATTCTAATTCATATAGAATTTATATACGATAATGCATTCTTCTTACAAACTCATATAATACTTGGTATTATACTCGTTTCCATTCCTTGTACAATACTCACGTATCATACCATCATTCCTTAACGCAATAGTTCTTCATTTTCCTTACGTTCTCGATTTAAGTCCGCAAGCGAAATATTACGTTTTCCATAACTAGATTATTATTACATAATCCGTCTTACTTTAATATTCTACCATTACGTATTTCTCAGAAATTCAAAAATAAATCCCGAGCAAATACCGATGAATAGTGTTTTTCGGAAAATTTCTCGGAAAACTTTTATTTTCGTCTTGAAAATTCAAACACCTTAAATCCTTCACATAGCTCAAATACTACGATATTCCAATATCAATAGGTTACAAAACGACAACCATCTTGATATCCCACATAATATGATTTTATTATTATTTAATCTAATAAAATCATCTTACATTAAAATCCGAATTTCTCGGTCGTTACATTCTGAGTCGCCAGATACATGGTACATAAATCAAATACAAACTTAATTATACAACTGTCGGGTAATATACGAAAAAATATAGTTGAGAGTTTAAACAAGAATATTGCCTTCTAGACAATATCCACAATCAATGGAGTCCTCATTACATTTATTGTCATACTATTTAACAGAATAGTGAGGACTACTAATGCTATCATCTGGACCGTCACTCTGTTCCCCGACTAGTCCTGGCTACATTCTCATTTCCTGAAGAGAATAATGAAAGAAAAGGGTGAGCTCAACTAGCCCAGTAAGAAATATTATGACTAAGATAATGCAGAATAAATTATCCTTAGCCTTCAACAGTATAACAACTGATATAATACAATAGACAACAAGTTTTAGATCAACAACTGCAGCGGAATAAGCAATCCATTAGAAGAGTCAAGTAGAGCATAAAATCTACTATCTTCTATGATTTAAAAAGTTTTTCATCAACTTTATCGCTGAGACTTAGCTTAATAAATAAAATCAAATCATCCATGCACCACGGCCAAGGATATTCATGTAATCATCAATGGTCATGATTATACCGAATAATCCCTGGTCATAATCATACCAACAACTGTCCATCAATGAACTACAGGCCAATGAGGACTTTTACCACATCAGTCGTTACATTACGGTCATGATTATACCGAAAAATCCATGGTCATAATCATACCAAGTCCATCTATGCACGTAAGCAAAAGATGACTTTCATCACAATATAAGCATGAGGATGATGACAATGACATAATAATGCAATAAAATAAGTTCAAGGATAAATTTTAAATATTTATAATTTAATTTATCCAGAAATCAATAACGTCCAAATTATCAACATGATACTGCTTTGTGGTAGTCCGCGTAGACAAGTTATTCCAACAGAATAATAAAGAATGAAATAATAGAAGAATTCACCATGCATGTGGTAGTCCGCGTAGACAAGTTATTCCAACATAATAATAAAGAATGGAATAACAAAAGAATTCACCATCCATGCGGTAGTCCGCGTAGACAGGTTATTCCAACAGAATAATAAAGAATGGAATAACAAAAGAATTCACCATGCATGCGGTAGTCCGCGTAGACAGGTTATTCAAACAGAATAATAAAGAATGGAATAACAGAAGAATTCACCATGCATGCGGTAGTATGCGTAGACATGTTATTCTAACAGAATAATAAAGAATGGAATAACAGAAGAATTCACCATGCATGCGGTAGTCCGTGTAGACAGGTTACTCCAACAGAATAATAAAGAATAGAATAACAGAAGAATTCACCATGTATGCGGTAGTCCGCGTAGATAGGTTATTCTAACAGAATAATAAAGAATGGAATAACAACTCTTACGAGTATGGAAAGAAATAACTCTCTTCATGAATACGAAAAAATAATACTCCTTACCTTAGAAGAAAACTGGATACTGGAATAGTGAGGTAGTAGACTTCTCTTCTTCTTTCTCTCTATAATTTCTCTATAATAATTGCTCTTATGAGACTTAGTGAATTGGTGAGAGTGAAAGAAGAATGAGCTTTTATTTATAGGAAAATATAGTTTTGATAATTGCACGTTTTGGGGCTCAAAATATTACAATATAATACCTTCCTCTTTTTTTTCATTTTTAATTTAGCCCTACAAGTATTATCAAAGTTGCACCACCTCCCCTAATAGTAAATCATGTGAATCAATAGTAAATTATGTGACTCAATAGTTCTAAACATGTGAAAAAATTAATTATAGTATAATACATTCATCTATACCTCCATTTTTAATTTAGTCATGCAAGTATTATCAATCTTGCACCAACTCCCCTAATAGTAAATCATGTGAATCAATAGTACACACATGTGAACACATAGTTATAAACATATGAATTAATAGTAATTAGTTGCTCATTTATCCGGTGAATTACCCGATTGATCTATATAACCTTCAGACATCAATTATTATCGAAATAAATGTCGATTTTCACTAACACTAATAATTCCCACACAATGGAACTATAAATTTCGTCTTTAATCAACATGAACGTATTCATCATTAATATTATAACTTACAATATTTAACAACCAGATCATTCCCAAGAAAGATGGGGCTTTTCGATAAGGATTTCTCCTTATTGGCGCGCAATTAGATGACCTAAGCTCTCCTTGACAGAACTTCTAGACATTGTCAATATTGCAAATTATAATATGAATAACTTTGTCATCTCAATTATTGACTTAATAATATAACATATTATGCAGATGCTACTATGACAATAATTGAATCAATAATATGAGAGATATGATGCATCAATTACTGTAGCAATAATTGAGTATAACTGAGTGACTTCTTACGTAAGCATCAATAATCAATACCGTGTGCTACTATATAACCACGCGTATTACTGTACTTTTACTATCGGGTAGTTCAACAGTTTTAACGGTAACACTGTTACCGTTATTTTTATAAAAAGATAATTCTGTCATTTTCTAACTACGACAATACTTTTATTGTGGGGTCTACTAATGATTGTGCCGTCGTACGAATATTCCCTGACCAAACGAATATTTTATAACAACTTGCATACTTTGCAAAATTTTTACATATCACCCTTAACTTTAACCTTTTATCAATTTAACCATTTACGAAATAAAATAATAATTATAAGAAAATTGAATACTTTCATTTCATAAAATTCGGGGTATTACAACTGAAGTACTATTTATGACGACCACATCCCAGGCAGATAGGGCAGCATCCCGCTTTACAATCAATGCATCTCTGGATGATCTAGCCTCGTCTCTCTCTAATAGAGCTACGTCTCCCCCATCAAGAGATGTCAACATCAAGGCCCTAGTCTGATCTCTCTCAAAGGTCATCAGATGTAGGCTCTGCTCCAAATATTACGCTGAATGCTGAATCACAGTAGCACTCGTAGTGGGAGAATCCATCACAAATGCTGGCAACCCAGTAGTCAAATCCTCCTCGATGGGAATATCAGCCTCCTCCATAGGCTCCTCATCGTCGGAATCAGTCACTTGCACTGTGGATACTACCGCAGTTGATGCAGCCTTTGTCTCCATCCATGCAGAATACTCTACAGAATAACCCGGATGACTGACAGAAAACTCAGCTAGCTCTCACTGATCCCAACAGGTATACAACCTGGATCTGTCCTCTGCCGATAAGTGGCGAGACGCGAAGCGCTGACTCAATTCCTGCTCAAAAGGATGGAAGTCCTGGAACTGGTCAAATTGACACATCACGGCCAGTGGGTGATAAGTGATCATGCCTCTCAAACCAGCTAAAGGAAGATAATCCATGCCCTGAGCATGAGTAATGAAGCTTTAGGCTGAGTTAAGACCTGAATATAGTAATATATCAAACAGAGCTCCGATCCCTGCTAGGAAAGATGACCAAGATGCAGCATCTGTACACTCCTCAGGCTGAAAGGAGTATGACATGGCTATATCCTGGGTGAAACAATATCCATGCCGTCTGAAAGTGCCAATCGGTCTTTAGTGTGATATAAACCACACGTACAGCATGACTGAATTGCCTGTAAACACTCCCGTCAGATAAGTGCAGAAGTACGTGGCTGACCTCAGAGTCTCTACTATGATCATCGGTATTCCCTGAGAGCTCTCACTGCCATGATGACTCCTATGTCCAACTCATCTATGTACCGTGGCATGTAGATATACGACAATATGCACAATAGCAGTGCATCCAATTTGGCCAAACGCCAATGATCCTCCGGTGTGGTGAAATCCCCGGAATGCTGTGCATAACTATCCTCTGAGCCAAATCTGTCAAATAGAAAATGTTGGGATATAACGTGGCCATTTGTGAGCTCATCCTGCACCACCCTATGCCTCAAGCCAGTGAGGGTCATGAACTTCCTAGTCATGTCTCTAATCGCCATATGCACGCAAGGTCTGTCCAGCGGTAGCATCATTAAACGTCCATACTCCTCAAGAGTAGGAGTCAACTCCTGGGTCCCAAATCGAAAAACCTACCACTCCGATACCCAGTGCTCCAGCATGCCCTCCAATAATCCTGTGGGAACCTGAAACATCAATAGGGTCATAGTATGTTGCAACAAATAATCTACAGTCACCTTGTCTAATGGTGACATGCTATCATACCATGATCGCATACCAAATGCCACCAATGATGGTGGGATATGATCAATACGGCTAACTGTCAAAGAAGACATCTGTACGGGCAGTGTTATAAGACCATCCAGGGGTCAATACTGAATATCTCTAGACATACATACATATGCATAACATAATAACATGCATGATACAATAGATGGCAATATGATATAGGGAGTAGAAAAATATACATATATTCCTAAGTATATCAACATCTAATACATCTCTGTACAGCTAAAATACAGGGACATGGGGCAAAAATGCCCTACATCTAACAAAGGCCTATCAAAAGATATATCAAGAATGGGACGAAGCTACCCAATATCTAACAGAGGCCTATCAAAAGAGATAACGATAATATACATCAGAAGAAGATAATGGAGTCAATGTCTACATCATCAATCCTGTCCACCTGATGTAACTCCTCTTGAGTCACTGTATCTCTATCCACAAGGATGTCAGACCTATACAAGGGAGGATCTGCACCGGCAAAACCTTATGGGTCAACTGAGGGGCCAACGCTAGAGCTGGAAGGATCAAAAGTATCTGCCTCTGAAGGATCTCTACCCAAATGCCGGATAAAGAAATGTGCCCGGTCCAACTGCCGTGTCAAACTATCAATCTGTTTCAAATGAGTTGGATCTCGGACACAGGCTAGCCAATCCGTCATCATCACGGATCCTGGAATCATATCCCCCATGAACTGAGTGACGCAGGTCTGGGCTCCAATGGTACGAGGGAACCACCAATGCTGGAACATCTCCTAAGTGCATGGACCCTCTGAAATGTGAAACCGTAAATCCTCAACAATGGGATATCAATGACGGGTGACTGCGTAACAGGCCAACAACGCCTGACAGGAGATAAGATCGGCAGATGAATCTCTCATGTAGTGCTCCTGATAGTACGTTCTCCTAAATAGAGCTCCCATCCTCCATTTATGAAAAGAGGAATCCTATGGGTTGAAATCGCATGCTCAACACCAGTTGGTTACCCATCCTCAAATCCAATGCTCAAATGCTCCCCAGAGTAGGGAACCCACGTGATGACATTCGCTGTCAACAACTCCAATTGTAGGTGGTAATGAGTGAAACCCTCAGCAACAGGGACCTCCGCCAGTATGGAATGATGCCATCTCCGTCCTCGTGGATAAGTGTCTAAACCTAACACGCTCATAGGACACAAACATGGAAGCCTCTCATAGGCCAAAAACTGCCAACACAAAGGCAAACATCTACTGTCAGTTAAGACTCTTAACCTATACATGGGAAAAGACAAGAGAAACACTCACTAGCAGAAATGGGTATAATCCTAACCAAGCCTCGGTCAAACCCTGCGATCGCATGCGCATTCCCCTGAGGAAGTAGGCGAAGGTGTAGCAACCCCAATCATACTCTCCTATACGGTCCACGTGTCGAGTGGCGCTGATCAAAACGAAGGACACCATAGAAGAGTTATCTGCTATGAAGCAGCCCCTAATGATCATCAGGAACAATCGCCGAAGAATACGATCCCTGACCCTCATATCATCGGGTATAGGCTCACTCAACAGCCCGCTCATAGCATTTACGCTCAAAGGACCTGTACGAACAATCCTACCCTTGAGCGCCTCCGCTGGAACTCCCAACAAGGATCTGACTGTAGTCGGGGTGATATCCTCCATACAAGGCACTGGCGCCCCTCCAAACTCCATACCTATGATAAACCGCCAATCCATCAACGTCATCATCACCTCACAGTCTAGTAAATGGAGTTACTGAGTCTGGTGAAACCAGCGCTCAGACAATTCCCTGAGGTAACCCCAAGGACAACGACGGGGAAGAATGAAAAAGAACGTCCCAAATCCCCAGCCATGTACAATCGCTCTATAGTCATCGTGCAAAGCCTGATACATAGAGTGGATGCTGAAACAGTTCCCTCGAGGCTGTGTAAATCCGGGAACCTACATCAACTGCAGATCAACATCAGAATCCTTGACTCCTCATCAATAGGAAAAAGTAAGATTAAGATCTAACTTATACCTCATTTCTGTGTAGATAAACTGAAGGGTGTCTACTCAAGTTGCCCAGAAGCTCTGGGTTCACCACCTGAATGCCTGGCAAATCCCTACGGGGAACACGTGCAGCAAGAGCGGGGTCCACAACCGGAACATCCTCCTCCTCGTCCTCGACGTCTGGTACTTCAACCCTGACATGACGTATCACCGCCTCCACCAAACGATGAGGCTGTCTAACAGAACGGGGTCGAGGCACTTCAGAAGCCCTTCTCTGTAAACCAGAAGTGGTTCTGCGGGAACAACTCGGCTGATTCGGATCCATAATATCTGGACAAAAAGTCTCCAAATCACCTCAGAAAGGGTGTGAAAATGTTTAACCTGGAGCTTTTCAAAATGCATTCTTATGACTACATACATGCATGCATTATTTTAACATACATCTACAGTAGAGTTAAAAATGCATGACTACCCAATGCCTACATTTTGGAAAATTTTGACATAGTCCCCTTTGTAAATAGGACTATCCACATGCACATAGGCATGACTAGGTGGTCATTCAGTAACACACCTACCCACAGTCATATACATCCTACATGCATTAATACATCACAGTAAAAAAATCCGTAAGTGTAGTTTAATTACTAGGATTATTTTACTTTTCTACCTTTACTCATTTATCCTCAAATAGGATAAGAAATGACAGTAAAAGGTGCCAATTTGACTGTTTCAAAAGTCAAAATTTTTTACATCATTATGTTCAGCATGGTTTAATACTAACATTTACTATGTTGAATATTTTTTATCAAGTCATATCAGCATGCATATTCACTAATATGTGTCTAAATTCATTTCATGTGATAAATCATTTTCCAACGGATAGAAACTGAAAAAGAATACATGCATATGTTACCAGGACAGTGAAAAACACTTGTATGATGGCAGAATGTGCAAAAAGTCGCCAGAACTTGGCAGGTCTGAAGAAGAGCTCTTGAATTTCCTTCGCGGCGCAACTTGAAAGTGATTTATGAAAGCATCCCGCAGGCCTTTTATACCCATGGTTGGCTGCAGGTTCATCCGCGGCTGCCACAGGTGTACCTGTAGCACCCTTATATGGGTCCCACACATTCGGCTCGGTCCAGTTCGAGTTGCAAAGGAGGTCTCACAAGCTGAAAAGGCCAAATTATGAATAAAAACGCTACGTGATTGAGCGGAATAGCATGGAATCCTGGTTCTCACAGGCCAAAATCTGGCTCTCCATATCTCTCATTGGTATTTGCCTAAATACAAGGTATACTATACCAGTGATTTTAGCTTTTACAAATCATACTCGACAATACCTCACACAGGTCCGATGCCGCTAAAAGTGTCCCCGACGGGGGTCACAACGCTGAAGTTATAAATTGATAAAGTGTCCCTGGCGGGGGTCACAATGCCGAAGTCATTCGTTGATAAAGTTTCCTCGGCGGGGGTCACAATGCAATGCAACCATTGTTAGACGCATTAATAAAGGTCAAGCAACCATGACATTTCCCAGTAAGGGTCACAACGCAATGCAACTATTGATACACACATCAATGAACGTCAAGCATCCTTGACACTTTGCCCAACAAGGATTTATTCGGTGATACACACATCAGCGAAGGTCAGTCAGCCCTGACAATACATACTGTTGGCAGTAACTCTGATAGGATCATGGTATATACTAGTGACACAAACTAGAGAAGACCATCCTCATCGGAGAGGATCGATGATGGAATATGTTATACACATCCTCAAACATACAAAGCTTTATCTCCACAGATCTCTTGCACACAAGAGGCACCTCTATGGAGTAGAAGTTTGTATCAAGGATCCAAGACTTTGGTGATAGCTCCAACATCAACATACTTGAAGACTGGGATCGCACGTCCAAGACATCACTGATTGTCATCCCCGATAAGATTAACAGGGAACCGACAATCATTCCAACATGCATCATACATTTTCATCATGTTGCTGTGTATAGCATCATGTTTATCTTGTTTGCATTTCAAGTGTCTAGGATTCTTTATCCTATACATGGCTTGCATTGCATGAATATGATAAAGAAGGTCATCTGTAGACACTCAAAAATTTCTGCACACTTGTTAATATTACAGGAGGGAAGATTCATCTTTCGGAGATAACCCTAGAAGACATCTCACGCCCATTCCGGATACTACCGAAAGTTTAGTTTCAAACCCCAGAACACACACTGGGAATATCAATTCCAACCTCAGAGATAACTGATAAGTGGATTTTATATCCACGAATCAGTGTCCATTTCATGCTTATTTGTTGCTATTTTCTTGTGTTCATGTTCGTTTTTACTTGTTTTATGTTCTTTTATGTGTAGGATGGTTGTTACGACATTTAATGAAGATTTAAAGTCATTAGAATCATATGGACCCACGCCGAGGCGGGGGGTCTTCATTCCTGACTGCAGTAGCCTAGACCGCCGGGGCGGGCATTTTATAAGCTTACACCCCCGTCGGGGCGGGGGGTCCTAAATTCTGGCACTCCTAATGTGATGCTAATAATAATGGGACTTGGATTATATTTTAGAGCTTATTCTTAGCTTTCCGGAATATCTTGAATCATTCCAATCGGAGTTCGGATGCAAGAGTTATGACATTTGTACCAACGGACGTCGAACGTCACTGTTTTGGGTGGCCATTTTCATAGCAGTCACTTCCAGCCCAATTTTGACCTTCATCCGTTCGTTATTTCTCAATTCTCAAAGAATGCAAGTTGTAGAGTTCGTCGATATCTTCGATTTGATGGGTAGAAGGCCCCGTAACTTCTTCAGGATCAAAAGTTATGGCCGTTTTACTAGAGGACGCTGTGACAGAAAATAGACCCGCGCCGGGCGGGCTTTTCTGTAACAAAATGCCCGCCGGGGTGGGCATACCAGCTGTGAAACATAATCCTAGCCCGCCGGGGCGGGCCCTTTTCAAGTATAATCCCTGTAGAAAACTCGTTTTTTGGCCAAATTTGAGTCCAAGAAGGATTATTTCGATCCGATTGACTCAAGGACTTCCAAGAGGACTTAAAGACTTATAAATAGACTTATAAAAGGAGGAGAAACACAAGGATTAGAGGGGAGATTTGATTAGAAATATGATTCTATTAGATTAGATTAGAATAAATTAGATCAAAACACTAGTTCTAATTAGATTTGGAGATTGAAGCAACGTGGATACCATTGAAGATTCAAAGTAGGAGCAAGGAGAAAGCATCGGATCTATGGACAATAGATTCTATCTTCTTATCTTCTTTTATCTTTGTCTTTTAATGTGTATTCAAGTGTGGATTCTTAGTTTTATTTCAATAATCATGAACTAATTCTTTGTTTGAGATTACAATGGATCTTATTATGTAGTTTATTTTAATATGCTTCGTTATCAATTATTATGTTCTATGGTGAGGATTGTCTATTTTGATTTGGACTTAATTGCTTAATTGCCTAGCTAACAATTACTGTGATAATCTATATGAACTCGAGAGATGAAGTATTGATTTAGATCTTATCATGATAGCATGTGTTTGTGATTTCTGCATAGATGGAATTCATGATTCGTGTTTAGGATAGAGATATGACTTTACGCCATATGTAATCTTATAGAGAACTTGTGCTTTAAATCCTTTTTAATTGTAATTCACATAGAGATATAGTGGATTAGTTAATTAGAGTTTCTTGCTTAATTTTATCATCTGTGGATTTAAGTGAGCATGGGTATTATGCATCGAGAGGTGGTTTTATTTGCTTTAGTGTTCTTGATTAACAATTCAGGATAGAGAATAATTGATGAGAAATGTGTTAACTTAAATGAAGCAATAAGTGAAGTTGTGATCTTAAATCTCTGTAATCTTAATTTAACTACTTGAATTTAATAGTAGTTCAATTATATAATTTGACATTCATTCGTTTAAATAAGATTGAGTTGGTTACGGGTTAGTATTTGGTGATTTTTATTAAATAATTCTCTGTGGGAACGATACTCAACTTATCACTTTATTACTTGTTGACCACCTATACTTGCGTGTTGTGCGTAATTAGATTTTACCCAATAAGTTTTTGGCGCCGTTGTCGGGGAATTAATTTAATATATTTTTGCCAATATTAGCTTCAATCAAATTAGTCTTAATTTAAACATATTTTCTTTATTTAATTTAATTTTATTTATTATCTTCTTCTTTTTCTGTCATTTCAGGTACCATGGCTGGATTCAATTATAAAAGGCCATATTCGAGTATGACTCAACCAAGGGGAGCGGGGATTGATGGTCTCAATGCATTTTCTGCATTAGCAGCGCAACTTGAGACACTTTTGAGGAGGTTGGATGTAAGACCCCAACTTATTATTAAATCAAAACAAATTTCCTCTATTTATTATTTTGAAATAGTAAGGGTTGATTTGATTAATGTGGTTAGTTATGGGTAAAATACGCAAATATTTCAAATAAGCAAGTGGTTATAAAATATTCATTGTTATCGGGGAATATTCGTTTGGTCGTGGAATATTCTTACTGTCGGAGAATATTCGTACGACGGCGCAGCCTTGTGTGGGCCCCATAACAGAAAGCGATTAGATGAAGAAAACGAAAAGTATAAGTTGTTTATAAATAACGGCGTAGTTGTTACCGTTAATACTATTGAAATACTCAGCGGTTAAAATACAGTAGCACACAGTATTGCACCAATTATTGATTCTTACGTAAGAAGGACTACTCAATAATTGTTATAGTAATTATTGTTCAATATTTTATTTTATTGATTCAAAATTGATACGTTGATATTTTATATTATTGTTATTTCAATAATTGTCACTACACGGTATTTTCAATTATCGGAGCAATAATTCATATTATTTGAATAATATTATTAGATATTTTTATTGGCTATGTCTAGAAAGTTATGTCTAAGGAGAAGTTTGGTCACCTAATTACGCGCCAGTAAGGAAAAATCCTTATTGGAAAGCCCCCTCTTTCTTGGGAACTGCATGTTTGTCAATATTGTGATTCTGTAATATTATTTGTGAATAATTAATTATTGATTTATATGATCAGGAAAATATTCATTTTATGTGGATATAGATGGAGAAAATTTTTAATGTGACAATTGTTGAAAATAATTATTTTATCTTTTTCTGATAAAATAATTCATTTAAATATATTATTATATTATAATAATATAATAATGGTGATATTTTTACAATGAATGTGCGATATATGAGTATATGAAGAGTATTTTTGTTACAAAAAAATGTTAAAAACATGTTAAACATGTCGATGGACCCCATTTCTTGACTGAAATTTGATTATAGCCTGCAAAATTGTCCGTATGTGAATTTCGGTCAATTTATGTTTGGAATTTGGAAAACTTTTCTTCTGCAAAGTTGTAGAGAATTGAATTTCCTATGGATTGGACATAAGATTTGAATTTTTCTGATAAAAGGGCTATTTATTATGAATTATTGAAGTTCTGAAGTTCCGAAATAATTGATTTTTGAAGTTTTAAATAATTTTTTTAAGAAAAAAGTTTTTAACAAGTTGGTGGGCCCCACTAGTATGTAAAATGAGCTGAATTCAGTTGGTCTTAGGTGGGCGTGAATTTTTTTTATTTATAATAATATTATATTAAATTTTCTGCTTTAGTGTTCTAAGCATTTTCTTATAAATAGGGTGCTTAGGTTAGAATTGAAAATCACACCAGAAACTAAAGTTTTCTCTCTCTTTCTCTCTCTATATTATCGAGCGTATTCTTGTGAGTATTTTGATACTTCGAGTGTTGCTATACGGTGCAAGTTCCCTTCAGCACTATATTCAGTATTCTAGTCAGAAGTACAGTCTTTTCGAGGAAAGGGATATTATTTTTTTTAAAAAAAATGATATTATTTCTTTCAATATCATTATGCTGGAATATTGGTAAGATTTTTCTTGTGAAATTCTTGTCTTTTAGTGTCAGGGTTACTATTCACGTATACGACACTATTCACGAATACGGCACTATTCACAGAAAAATTAAATTTTTGTTTTGTGTCCAAAATATCTATTATGGATACTAGCTTTGATTGTATCCATGTTTTGATCATTCTTGAATTTTACTTCACTATGGTTATTTATGAAGTATTTTTGAACTTGGACTGTTTAAAGTACGAATCCTTATTATTTGTTCTTTTGTTTCACTGGATTCATTTTCTTTAAAATATTTTTCATCATCCCCAGTCCTAAAAGATGATATTACTGAATATCTTTGGCTTGTAGTGGAAAGATGGTTGATTTTCTTATGAATATCTTTGGCCCGTAATGCAAAGATGAACAGGTGTTGAGATGAACATGACCAACTGATGAATATCTTTGGCTTGTAGTGCAAAGATGATTATTTGATTCAAAATGTATATTGATTGATGTTAAAGGAATAAAATATTGATGATAAACTTTTAAATTCATAGAAGAAAGTAGATACGTAACTCTTCTAATGAATTATTATTTCCGCTGCGAATATTGATTTAAAACTTGTTGTCTATTGTATTCTATCAGATTTTTCCCTGTTAAGGACTAACGATAATTTGTTCTATGTTATCTTAGTCATAATATTCTTTACTGGGCTAGTTGAGCTCACCCTTTTCCTTTTTGTTCCATTTTTCTTCTCAGGAGGCGAGAATGTAGGGAGTACTTGTCGGGGTATGGAATGAAGGTTCTAGAAAGTCATTTTAGTAGTCTTCACTATTTTGTAAAATAGTGTATCAATAATTGTAATGAGGACTTATTTGAGTATTGATATTGTCTAGAAGACAATACTTGTTTTTAAACTCACAATTTATGTGTTGTCATATTTTGCACGACAATTGTTTAATAAAGTTGTAGTTGTTTCTGTACCATGTATTTGGCGACTTAGAATGGGTGTTGTAACCTATTTTGGGGGCGTCACAGTTGGTATCAGAGCTTAGGGATATGGTCTCTGGCGGAAACCGGGGAATAGAACTAGGAGGGGAGAGACGAGTAAATCCTTCGCTAGTGTGTTCTACCTAAGCTTATTTGTTGGTTGGTCAAAATATAGGGATATTATGTGATATGTTGATTTCTTTAATTAACCCTTGTTTTATGGTAGTATTTGAGAATGTCAACCGAGAATGTTAACATTGGAGTAAATGAGACCGTGGAGACTCCTTTACCCACCAATGAGGAAAACTTGTGCAACAGGTCGGCAATGTTCCTCCTGTAAACAACACCACTGATCAGACGATGAACAATGGGATGCTTAGAAGCTTTTTGCAGTTCATGCCAAATCAGATGAAGGAGGCTCGTGTACAAAATACAGGTGGAAATGATAACAACGCACGGTTTGTCACAACCAAGCAGTTCAAAGAGTTGGGACCACCAGAATTCTGGGTAAAGTCGGATCCGATTAAGGCGGAGACGTGGGTCAAGCAAATTACCAAGATATTCAATGTCTTAGGATGCACAGAGGAAAAGAAGGTTCCATTCGCCACGTTTATGTTCCGTAATGAGGCATATTACTGGTGGGATTCTATAAAGCGTACCCATCCAGCTGCACTTTGCATGTCTTGGGAAACATTTCAGAAACTATTCAATGACAAGAACTTTCCTGAAAGTATTCGTCATATGAAGGAGGTAGAGTTTATTAGACTGGAGCAGAACAACATAACGGTGTCCCAATACGAGGCAAAGTTCACGGAGTTATCCAGGTTTGCACCTCACTTGGTGGAGAATGAGGAACGTATGACACGGATGTTTCTGAGAGGTTTGAAACCCGACATACATCAATATCTCATTTCTCATAAGTTTTCTCTATATTTAGATGATGTCAACAGGGCTCAATTATTAGAGCGAGATAACGAGTACGTTCAATCGAGGGACAACAACCAGGGTCATACCGGTGACAACAGTCATTGTAGCAACAATAACCAGCGGGGAAAGAAAAATGCGGACAAGAGCGGCAACCACTCTGGTGTTAATCATGGCCATGAAAATAGAAGAAGCGAGTCGGGGGGAGATTTTAAAAAAAGGAGATTCAACAATGACAATGTGAAGACGTGAGCACCAGAAGCAACTGGTTCTAAGGGAGGAGAACAACCACCGGTCGTATGCTATAATTCAGAAAGGAGGGAGATATCAGCCCAAACTGTCCACAATAGTTCAAGGTATGCTATAATTGTGGGAAGGAAGGACATATCGCTCGAGATTGTACGGTAGTGAAACCAAGTCCAGCGGGGATGCTGACTCAAAAGGTTGTCCCAGAAAAGTTAAAGTCAACGGTTCTTGGAAGAGCGTTTGTTGTGACGGGTCAAAATACAAGGAACCCAAACGAGGTGATCACGGGTAAGCTAATTATAAATTCTTGTGAAGTTTTTACATTTCTAGATACCGGTGCTACCCATTCATTTATCTTTCTTGCTTGTGCTCAACGTTTAAACTTGACTCCGGAGAAATTAGACTTTGACTTATCTATGGAGACTTCGTTAGGAGAAACTTTCATCACATCCACTGTTTATAAATCTTTTTTGATCCAAGTTGGCACCATTAAATTACCTGTTGATCTTATCTCTTTTAAGATACTTTCTTTTGATGTGATTTTAGGGATTGATTGGTTAACTACTCATCATGCCAAAATTGATTGTTTTCATAATGTTGTTGGTTTTCATATTCCTAATCAACATGTTCTTCGAATTCAAGCAACTAAACCACTAAAATAAATCACTGTTATATCAAGCCATAAAACCATTCGTTTATTAAAAAACGAATGTAAAGCTTTCTTAGGCCATGTTATGGATTTGAATAAAGACATGTCAGATTTGAATAATATTCTTGTTGTTAGTGACTTTCCTAACGTATTTCCTGAAGAACTTCCTGGTCTACCCCCAGAACGCGAAGTTGAATTCTTTATTAATCTTGAACCTGGTACAAAGCCCATTTCTAAAAATATCGAATGGCTCCTATTGAACTTAAGGAGTTAAAGGTCCAACTACAGGAGTTGTTGGACATCAGTTTCATTCGTGCTAGTACATCTCCTTGGGGTGCTCCTGTTTTATTCGTAAGGAAGAAAGACGAGAGTATGCAACTTTGTATTGACTACCGGGAATTGAACCATGTTACCATCAAAAATAGGTATCCGCTACCTCGCATTGATGACCTGTTTGACCAGTTGCAAGGAGCACAATTCTTTTTAAAGATTGATCTTCATTCTGGATATCATCAACTGAAGATTAGAACTGAGGATATTCCAAAGACCACCTTTAGAACTCGGTACGGGCATTATGAATTCTTAGTCATGTCTTTTGGATTGACTAATGCTCCTGTGACTTTCATGGTTATGATGAACCGAGTATTCAAGGAATATTTGGATCAGTTCGTTGTTGTCTTTATTGATGACATCCTCATATATTCCAAAAGTCGTGAAGATCATGAGCACCATTTGAAGCTGGTACTCCAAAGGCTTCGTGAAAACAAGTTGTATACCAAGTTGAAGAAATGCGAGTTCTGGCTCGAGGAAGTAGCATTCCTTGGGCACGTGGTGTCAAAACATGGAGTATCTGTTGACTCGGCGAAGATTGAAGCAATACAAAGTTGGGAGCAACTGAATTCGGTGACCGAAGTACGTAGCTTTCTGGGCTTAGCTGGTTATTATCGGAGATTCGTGGAAGGATTTTCCTGAATAGCTACTCCGTTAACTCAGCTGACTCGGAAAGATACAAAATTTG
The DNA here is from genome assembly GCA_020205505.1 of Panax japonicus. NCBI lineage: Eukaryota > Viridiplantae > Streptophyta > Magnoliopsida > Apiales > Araliaceae > Panax > Panax japonicus. The sequence continues at coordinate 47,103,714 of CM035092.1, read as the reverse complement.
TATGGAGCGAGGAATGCGAGAAGAGTTTTCAAGAGCTCAAGAGGAGACTCATTTTGGCACCTGTTCTGACAATACCGTCTGGTTCGGATGGATTTGTTATCTATAGCGATGCTTCGGGCAAAGGGTTAGGATGTGTTCTCATGCAACATGGGAAAGTCATAGCCTATGCCTCACGATAACTTAAAGAATATGAGAGGAATTATCCTACTCATGATCTAGAGTTGTCAGCAGTTCTTTTCGCACTAAAGATCTGGAGGCACTATCTATATGGGAAGAAAGTGGAGATATATTCAGACCATAAAAGCCTCAAATATTTCTTCACCCAAAAGGAATTCAACATGCGGCAACAACGTTGGCTCGAGCTATTGAAAGACTATAACCAAACCATTCAATACCATCCTAGAAAAGTGAACGTGGTAGCTGACACATTGAGTAGAAGATCATACGCGGAAATGAGTGCGATGTTATCAACACAAAGGCCAATTTTGTGTGATTTACAGAAGATAGAGATAGAATTCAAGACTCCGGGGACCCATGCGATGATGTCAAGTATACGCATAAAACCAACTTTAATCGATAAAGTTAAAGTTTCTCAAGCCACAGACCTGGAGCTGATGCATATGAAAAAGAAAGTACAAGAAGGTGCTATTCCAGAAGCAAGAATCGATAAAGAAGGAATACTTTGAGTCCATTCCAGACTTTGTATTCCTAACGACTCTGATTTGAAGTACAAGATCATGATGGAGGCACACAATACACCTTTTGAAATTCATCCTGGAAGTACCAAAATGTATAGTGATCTTCGACATACATTTTGGTGGAACAATATGAAGAGAGAGATTGCGAAGTTTATCTCGAGGTGTTTAACTTGTCAACGTGTAAAGGCGGAGCATCAAGTGCTTAAGGGTCCATTTCAACCACTTGAGATTCCGAAATAGAAGTGGGAACACATTAACATGGATTTCGTTATGAATCTTCTCACAGTTTCTCAAGGCATAAATGCTATTTGGGTTATTGTTGATACAATAACTAAGTCTGCTCATTTCTTGACGATACGGGAGACTTATTCCCTTGAATGTCTTGCTCGTATGTATGTAAATGAGATTGTGAGATTGCATGGCATACCAGTATCCATAGTTTTGGATCGTGACCAAGATTCACTTCATGATTTTGGATTAGCTTGCAAAAAGCTATGGACACAGATTTACGATTCAGTTCAGCATACCATCCTCAAACAGATGCAAACTCTTGAAGATCTATTAAGACTTTGTGTCCTAGACTTCAAATGGAGTTGGGATAAGTATTTACCATTGGTGGAATTTTCCTACAACAACAGTTATCAGGCAAGTAAAGGTGTGGCTCCATTCGAAGCATTGTATGGACGAAAGTGTCGCTCTCCAATATGTCGGGATGAGGTGGGTGAAGTAACATTATTGGGACACGAGTTGGTACGTATAACTACGAAAAAGATCTAAATGATTCGATAACGTATACAAACGGCACAGGATCGACAAAAGAGTTATGCGAATCTCCATTGAAAGGACGTGGAATTTAGTATTGGGGACCATGTATTGTTGCGTGTTGCTCCATGGAAGGGAGTTACAAGATTTGGGAAGAGAGGAAAGCTTAATCCATGATTTATTGGTCCATTTCAGATTCTTGACCGAGTAGGAAATGTGGCTTATAGACTCGGATTACCTCCAAGCATGTCTCATGTTCATAATGTTTTCACATATATGTGCTTCGTAAATATGTGAAGGATCCGAACCACATTATTAAGTTAGAACCGGACGAGATAGCCGAAGACTTAACGTACGAAGAGGTACCTGTTAAGATCTTGGATAGGAAGGAGCATGTCCTATGCACAAAGGTCATACCACAAGTTAAAGTTTTGTGGAGGAACAATGCTATAGAGGAAATGACATGAGAGTTGAAAACGAAAATGAAAGCCAGGTATCCTCACCTTTTCGAAACACCAGGTACGTACGTCAATTCCGAGGATGAAATTTCATAAGGAGGGGAGGTTGTAAGACCCCAACTTATTATTAAATGAAAATAAATTTCCTCTATTTATTATTTTGAAATAGTAAGGGTTGATTTGATTAATGTGGTTAGTTATGGGTAAAATGCGCAAATATTTCAAATAAGCAAGTGGTTATAAAATATTCATTGTTGTCGGGGAATATTCGTTTGGTCGTGGAATATTCGTACTATAGCGCAGCCTTGTGTGGGCCCCATAACGTAAAGTGATTGGATGAAGAAAACGACAAGTATAAGTTATTTATAAATAACGGCATAGTTGTTACCGTTAATACTGTTGAAATACTCGGTGGTTAAAATACAGTAGCACACGGTATTGCACCAATTATTGATTCTTACGTAAAAAGGCACTACTCAATAAATGTTATAGTAATTACGCTTTAATATTTTATTTTATTGATTCAATAATTGCTACGTTGATATTTTATATTATTGATATTTTAATAATTGTCACTACACAGTAATTTCCATTATCGGAGCAATAATTCATATTATTTGAATAATATTATTAGATAACATTATTGGCAATATCTAGAAAGTTCTGTCTAAGGAGAGGTTTGGTCACCTAATTGCACGCCAGTAAGGAAAAATCCTTATTGGAAAGCCCCCTCTTTCCTGGTAACTGTCTGGTTGTCAATATTGTGATTCTGTAATATTATTTGTGAATAATTAATTATTGATTTATATGATGAGGAAAATATTCATTTTATGTGGATATAGATGTAGAAAATTTTTAATGTGACAATTGTTGAAAATAAATATTTTATCTTTTTCTGATAAAATAATTCATTTAAATATATTATTATATTATAATAATATAATAATGGTGATATTTTTACAATGAATATGCAATATATGAGTATATAAGTATATTAGGAGGAAGAGTATTTTTGTTACAAAAAATGTTAAAAACATGTTAAACATGTCGATGGACTCCATTTCTTGACTGAAATTTGATTATAGCCTGCAAAATCGTCCGTATTTGAATTTTGGCCAATTTCTGTTTGGAATTTGGAAAAACTTTATTTTGCAAAGTTGTAGAGAATTGATTTTCCTATAGAATGGACATAAGATTTGAATTTTTCTGATAAAAGGGATATTTATTATGAATTATTGAAGTTTTGAAGTTCTAGGATAATTGATTTTTGAAGTTTTAATAATTTTTTTAAGAAAAATGTTTTTAACAAGTTGGTGGGCCCCACTAGTACGTAAAATGAGCTGAATTCAGTTGGTCATAGGTGGGCGTGAATTTTTTTTATTTATATTAATATTATATTAAATTTTCTACTTCGGTGTTCAAAGCATTTTCCTATAAATAGGGTGCTTAGGTTAGAATTAAAAATCACACCAGAAACAAAAGTTTTCTATCTCTTTTTATCTCTATATTATCGAGCGTATTCTTGTGAGTATTTTGATACTTTAAGTGTTGCTATATGGTGCAAGTTCCTTTCAGCACTATATTCAGTATTCAGTCAGAAGTACTATCTTTTCGAGGTAAGGGATATTATTTTTTTAAAAAAATGATATTATTTCTTTCAATATCATTATGACAGAATATTGGTAAGATTTTTCTTATAAAATTCTTATCTTTTAGTGTCGGGGTTACTATTCACGTATACGACACTATTCACAAAAAAATTAAATTTTCTTTTTTTGTCCAAAATATCTATTATGGATACTAGCTTTGATTGTATCCATGTTTTGATCATTCTTGAATTTTACTTCACTATGGTTATTTATGAAGTATTTTTGAACGTGGACTGTTTAAAGTACGAATCCTAATTATTTGTTCTTTGTTTCACTGGATTCGTTTTCTTTAAAATATTTTTCATCATCCGCAGTCATAAATGATGATATTACTAAATATCTTTGGCCTGTAGTGCAAAGATGGTTGATTTTCGTATGGATATCTTTGGCCCGTAATGCAAAGATGAACGGGTGTATAGATGAACATGATCAACTAATGAATATCTTTGGCCTGTAGTGCAAAGATGAATATTTGATTCAAAATGTATATTGGTTGATGTTACAGGAATAAAATATTGATGATAAACTTTTAAATTCATAGAAGAAAGTAGATTTCATTCTCTACGTAACTCTTCTAATGAATTATTATTTTTGCTACGAATATTGATTTAAAACTTGTTGTCTATTGTATTCTATCAGATTTTTCCCTGTTGAGGACTAACAATAATTTGTTTTATTTTATCTTAGTTATAATATTCTTTACTGGGCTAGTTGAGCTCACCCTTTTCCTTTTTGTTCCATTTTTCTTCTCAGGAGGCGAGAATGTAGTGAGTACTAGTCGGGGTATGGAATGAAGGTTCTAGAAAGTCATTTTAGTAGTCCTCACTATTTTGTAAAATAGTGTATCAATAATTATAATGAGGACTTATTTGAGGGTTGATATTGTCTAGAAGACAATATTTATTTTTAAACTCACAATTTATGTGTTGTCATATTTTGCATGACAATTGTATTATTAAAGTTGTAGTTGTTTCTGTACCATGTATTTGGCGACTCAGAATGAGTGTTGTATACCTATTTTGGGGGCGTCACATTGGATGTTGTTGCAGCCCAACGTAATCGAATGATAGCAGTTAATTGCAATTATTATGCTGGTAATCATCCGAGTCATCAACGCACTGTTAGTTTTTGGTCGGGACAACACGGTGGTGACTACCTCAATGATTATAGATATGTTAATTATCATCAAGTTTGGGGGTATCATCCGGATTCGTTATGGAGCTATACTTATGAAGACCAATACTACGCTCCAAATCCAACATACAAACCGGAATTTTCATGTCCACCTCCATTGCCACAAGAAGAAAAGCGAAATCCGAGGGATTTGATATTGAAGGGCATAGCAAACCTAGAGGAGATGAGGATTAGCCAAGAGTTGTCAACCCAAAATTTTAATAATCAGATGGAATAACTCGTCACTACCTCAACCAATGGTCCATAATACATGGCTTCTGAGACTGAGATAGATAATTCAAGGATGGAGGAATTGTGGTCCAAGTTTGTAGCATCAAATGAGGAGAGGAGGATTAATCAAGAGCGGTCAATTCAGAATCAAGAGATATCAATTCAAAATCTGCAAAATAAGATAGAGAAAATGACCAAAGCCGTAAGCAACCTTCCTACAAAAACTTGGCTTTATGACATGGATGACGAAATTGACGGAGAACTCGAACCAAATCTACAACTGGATAAGCCTCGAGATGTTGAAAAAGAGGAGACAAGTGGGGATAATGACAACAAGGTCGGTGAAGAGCTAACTATGAGTACTAACGAGGATGAGCCGATGTTATTAATGCCTCAAGTGCCTTCTCCGTCAAAGTTCAAGAATCCAGTTAGATTTGCAAAACCTTGTCTGCTAGGTCCTCATGTCGTCGTCAATACTCCTTGTGACGTAAAAGCGAGTACAACTTCGAAGCCATGGTGCGATGAGCTGGAGAAGATAGAAGAAGAGATTGTTGTGTCTGACAAGCCTCAATGCCAGAATCTATTCGCAGACACAATGGAGAAAACACCTAGATGTTGGACGTTCTTGAATGTGATCTTATCTAAACAAAGCATGCTAGGTGACTTTAATGGAATGGCTATCACAAATGGGAACCTACCAAAAGCTACATTATTTTCGATGGATGGAGGGTGACTTTAATTCAAGCGCTAACTGAGAGGCAACCCATGAATTTTTTTTATTTTTTTATATGTTTTCCTAGTTTATTTAGTAGATATGAATCACTTTATATTCGAAAATGTTATTCTAATCCATGTTGTCTCTCTTCATTGCAGGTATTGGAGGTTCAATGGATAGGAAAATGATCGTCGCAGCCATCGCCACCATCACTTCACGCTTAGCTGATTACAGGGAAGTTCTCTTCTACTTATCGCTATATTCTTATAATGAGGATATTGTAATTGCTAAGTTTGGGGGAGTTTAGTTTAGTTCTTTATTACATGTTTAGTTTCATGTTTATGTTATGTTATTTTGCACATGTTGTTAATTTAGTTTAGGTTCTTTAAAAAAAATCAACTCAAATCAAATCAAAAATTCAAAAATAATAGTTAGTTACTATGTTCATCTTGCATGATTCCAGCTGTTAGATAGTTCAATTTATTTTGACCAATGATGAGATTGGAATTGAGTAGACAAGTATAGTACTAATTATTAGAGCTTTGATGTGATTTCTTGTTATGAATTGAATCTTTTCCTGTTTGAAACTGGTATAATCAAGGTTAGCACGTTAGAAACAACCTTGTTAATTGATTGAGTTTAAATTGATACATAATGGGACTCTAAAGTATAATGCTAGTTTGAATGAAAGAATGACAAGAATAAGTAGTGATGGCTAAAGTTAGACAAGAACCTAAGTTTGGGGGAATATTTGGGGTATATAAACTATATTGTAAAAAAATATATGAATAAACACCGTGGCGTGCTTGTCTAGTTTTGTGGCCTTTGTTACTTGAGTAAGTAAGCCCGAGGGGATTGTCTTTACACCTAGCGTCCTAAGGTCTTAATGGTCTGAGAGTCGTTGGTCGAAAGCTCGTTAAGGTATCATTGAAAAGCCTAAGGGAATAAGACATTGCATAGCTATGTGTATATAAACCAAAAGAAAAACAAATGAATAAAATGGGAAATAAGAGCAAAAAGGTCCCGTAGATGAAAAGAAAGCATAAGTATCCCATGTTGACCCTCGATATTGGTAATTATTTGATTTTAGTTGGATCTAGCTTATTTTTGGATTTCTTAAGTTTACACTGTATGATGCCTTTGAAGAGACTTGTTATATGTTAAATTTAATTTTATATCAGTTAACATTGTTGTGGAGCACACACGCACTATACCAGTGATAATAGTTTAAGATTTGATGATTGACTAGGAAATTTTTGATTGGTTTTGATATGATATATTATCATGTTTACTTGATTTCTCTAAGACCGGTTGAATAGACTTGTGTTTATCAATACTGTTGGATTCAAAGACATATAGTTTAGATGCATTACTTATCACTGCATTATATTGTATAACATGGTATTTTGTTTTGTGCTCGAGGACTAGCACGATTTAAGTTTGGGGGATTTTGATAAGTGGATTTTATATCCACGAATCGGTGTCCATTTCATGCTTATTTGTTGCTAGTTTCTTGTGTTCATGTTTGTTTTTACTTGTTTTGTGTTCTTTTATGTGTAGGTTGGTTGTTGTGACATTTAACGAAGATTTGAAGTCATTTGGAATCATTTGAAGTCAATTTGGTGCAAATTTGGAAGAAGTCATGAAGCAACAGTAATCATTCAGCAGAATGGACCCCCGCCGGGGTGGGCCTATTTTAGCCTTGCACCCCCGCCGGGGAGGGGTGTCTTCATTCTTGACTGCAGTAGCCTAGCCTGCCGGATGCAAGAATTATGGCATTTGTACCAACGGACGTCGAACGTCACTGTTTTGGGTGGCCATTTACATAGCAGTCACTTCCAGCCCAATTTCAACCTTCATCCGTTTGATATTTCTCAATTCTAAAAGAAAGAAAGTTGTAGAGCTCGTCGATATCTTCAATTTTATAGGTGGCAGGTCCCGTAACTCTTCCCGGATCAAAAGTTATGGTCATTTTACCAGAGGACGCTGTGATAGAAAATAGACCCCCGCCGGGGCGGGCTTTTCCGTAACAAAATGCCCGTCGGGGAGGGTATACCAGCTGCAAAACAGAATCCTAGCCCACCGGGGCGGGCCCTTTTCAAGTATAAACCCCCGTCGGGGTGGGGGTATGTGCAGAAAACTCGTTTTTTGGCCAAATTTGAGTCCAAGAAGGATTGTTTTGATCCGATTGACTCAAGGACTTCCAAGAGGACTTAAAGACTTATAAAGAGACTTATAAAAGGAGGAGAAAAACAAGTATCATAGGGGAGATTTGATTAGAAAGATGATTTTATTAGATTAGAGTAGATTAGATCAAAACACTAGTTCTAATTAGATTTGGAGATCGAAGCAAAGTGAAGACCATTGAAGATTCAAAGTAGTAGCAAGGAGAAAGCGTCGGATCTATGGACAATAGATTCTATCTTCTTATCTTCTTCTATCTTTGTCTTTTAATGTGTATTCAAGTGTGGATTCTTAGTTTTATTTCAATAATCATGAACTAATTCTTTGTTTGAGATTACAATGGATCTTATTGTGTAGTTTATTTTAATATAATTCGTTATCAATTATTATATTCTATGGTGAGGATTGTCTATTTTGATTTGGACTTAATTGCTTAATTGCCTAGCTAATAATTACCGTGATAATCTATATGAACTCGAGAGATGAAGTATTGATTTAGATCTTATCATGATATCATGTGTTTGTGATTTCTGCATAGATGGAATTCATGATTCGTGTTTAGGATAGAGATATGCCTTTACGCCATATGTAATCTTATAGAGAACTTGTGCTTTAAATACTTTTTAATTGTAATTCACATAGAGATATAGTGGATTAGTTAATTAGGGTGTCTTGCTTAATTCTATCATCTATGGATTTAAGTGAGTATGGGTATTATGTATCGAGAGGTGGGTTTATCTGCTTTAGTGTTCTTTATTAACAATTCAGGATAGAGAATAATTGATGAGAAGTGTGTTAACTTAAATGAAGCAATAAGTGAAGTTGTGATCTTAAATCTCTGTAATCTTAATTTAACTAGTGGAATTTAATAGTAGTTCAATTATATAATTTGAAATTCATTCGTTTAAATAAGATTGGGTTGGTTACGAGTTAGTACTTGATAATTTTTATTAAATAATTCTCTGTGGGAACGATACTCAACTTATCACTTTATTACTTGTTGACCACGTATACTTGTGTGTTGTGCGTAATTAGATTTTACCCAATATTTTTACCAATATTAGCTTCAATCAAATTAGTCTTAATTTAAATATTTTTTTTCTTTATTTAATTTTATTTTATTTATTATCTTCTTATTCTTCTTTTTCGTCCTTGGAGATAACCCCAAGGAGTGTTGTTGCAGTTCCGGCGATAAATTCAGAAATGCTTGTTTCAAATGCATGCGATCAGCTTCAATCACAGACCTCCCGTCGAGGCACTCATACCTAAGACCCGGAACTAACACCAGGAAGACAAGCACACTTACAGATGACCCTGCGGAATTCAAACACTTGAAGCAATCCAATCTCAGATGTAACCCTGAGCAACGTTTGCTATCAGCCCCAAACCGGAGATAACCCCGGTGAGTAGCAAAATCGTCATCTTGCCACCTCAACCCCAGCGCACAGTCTCAACATTTCATACATACATTTCTACACAACAGTATCCCACAAGAGCCAAGGAGTTTTAATCCAGAGTGACTATTACGCGTGGCAGAACACCGGATAGAATTTGAAGCTTGAAGACCATAGGTATGGGCCCCTCTTCTTGACTTCGTACAACCTTTAATCCCATGTCATTGCATAACTCTCAACAAAAACAGTCTGAAGATGGTCTTGTACACCTCGTTCGGATGGTCGAATTGAATTTTTGCAAGTTCGAATAGACATCACAGTGCACGAGTGCACGTATTTTGAGACGGTGGGACCCGCAGAGCCAGGGGCACCCCGGCAGCCTCAGGTGCATCTACGGCTGCCGCATGTACACCTACGGCTCCTAGCTTTATAAATATAGAGCTTGGGGTGGCCATTTGTAAGAGAAAAAAGGCGAGGAAGCTCTATCCAATTTGCTCTGTACACACCCCATATTGAGTGCTTTCTCATTTTAAACATTGTTAGCTCACATATAGCTATATTTTACCGGTGGGAGTTGAGTGTTTATCCATCTAGAGTTATAGAAGCCTGCCTTGACAACCCACTGTAAGCCTTCTCACACTCTATAAAGCTTTTCTCTTCATCTTTGCACACACTATTCTTCACATTGAGAGTCGTGTTGTAAGACCCCGAATTTTATGAAATGAAAGTATTCAATTTTCCTATAATTATTGTTCTATTTAGTAAATGTTTAAATTGATAAAAGTTTAAAGTTAAGGGTGATATTTAAAAATTTTGCAAAGAAAGCAAGTTGATATAAAATATTCGTTGTGTCGGAGAATATTCGTTTTAACAGAGAATATTCGTTTTAATAGCGCAATCATTAGTGGACCCCACAACGGAAGTATTGTCATAGTTAGAAAATGACAGAATCATCTTTTTATAAAAATAACGGCGAAAGGTTTACCATTAAAACTGTTGACCTACCCGGTAGTAAAAGTAAAGTAATACGCGTGGTTTCATAGTAGCACAAGGTATTGATTATTGATGCTTACGTAAGAAGTCACTCAGTTATACTCAATTATTACTACAGTAATTGCTGTATCATATCTCTCATATTATTGATTCAATTATTGTCACAGTATCATCTGCATAATATTTTATATTATTAAATCAATAATTTAGACGACAAAGTTATTCATATTATTATTTGCAATATTGACAATGTCTAGAAGTTCTGTCAAGGAGAGGTTTGGTCACCTAATTGCGCATCAATAAGGAGAAATCCTTATCGGAAAGCCCCATCTTTCCTGGAAAAGACCTAGTTGTTAAATTTTTTGAGTTATAATATTAATGATGAATAAGTTCATGTTGATTAAAGATGAAATTGATAGTTCCATTGTGTTGGGATTATTAGTGTTAGTGGAAATCGACATTTATTTCGATAATAATTGATGTCTGGAAGTTATATTGACCAATCGGGTAATTAATCGGATAAATGAGCAATTAATTGCTATTAATTCACATGCTTATAACTATGTGTTCACATGTGTGTACTATTGATTCACATGTATGTACTATTAGGGGAGGTGGTGCAAGATTGATAATACTTGCATGACTAAATTAAAAATGGAGGTATAGATGAAGGTACTATACTGTAATTATTATTTTCACATATATAGAACTATTGATTCACATGATTGTACTATTAATTCACATGATATACTATTAGAGGAGGTGGTGCAAATTTGATAATACTTGCAGGACTAAATTAAAAATGAAGGAAAAGATGAAGGTATTATATAGTAATATTTTGAACCCCAAAACGTGCAATTATCGAAACTATATTTTCCTATAAATAGAAGCTCATTCTTCTTTCATTCTCACCAATTCACTAAGACTCACAAGAACAATTATAGAGAGAGAAGCTATAAAGAGAAAAAAGAAAAGAAGTCTGCTATTTCACTACTCCAGTATCCAGTCTTCTTCTGAGCTAAGGGGTATTATTTATTTTATATTCTGAAGAGATGTTATTTTTCGTATTAGTATGAATATTATTTTCATTCAATATTCATAAAGAATATTATCTTCGTTCAATATTCGTAGGAATATTATCTTCGTTAAATATTCGTTGGAATATTATATTCGTTCAACAGTTGTAAGGGATATTGTTTTTGTTCAGTATTCATAAGAAATAATATTTTCTTCCATACTCTGTAGTATGTGAGTAATATTATTTAATCTCGTATTCCTGATTATACACTCATTCTATTAAAGTATTGCTTCTATACTCCGTGAAATTAGTAGAATATCATTGATATTTGCGCTTCATCCAGTATCTTTTCTTGGAGACATTATTCTGGGCTTTATTTATAATTATTGATCTTTTTATGTCAGAATACTATTTATGAGTTAATATTTACGAGTTACTATTCATCCAGTTACTATTCACTCAAATATTATTCACTCGGATATTCGGGACACTTTTCATGCCGGAGTATTATTCACGAGTTACTATTCACCCTTTTATTATTCACATTAGTATTATTCACTCTGGTATTTGGGGCACTTTTCATGTCAGGATACTATTCACGAGTTATTATTCCTGAAGCACTATTCATAGGGTACTATTCACGGAATACTATTCAACCGAAAAATATATTTCTTTTCTATCCAAGTTATTTTTGATACATGAATATTATTCTAGAATTTTACTCCACAAAGCAGTATCATGTTGACAATTTGGATATTTTTAAAATCTAGATAAATTTAAAGTCTTTAATATTTATTCTTGATTTGGTTTGATTAATGCTTATATCATTGTCATCATCCTCATGCTTATATTGTGATGAAAGTTATCTTTGGCTTACGTGCATAGATGGACTGTTGGTTGGTATGATTATGACCAGGGATCATTCGGTATAATCATGACCCGTAATGTTACAAATGATGTGGTAAAATTTCTTATTGGCCTGAAGTGCATTGATGGACGGTTGTTGATATAATTATGACCAGGGATTATTTGGTATAATCATAACCATTGATGATTACATTAATATCCTTAGCCGTGGTGCAAGGATGATTCGATGATGTGGATTATTTATTAAGCCGAGTCTCGGCGATAAAATTGTTGAAAAACTTTTTAAATCATAGAAGATAGTAGATTTTATGCTCTACTAGACTCTTCTAATGGATTGCTTATTCCGCTACAGTTGTTAATCTAAAACTTATTGTCTATTATATTCTATCAGTTGTTATACTGTTGAATGCTAAGGATAATTTATTCTGCATTATCTTAGTCATAATATTTATTAATTGGCTAGTTGAGCTCACCATTATCTTTCATTGTTCTCTTTAGGAAATGGGAATATAGCTGGGACGAGTCGGGGAATAGAGTGGTGGTCCAGGATAAGTGGCTTTAGTAGTCCTCACTATTCTGTGAAATAGTATCATAATAATTATAATGAGGACTTCATTGAGTGTGGATATTGTCTAGAAGACAATATTTGTTTTAAAAACTCAGTTATGTTTTGTCGTATTTTTACACGACAGTTGTATTAAAGAAGTTTGTATTTGATTTCTGTACCATATATTTGGCAACTCAAAATGGGTGATGTATACCTATTTTGCGGGCATTACAGTTGGTATAAAAGCTTAGGAATATGATCCCTGGCTGAGATGTTAGACAAGAACTAGGAGGGGAGAGACGGGGATTTCCTTCGCTAGTATGACCTACCTAAGTTTATTTGGTATTTAATTGGTCGGTCAGCGTATATGGATAATATGTGGCATGTCAATTAACCCTTGTTTTGTGACAGTATTTAAAAATGGCATCCGAAAATGTTGAGATAAGCAATGAAGCACATGAGACCGTTGAGTCACCAACGATCAATATTCAGGATAATGTGCAACAGGAAGACAATAATCCTCAGGTAAACAACAACACCGACCAAATGACGAAAGATGGTATGTTTAGGAAATTTTTAGAATTTATGTAACACCAAAAGAGAGAGATTCCTGTTCAAAATGCAGGTGTAAACAATGGCAACCCATGGTTGGTCACTGCTAAGCAGTTTAAGGAGCTGGGACCACCGGAGTTTTTGAGAAAGCTAGAACCACTTAAGGCGGAGACGTGGATAAAGCAGATCACAAAGATATTTGATATCTTGGAATGCTCAGAGGACCAAAAGGTTCCCTTCGTCACCTTTATGTTGCATGAAGAAGCAGATTACTGGTGGGATCTATAACACGTACTCAACCTGCCGCACTAAAGATGTTTTGGGAGAAGTTCCAAGAATTGTTCAATGACAAGTACTTTCCCGAAAGTATTTGTCACATGAAGGAGGTAGAATTTATTAAGTTGGAGAAAAATAATATGGCCGTGTCGCAATACGAGGTTAAATTTGTGGAGTTATCCCGGTTTGCATCCCATTTGGTCGATAACGAGGAGCGAGTGACGTGAATGTTTCTAAGAGGTTTGAAACCCGAAAAACGTCAATACCACAAACATTGTTTATATTCAGATGTTGTGAATAGGACTCAGTTATTATAGTACGATAATGAGTCAGCACAACCAAAAGGCAACGACTAACAATACGATAATAATCGTACTAGTGGCAATGACCATCAGAACAATGATAACCATCGTGGAGGAAATTATCATGCCAGAAATGGTAACCACTTCGGTGGTAATCATGGCCAAGATAATAGAAGAAATGATTCAAGTGGAAAATTCAAGAAGAGAAGATTTAACGATGATGGGAAGACGTCGGTAACAGCACCAACACTAGCAAAAAATTCTAGGGGAGGAGAACAACCGCCAGTTAGATGCTACAGATGCGGAGATGAGGGACACATAAGTCCAAACTGTTCACATCCTTCCAAGGTATGTTTTAGTTGTGGAAAAGAAGGTCACCTAGCTCGATTTTGTCGTGTAGAGAAGTCAAGTCCAGCTGGGATGGTGACGCCAAAGGATGTCCCAGATAAGTCAAAATTGGTAGTTTAAGTGAGATCGTTTGTCGAGGAACCCAAACGAAGTTATCACGAGTAAGTTAATCATAAACTCTTGCGAAGTCTATATCTTATTTGATACCGGTTCTACCCACTCTTTTTTTTCTCCTACTTGCGCTCAATGTTTAAATTTGACCCCAGAGAAGTAAGACTTGGACTTATTGGTTAAAAGTTCGTTAGGAGAAACCTTCGTTACACCCATTATTTATAAATCTTGTTTGATTCAAATCGACACTTTCACGTTACCTGTCGATCTTATCTCTTTGAAAATACTTGCCTTTGATGTGATTTTAGGAATCGACTGGTTAACTACTCATCATGCTAAAATTGATTTTTTTTTCGTAAGGTTGTTAGCTTTCATATTCCTACCCAAACTATTTTGTGAATTCAAGCAACCAAACCATTAAAGTCAATCATTGTCATATCAAGCCATAAGTAAAGAGCCCTGAGCCTTTCGCTGGTGACTTCCTTGTGTGGAATGCACCGAAGCCAAACTTTTTGTAGGGGACGTTGTGAATAACGGTGGCAAGTTGATAGATATCAATGTGACATACTATCCAAGTCTTCGATGAGAGTCACAGTTTTGAATGATATTTCTATTGTTAATAAATTTTCTGACGTATTCTGGAAGAACTTCCTGGCCTACCCCAGAGCATGAAATCGAATTTTGTATTAACCCCATTACAAAACCCATTTCTAAAACCCTTAAATATTTCTTCAACCAAAACGAACGTATAATGCGCCAAAGACATTGTCTCGAGCTGTTGAAAATTACGACCATACCATTCAATATCATCGTGGAAGAGTGAACGTGGTAGCTGACGCATTGAGTAGAAGATCGTATGCGGTTACTGTTGGTCGGATAACCGATCACTAAACACGCGCAAGTATACGCGGTCTAATAAGTAATACAGTTATAAGTAGAGTGTCGTACCCACGAGGAACTGTCACTAATATTTACCAAATACCGACTTTGCATCGCTAAAGTCTTATTCGAACAGAAACAAATGAAAGAGTGATTAATCAAAGCATAACTAATTATTAAAGCAAGTAAATGGATAACGAATGGTAATCTAAGGAATAACAAGCTAAGGTTACAACTTCACCCCACTCAGGCATTCTGTCGAACACCTAGCATGCTATGCTTCATCAAATTAGCTACCCTTCTCTCTTTGGTCTTAAAGGTCATGACAATTTGTCGACCGAGAGCACACAAGTGATCATACACCTCTATCGAGGTATGTACGAACATATCTTTTCCAGTTCCACCCGATAGGGAATAGAACAGAAAAGAATGCCCAAGCTAGATACAATCCTACATATGTCTATGCGAATTGATCAGAACAAGGATTTAAGCTTAAGCTCTCTATTAGGTCGCACGTGGTGCACAAATATATGTCTATTCTACGGACAACTTGTACAGTTGAAACCCACAATCACATGTCAATATATTCAGGTGTAAATCTATAATTCTTCTGTCGATATCATGTAAATTACCAAAATCATCACTAATGTCTTAGTGAGAATCATTAAGCATCAATATATCAAACCAAATCATATGGTGCCAACCAAAGAGATAAGATAGTCAATTTAAATAACAAATGGTTCCATTATAACCTTAGAGAAAATATTCAGTTCATAGCTATTGAATAAAATACAAGTAGCAATAAAGATAACATTTATGGATTACAAAATCAGAGAAAATAAATAGATAAGAAGAAACTCTGTCAAGACCCTTCAATCTCTAAGCATTCTGCTCAAATCAAGCTCTACAGTCCGTGTAGCTCATTGCTCTTGATGCTCCAAAGATACCCAAACTTCTTCTTAATCTAGCTAATCTATATTTACAAACATTTATCTAAGAGAAAGCAAAAGAAATTACAGAAGAAATCTAAGCTAATTCCCTAGATCTCCTCTCTATCTCCCTTCTCTCTCTATCTATATCATATGTGTTATTTTTATATCTCCCCATATTTGCATTGCAAGCCTCCCTCTTTCATTTTATATATTGCTTCCTTCCTTTTGCTAGGTCTAACAAAGGAACTGGCTGTCTGGGAACCAGAGGTGGCGTCGCGGCGCAGGCCACCAAGCTCTAGATGGCGCTGCAGCGCCACATTAGTGCCATGGACACGGAGCTCGCGCTGCGGCGCGAGACAAAGAAAGAGTAGTGGCGCTGTAGCGCGAAGATTACATCAGCAAGGGACAGGAGGTGGCGTCGTGACGCGAGCTTTAAGCTAGCCTTTGGCACTGCGGCGCGGCTATGCGTAATTTGCCTGTTTTGCCCCTTTAAAGTTGGAAAATCACTGTAAAGCTCTAAAATTCAACGATTAAGCAAAATAACACTATATTTGTATAAAACTACATAAATTCTACGAATTCAGGCAATTATTTAAGTCATAAAGTATCCGATTCGCGGGTATAAATACCATTCATCAAATACCCCCAAACTTAAGTCTTTGCTTTTCCTCGAGCAAACTATCTAACACAATAATAACCGAAGAAATTAAGAACGTGAAAGGAATATAAAAATATATACTAGTATCGTGGCTACGAATCTCTAACTAAGTTACTCCCAAAGAATAAGGCAAACACAGGCATGAGTAAGGGTTCATTCTATTTCAAGCATAAGACTGTATTCGATCCATTCTATGTACGTGTGTGAAGACCAACCGTCCTGACGAATCATAGCTCAAATAAGTTCGCACAGTCGGTTGTTAAAACCAAGCAAACTCCGCAACTTAAACATTCAACGAGCATTAAGAATAAGACGCAAATGTAGGAAAAGATCAAAAGGCTATAGCATGCCGACAGTAAAATCTGACTCGGACAGTACTTAATTACCTTAGACTATTCAGAACTACCCATGAATGAGCATTTGATCAGTGACTCCCAAGCCAGACGACTTTAGGGCACTAGGTGTAGAACACCCCTCAGAATCTAATAACTCGAGTAGTAAAGGCCACGTAATCAACATAAGCCAACTGAGACTTCACAACAAAAAATGAAGATTATTCAGCGAGTGCATTTTATGTTCCATATCGATATCGGTCCTGCATTTATGGGCAAGTGAGTTTTACGCTCCATCTCGACCCACCGCAAAACTTTCGATATCAACACTTTTTTCTATTCTTATTCCCTTTTTTTATATATATGTCGACAAACTAGAATCCAAGATCCAAAACTGTATAAACATCTAAGTCTTTTATTACCTTGCATAAATGAAAGCTTATTAGAGTGAACAAATTGTCAAAACAATAAACACACGGACTAAATTCGAAAAACAACTAGTTAACACAGTTGGTCGGTGCTTGCTAGAAGGACGGATCAATAACAGTCTAAACTTATCAACTAATAAACCCCTAGTACATGGCATGCTTGAACAACTCTACGAGTGATATACTCATTTGGCGCTAGACATAGCCACAATCAAAAATCAGCAATGATAAATATAACACCCTTACTAAATAGCAGCTCTAAATATGGTGAAAAGGCCATTTACATGACACAAGCATTTAAATCTGTATAATCCCCAAAAAGATGGCTAGAAACCACAATCATGCTACTAATATCGAAATAAAACCAAAAACAGTTCATGACATCCATAATGATAAAAATTCAAACATAATCCTGCAGTTCAAAAAACTGCACCACAATACTGATAAATAAAAACATAATAAGGTACTAGAGTCTGGCAATCCTAACATGGTAGTACGAAAATAAACAGATAAAAGCTAAAAACATCCCTAAACTTGAAGTGAGAAATTCCTTCATTGCTAAACATAAAAGAATTTAATATAAGAGGGCTGCCCTAGATATCGTTCACTCAGCATCGGCATCGGCATTGGCATCGGCTTCATCCTCATCAGCTGCATCCTCATCAGCATCGGCGGGCAATGACGGCAGAGGGTAAGGTGGGAAGACAGGAGGCTCTAGAAACTGGTATGGCATGAACTCAGTGCTCTCGCCACAATAGTCTGTGTAGATGCTCTGCATAGTGTTCACCGGCTCATCCTGGTACTGCATCGTTATCTCCTGCCTCTGGGCCACAACTGCTATGTGCCTTCGCTGCCTCTGGGCCTCGGTGTCCTGTTTCTGATGCAGCAGGGTGAGGGATGCCATGATGTTAGTCAGTAGTCCCTGTGTAGCTGACCCAACGTCTGGAGTGGCGTTTGAAGGCTCGGCCTCTGATGTAGGAGGTAGAACTTTAGGTGGCCCATAGCCCTCACCTTTAACGTGAGATTCTGCTTCGTCTCACTCATAATAGCGTTTTATAGTTAGGTGGTCAATGATTGTCATCGGTGGTGAGGCTATCTCCTCGGGCCCCCACTGGATACCTTCCTGCTTGTACAATGTAGTGATCAATGATGGATGAGGAAGTCTAGCGAGAATGTTACTCTTGATTGCCTTTCGAATGGAGTTATGAATGAGCACGCCAATATCCACATATAGACCCATGACAATTGCGAATAGTAAGATCGCCCTATCCTTAGTCACGTCGCTCAAATGACGGGTTGGAATCATAATGGCATAAATGAAGCCAAACCACGCCTTCTCGTAGCGACTGAGTGCTGAAGCCGGGAAACTGGTCTTTTCCCCCGTGTAATCATTTTTCTTCCACTCAGTCCCGAGTTTGCAAAGCCGCCGAATGATATCCTCAAGATCATAGTCGCGGAGTCCTGTCTGCATATAATCATTGCCCGTATAGTTGGGTGTTCCGAATAAGGCATTGATGGCTTGACTACTGTACGCCACTTGCTTCCCCCGAACTTGAACAACAGCAGGACCTTCGAGAATGGAGTTGGCATAGAACCACCGAACCACAGATACAACAGCTGACCCAGGAGGTTTTGTGAAGTTAATCCATTACTGCTCCAGTATCATGGTGTGTAACTCACCATCCTTCTTATCCGGTCTGAACCCCCAATCCGGAATTAGATTTCGTGAGCCGAAAGAGCTTTTGTACCTTTTACAGGCCTCCTCGTTGATAAATTTTGCTCTGTCCCAAGCCGTGGGTGGTGGTGCAACCAACGAAGAAGATCCTCCGACGCTTAGACGTTGCCTTTTTGGTGCAATGATAGAAGTCTCAGTAGGTTTATGCAAAAATAGTCCTAAGCAATGCCCAAACTTCCCCCAAACTTAGGCCAAGAAGACCCCAGCAATTTTCAATATCAAACAACCCCAAAACACTCCAATTCTTCTCTTAGGCAATTTATCGAACACTATGTGAGCGCTCTTCAAACCTAACTTGGACAGCCCTTGTTTGTGAATGCTCTATCCAGATTTCCAACAGTGGAAATCACCCCAAATCATACGCAAAGACAGATACTCAAAGAGAACCAACCCAACAACTCAAGCAAAAATATCTTCGTGAATGATCGAATTTCCAAATAAAATACTTTGATGAAGAAAAGAAACTAGCTACTGATCCCCAATTGGATTCACGCCTGACTTCATTTAGGTCTGATTCTGTGAATGATGATTCGGTTTCTTTGTAGATGGTGGGGGTTTTGTTGAGCAAAAGGAATTGGTATGGGCGTGCGGTTCTAGTAACTGCCGAGAGAGATGGAGAGATGTAGAGCTGGATACGCTGTAGCAAACTACATGTAAAATTCAAAAACTCGTTACTCGCGCCGCGGCCCGAGGATTCCTTCTTTGCTTGGTGTTACGGCGCGAGTTTACAGTAGGTATGTTTCGCTGATGGTGTCGCGGGGCGTGATGGCCTTTGGTTGATGGCATTGCAGCGCGAGTTAGCAAAAGGCAACATAAGATCACGGCGCCACAACGCAGGATTCAGCACACTTGTTGGCGCCGCGGCGCGAGGTGCAATTACTAAGATTTCTAGTCTGTTATCTGCACATGCCAAGGCAAAGAGAAAAAAAACTATACTACAAAGGTTATCATGCATTACTAAAAATCTCATAAACACTATTGTAATGTACACTACATCATACTAAACATGCTGCATGCTGATGATAGACACAAAAACATTAATACACAATCCAGCAGCCATGTTAACAACTAAAGCGAACAGATAAAAGGTAAACTAAGACATAAGTAAAGAAAATAGATAAAAATTTATATCGTGATGGGGGTGCCTCCCCACCAAGCGCTTGTTTTAAAGTTGTTGGCTTGACTATACCGATGTCGTTCAATCCGGCTCATAAGCAAAAATGACCTTTTCGTGCCGCCTATTCGTCAATTCCTTTAAAGTAATGGCCGACATGAATGTTTGGCCATTCTTCTGTCCTTCGTCCATCCAGTCATCATTCGGCACAAAGAATCGCTCGCCACTGGAATTATCCACTAATTCGCCTGCTTTATTAAATTGAAAGCATTCTTTATGCTCTTTTGGGCCCTCAAGGATTTCCACCGTCAAGATCATGGTTTCTGATTGTAGATCCGTCATGACTATACAACCACCTTTGCTCCGTTTGTCTTCAACTTCAGACTCCACTGATTGGTTATTTTGCACTATGACATCTTCCTCAACAATAGTGCGAGACTCATCGCATTTTCCTTGTATATCCACCGTGTAATACTCTATTGCTTCATCGTCGAGATCAATTAAGACCGGAAGATTTTCTTGCGGTGGATTTTTGATGGCATTAACGAGTTTCCCCAATTGATTCTCAAGGCTGTACGATGTGACTTCTTGGCTTGCCATCTGAATCTCATTTCTTTTGATAAAGATGGTGAGAAGCTCTTTAAGTCGGTTCTCTTCTTCAAGTGTTGAGGATTCAGAAAAGTTCTTATTCGACTGAGATGTCCACTCAATGGGCGGCGGAGAATGGTATTCAAACTGAGAGGCATGAATCGGATCATGATATTGCTCTTGACTATAGTCCCAAGAGTTTGGATAGCCCTGACAGTTTGGATGATAGGAGAACGGTTCAAAGTCAGCTTATTCCTGACAGTAGGCATTCTGAGTGGGCTGACACTCAAGATTGTCAGAAAACCTCAAGGCATTAGCAATTTGAACTTGTAATTTCTCGAGTCCTTCTTCCGAGCTTGGTGGCGTCTTCCACTCATAAGGCCATTGATAACTTTGATCGTCCAAAATCTGTAAACTTAAAAATAAAAGAAAGGAAGATCAAAAAATAAAAGAAATAAATATATATACGTTCAAAGTAAGACTAAATTGATTGAAATCAATAGTGGACACTATTAGAATAACAGTTCCCCGGCAACGGCGCCAAAAACTTGTTGGTCAGATAACTGATCACTAAACACGCACAAGTATACGTGGTCTAACAAGTAATACAGTGATAAGTAGAGTGTCGTACCCACGAGGAACTGTCACTAATATTTACCAAATACCGACTTTGCATCGCTAAAGTCTTATTCGAACAGCAACAAATGAAAGAGTGATTAATCTAAGCATACCTAATTATCAAAACAAGTAAATGGATAACGAATGGTAATCTAAGGAATAACAAGCTAAGGTTACAACTTCACCCCACTCAGGCATTCTGTCGAACACCTGGCGTGCTATGCTTCATCAAACTAGATACCCTTCTCTCTTTGGTCTTAAAGGTCACGACAATTTGTCGACTGAGAGTACACAAGTGCTCATACACCTCTATCGAGGTATGTACAAACATATCTTTTCCAGTTCCACCCGATAGGGAATAGAACAGAAAAGAACGCCCAAGCTAGATACAATCCTACATATGTCTATGCAAATTGATCAGAACAAGGATTTAAGCTTAAGCTCTCTATTAGGTCGCACGTGGTGCACAGATATATGTCTATTCTACGCACAACTTGTACAGTTGAAACCCACAATCACATGTCAATATATTCAGGTGTAAATCTATAATTCTTCTGTCGATATCATGTAAATTACCAAAATCATCACTAATGTCTTAGTGAGAATCATTAAGCATCAATATATCGAACCAAATCATATAGTGCCAACCAAAGAGATAAGACAGTCAATTTAAATAACAAATGGTTCCATTATAACCTTAGAGCAAATATTCAGTTCATAGCTATTGAATAAAATACAAGTAGCAATAAAGACAACATTTATGGATTACAAAATCAGAGAAAATAAATAGATAAGAAGAAACTCTATCAAGGCCCTTCAATCTCTAAGCATTCTGCCCAAATCAAGCTCTCCGGTCTGTGTAGCTCATTGCTCTTGATGCTCCAAAGATACCCAAACTTCTCCTTAATCTAGCTAATCTATATTTACAAACATTTATCTAAGAGAAAGCAAAAGAAATTACAGAAGAAATCTAAGCTAATTCCCTAGATCTCCTCTCTATCTCCCTTCTCTCTCTATTTATATCATATGTGTTATTTTTATATCTCCCTATATCTGCATTGGAAGCCTCCCTCTTTCCTTTTATTTATTGCTTCCTTCCTTTTGCTAGGTCTAACAAAGGCACTGGCTGTCTGGGAACCAGAGGTGGCACCACGGCGCGGGCCACCAAGCTCTAGATGGCGCTACACCGCCACATTAGTGCCATGGACACGAAGCTCGCGCTGCGGCGCTGAGACAAAGAAGGAATGGTGGCGCTGCAGCGCGGAGCTTACATCAGCAAGGGACAAGAGGTGGCGCCGCGGCGCGGGCTTTAAGCTAGCCTTTGGCGCCGCGGCTATACGTAATTTGCATGTTTTACCCCTTTAAAGCTGGAAAATCACTGTAAAGCTCTGCAATGCAAAGATTAAGCACAATAACAATATATTTATATAAAACTACATAAAGACTGCGAATTCAGGCAATTATTTAAGTCATAAAGTATCCGATTCGCGGGTATAAATCCCACTCATCAGTTATGAGTGTGACGTTGTTAACAAAAAAACTCATTTCATATGACTTGCAAATGATAAAGATAGAGTTAAAGACTCTAAGGACCCACGTGATGATGTCAAATAATATGAGTAGAATCGACGTTAACTGATAAAATTAAAATCGCTCAAGCTACACACCCGGAGATGATGAATGTGAAGAAGAATGTTCAAGAGGGCGTTATTCTAGAAGCAAGAGTCGATAAAGAGAGGAAATCTCAACCCTCGATTTAATTGGCCCATTTGAAATCCTCGATCGAGTAGGAACTGTGGCCTATAGACTCGCTTTACCGCCAAGTATGTCGCGTGTTCATAACGTTTTTTACGTATAGATGTTACGTATTTATATGAACGACCCGAACCACATTATTGAATTGGAACTAGATGAGATAACAGAAGATTTAACGTATGAGGAGATACATGTTAAAATCTTGGTTAAGAAGGATATATTCTACACTCAAAGGTTATACCTCAAGAGTTAGAATCTGACGAGGTATCCTTACCTCTTCGGCATACCAGATACGTATGTAAATTTTGAGGGCGAAATTTCATAAGGAGGGGAGATTGTAAGACCCCAAATTTTTTTAAATGAAAGTATTCAATTTTCCTATAATTATTATTCTATTTAGTAAATGTTTAAATTGATAAAAAGTTAAAGTTAAGGGTGATATTTTAAAATTTTGCAAAGAAAGCAAGTTGATATAAAATATTCGTTGTGTCGGGGAATATTCGTTTTAACAGAGAATATCCGTACGACGGAACAATCATTGGTGGACCCCACAATGGAAGTATTGTCGCAATTAGAAAATGATGGAATTATCTTTTTATAAAAATAACGGCGAAAGTTTTATAGTTAAAACTGTTGAACTACCCGGTAGTAAAAGTACAGTAATACACGTGGTTGCATAGTAGCACATGATATTGATTATTGATGCTTACGTAAGAAGTCACTCAGTTATACTCAATTATTGCTACAATAATTACTGCATCATATCTCTCATATTATTGATTCAATTATTGTCATAGTATCATCTGCATAATAGTTTATATTATTAAATCAATAATTGAGACTACAAATTTATTCATATTATTATTTGCAATATTTACAATGTCTAGAAGTTCTGTCAAAGAGAGGTTTGGTCACCTAATTGCGCGCCAATAAGGAGAAATCCTTTTCGGAAAGCCCCCTTTTTCTTGGGAAAGACCTGGTTGTTAATTTTTTTGAGTTATAATATTAATGATGAATAAGTTCGTGTTGATTAAAGATGAAATTGATAGTTCCATTGTGTTGGGATTATTAGTGTTAGTGGAAGTTGACATTTATTTCGATAATAATTGATGTCTGGAAGTTATATTGACCAATCGAGTAATTAATCGGATAAATGAGCAATTAATTGCTATTAATTCACATGCTTATAACTATGTGTTCACATGTGTGTACTGTTGATTCACATGTATGTACTATTAGGGGAGGTGGTGCAAGATTGATAATACTTGCATGACTAAATTAAAAATGGAGGTATAGATGAAGGTACTATACTGTAATTATTATTTTCACATATATAGAACTATTGATTCACATGATTGTACTATTAATTCACATGATATACTATTAGAGGAGGTGGTGCAAATTTGATAATACTTGCAGGACTAAATTAAAAATGAAGGAAAAGATGAAGGTATTATACAGTAATATTTCGAGCCCCAAAACGTGCAATTATCGAAACTATATTTTCCTATAAATAGAAGCTCATTTTTCATTCATTCTAACCAATTCACTAAGACTCACAAGAGCAATTATAGAGAGAGAAGCTATAAAGAGAAAGAAGAAGAGAAGTCTACTACTTCACTACTCCAGTATCTAGTTTTCTTCTGAGGTAAGGGGTATTATTTATTTCATATTCTGAAGAGATGTTATTTTTCTTATTAGTATGAATATTATTTTTCGTTCACTATTCATAAAGAATATTATCTTCGTTCAATATTCGTAGGAATATTATCTTCATTAAATATTCGTTGGAATATTATTTTCGTTCAACATTTGTAAGGGATATTGTTTTTGTTCAGTATTCATAAGCAATAATATTTTCTTCCATATTCTTTAGTATGTGAGTAATATTATTTCGTCTCGTATTCCTGATTATACACTCATTCTATTAAATTATTGCTTCTATATTCCGTAAAATTAGTAGAATATCCTTGATATTTGCGCTTCATCCAGTATCTTTTCATGGAGATATTATTCTGAGCTTTCTTGATAATTATTGATCTTTTCATGCTGGAATACTATTCATGAGTTACTATTTATGGGTTATTATTCACCTAGTTACTATTCACTCAAATATTATTCACTCGGGTATTCGGGGCACTTTTATGCTAGAGTACTATTCACGAGTTACTATTCACGGGTTACTATTCTCCCAGTTATTATTCACATTAGTAATATTCACTCGGGTATTTGGGGTACTTTTCATGTCGAGTTACTATTCCCAAAGTACTATTCATAGGGTACTATTCACGGGGCACTATTCAACCGAAAAATATATTTCTTTTCTATCCAAGTTATTTTTGATACATGAATATTATTCTAGAATTTTACTCCTCAAAGCAGTATCATGTTGACAATTTGGATATTTTTAAACTCTAGATAAATTTAAAGTCTTTAATATTTATTCTTGATTTGGTTTGATTAATGCTTATATCATTGTCATCATCCTCATGCTTATATTGTGATGAAAGTCATCTTTGGCTTACGTGCATAGATGGACTATTGGTTGGTATGATTATGACCAGGGATCATTCGGTATAATCATGACCCGTAATGTTACAGATGTTGTGGTAAAATTTCTTATTGGCCTGTAGTGCATTGATGGACAGTTGTTGTTATAATTATGACCAGCGATTATTTGTTATAATCATAACCATTGATGATTACATGAATATCCTTGGTCGTGGTGCATGGATGATTCGATGATGTGGATTATTTATTAAGCTGAGTCTCAGAGATAAAATTATTGAAAAACTTTTTAAATCATAGAAGATAGTAGATTTTATGCTCTACTTGACTTTTCTAATGGATTGCTTATTCCGCTGCAGTTGTTGATCTAAAACTTGTTGTCTATTATATTTTATCAGTTGTTATACTGTTGAAGGCTAATGATAATTTATTCTGCATTATCTTAGTCATAATTATTCTTACTAGGCTAGTTGAGCTCACCCTTTTCTTTCATTGTTCTCTTCAGAAAATGAGAATATAGCTGAGACGAGTCGGGGAATGGAGTGATGGTCCAGGATAAGTAGCTTTAGTAGTCCTCACTATTATGTGAAATAGTGTGATAATAATTGTAATGAGGACTTCATTGAGTGTGGATATTGTCTAGAAGACAATATTCGCTTTAAAAACTCAGTTATGTTTTGTCGTATTTTTACACGACAGGTGTATTAAAGAAGTTTGTATTTGATTTCTGTACCATGTATTTGGCGAGTCAAAATGGGTGATGTATACCTATTTTGGGGGTGTCACACGTGTTGTGTGTGTATGCTCGTACTTTGGTCCGTCGTTTTCATTTCTATCTGTATATATATACTTATATATGTATGTATTTATATATGGACTAACATTATTGAGTTATGTCGCGATTGAGCCTAGAGTAATGTCTAAAGCGTTTATTTTCTTATATATATATAAAATGTTGTCAAACTCTGTCTGATGAGCCTGAATTTTACATCCGGAGTGTTTATTACTTTTATATATATATATATAAACTGCTGTCAAACTCTGTCTGATGAGCCTGGATTTTACATCTGGAGCGTTTACTTGCTTTTATATATATATATATATATATATATATATATATATATATATATATATATATATATGAACTGTTGTCGAACTCTGTTCATATATATATATATATATATATATATATATATATTTACATTTCCGTCTTGCCTGGAGTTTACTTCGTGGTGGTTGATCGTCTTTACTGCATTCTTTACATTTTCGTCCCGCCTAGAGTTTACTCCGTGGCTGTTGATCATCTTTTACAGCTTTATTTACTTTTTTGATCCCCCATGGAGATGCTTCGTGGTGATTGATCATGTCTATATATATATATATATATATATATATATATACCGCTTTTATATATTTACTTTTTTGATCCCCCATGGAGGTGCTTTGTGGTGGTTGATCACGTCTGTATATATATATATTTACAGCTTTTATATATATAACTGCTTACTGCTTTTCATATAAACTTCGGCATCATGTGAATCTATGAATCATGTGATCACAGATTCAGTCCACTGAATCTATATTCGGTTCCTGTGATGGACTTTTTCAGCTGTAAACAACTTGTACATTATTTACAGTGTTTGAATTTCCTTAAATGGCTATCATGCCTATGAGGAGTTCAGCACTGCTGTATATTATTTTCTCGAAGATGCCTCGCATCTCGAAAAATAAAAGCAATCAAGTCAAATATTTAATAATAAAATGGAAGTATGAAAAGGTCTCAATTACTATTGAGCACAGGGTTTGAAAAACCATTTTTTACAAAACTTCACTACTATATCATGTCTAAAACTGAATTTTTCTACAAATTCAAACCCTTTGTATATAGGTGCGAACGATGCCTCGCACTACTTCCAAATAATTACACATTGATCCACACAAACACACAAACATTCATATAACAGTTTCTTGAAAAGTGGCGATCACCGTCGCAACATGGATGTCGGGAGGTGCCTAACACCTTCCCCCCTCATGATCAAACTCCCAAACCTAAATGAATATCAGTTTCACAGACCCGTCTAGCAGTGTCACATCACTTGGTCAATGTGCAAACCTTTTCTTGGTTGCGTTGGTGTAACCAGTTAAAAAACCAACTGACGACTCTTACAGTCAAATCGTCGACATTATACATATCGGACCTTTTTCACTTGTTTTTTCAAACAAATCTCATCTAACATGAGAACACCAAAAAACAAGAAACGATAAGGGAAAAATAAAAACCACGACGTCGATAGAACCCAAGAGGTTTTTTCTAGTTTTTCGAAACGTCTCACATTTCCCCAGGACTGGCCCCCACCAACCATAAATAGCCGCCCTGGGATCTCATGTTGTCTCCCTATAAAACCCCCAAACCACCCTCCAAAATCACCTTTTCCAAATCTCCAGCATTTCAAATCTTTCAGATCAATGCACATCTCCGTCGTATGCTCGCGACCTTGATGGTATTCACAATATTTGTCCCGACCTCTCTTTCCGGGCTTCGGATGTGTCGAACATGGCTAAAAATGGCTTGTTCCACATCTCCTCCAATATCTTCACCCGATCAGTGTTGAGGGCGGTGTAAACTTTGTTGACATTTCTGCTCGGGAAAGGTGGTCGGCCACTTCTCAAACCTCCTCCATTATAGTTTTTTCTTCCATAACTATCTGACCTCCCCTGATTGTCCGACTGCTGATAACTTTGCTTGTCCCGATCCTTAGACTTCTCATAAGATTGGGAGTGCAGTTTAAAATTTCCCATAGCTTCCTCTATCTCAATAAATCCCTCAGGCCAGACCTTCATCAGATCCTTCATCAGTTTCTTCGACTTCCCTATATCCAGACCAGTCGTGAAAAATCCCCAGGCTTGAGAGGAATTCAATTCTGCTACCGAACCCACAGCCTCCTTAAATCTCTTGACGTACTGACCTAGGCTTTCGTCCAACCTCTGTCTCACCTGCATGAGGGAAGCCGTGATCTTTCCTCATTGCCAGTTACTTCCGAATCGAGCATGAAATTTTTCTTGAAGGTCGCTCCATGAATTAATTGACCCAGCTGCTAAGGTCCCCTTCCATTCTCAGACACTCTTCTTCAATGTTGTTGCAAAAATATGGCACTTAGCAGCGTCCGAATGTCCATAGTATGTCATCAACCTGTCATACAAGTCTAAATGATCATAGGGGTCCCCCAGCCAGCCATAAGTCTCCATCGGTGGCATCTTCTTCTTAGGGTTGGTAGTGACGTGGTTTATTTCTGGCAAAAAGGGTGAGCCTATTCAAGCCGAAGGTGTTCCCATCGAGCTCTTCGCCGCCAAAAATTTCTCCAATTCCGCCACCATTCGAGCAAGGGGTCGGACTCCTCTTTATGAGGGGACAATATGTGCCTGTCCCTCTCATATTCAGGAGACGTGACCCTCCTCCTCTGTCCTGATCTGCCCGGGTGATCTGATTTCTGGTCTACCGAACGGCTCCTCCTTCGGCTTCTACCATCCCACGAGTGGCTTTTGGGCCTACTCTTTTTTCTTTCGGCCTCCCCCCGTCGAGGTGACCGGGATCGGCTCTGATGCCTACGTCTCTTTGAGGATGCTTCCTATTCTTCAGCCATCTTCGCCATCTGCTCTTCGAGTTCCACCTACTGAAGACGTAAAGCCATCATGTAGTCTTCGTGACTCCCCCAAAATAGGTATACAACACCCATTATGAGTCGCCAAATACATGGTACAGAAAGAAAACTACAACTTCAATAATACAATTGTCATATAAAATACGACAACACATACTGTGAGTTTAAATACAAATATTGTCTTCTAGACAATATCCACATTCAAATAAGTCCTCATTACAATTATTCATACACTATTTTATAGAAATAGTGAATACTATTAAAACATCTTTCTAGAACCAACACTCCATACCCCGACTAGATCCTGCAATGTTCTCACCTCCTCAGAAGAAAAATGGAACAAAAAGGAAAAGGGTGAGCTCAACTAGCCCAGTAAAGAATATTATGACTAAGATAATATACAACAAATTATCATTAGTCTTCAATAGGGAAAAATCTGATAAAATATAATAGACAACAAGTTTTAGATCAACAAATGCAGTGGAAACAGCAATCCATTAGAAGAGTCACGTAGAGAATGAGTTCTACTATCTTCTAAGATTTAAAAGTCCATCATCAATATTTTATCCCTGTAACAACAATCAATAGACATCTTTAATCAAATATTCATCTTTGCACTACAGGCCAAAGATATTCATTTGTATCACCAGTCGGTCATGTTCATCTCAACACATGTTCATCTTTGCACTGCGGGCCAAAGATATTCATCAGTTAATCATTCATCTTTGCACTATAGGCCAAAGATATTCAGTAACATCGTCATTTAAGACTGAGGATGATGAAAAATAGTTTAAAGGAAACGAATTTAGTGAGACAGAAGGACAAATATTAGGGATTCGTATAACAGTTTATCCAAGATCAATAAAACTTCATAATAACCAATTGTGAAGCAAAATTCAAAAATAAAGATCAAAACATGGATACAATCAAAGATGGTAACCATAATAGACATCTTGGACAAAAAAGGAAATTTTTCATTTTTCGGTGAATAGTGTCGTATACGTGAATAGTAACCTCGACACAAAAAGGTAGAAATTCCACAATAAAATCTATATCAATATTTTTATATAATAATATTGAAAGAATAACATCATTACAAAAAAAATAACATCTCTTACCTCAAAATAACCGTAATATAGTGCTGACAGAAACTTGCACTGAATAGCAACTCTCAAAGTATCAAAATACTCACAAAAATACGCTCGATAATCTAGAGAGAAAGAAAACTTGTTTCTGGTGTGATTTTCAATTCTAACCTAAGCGTCTATTTATAGGAAAATGCTAGAACGCCATAGAAGACTAAAATAATGAAATATTAATAAATCTTTTCTTCCTACGCATGCCAACCATTGCTGAAAATTCAAGCCAACCCTTCTTGAAAAATCTAAGCAGCCCACATGTTTTTAACACAAGTGGGTCCCACCTATAATTTATTAAAAATCATTTTATTTTCTGAAACTTCAGTAATTCATAGAAAATAGCCCGCTTATCAGAAATATACTAATTTTATGTCCATTCCACACGAAATTGAATTCTCTACAACTCTGTAGCTTTGAGTTTTTCCAAATTCCAAACAGAAAATATTCGAAATCCACAAACGGATGATTTTTAATACCTTCATTTCGACAAAATACTGATAAAACACCTCAACATTAATTCCTTCATTTATAACCATATAAAATAAATAAATCCATCATTTATATCCACATCAAATAAATATTTGCTTATCAATAATTAATTATTCACAAATAATATTACAGAATCACAATTATGACAACCAGACTATTCCCAGGAAAGAGGGGGCTTTCCAATAAGGATTTTTCCTTACTGGTGCGCAATTAGCTGACCAAACATCTCCTTGACAGAACTTTCTAGACATTGCCAATAATGCTATCTAATAATATTATTCAAATAATATGAATTATTGATTTGATAATGGGAAATACTATGCAGTGAAAATTATTGATACAACAATAATATAAAATATCAACGCAGCAATTATTAAAACAATAAAATAAAATATTAAACAGTAATTACTGTAACAATTATTGAGTAGTGCCTTCTTACGTAAGAATCAATAATTCAACAATATTGTGCAATACCGTGTAGTACTGTGCAACCACGCGTATTACTGTATTTTAACCACCAGGTAATCCAACAGTGTTAACGGTAATAATTACGCTGCTATTTATAAAAACTCAAACTTTGTCATTTTCTTCACCCGACAGTTATTCCGTTATGGGGCCCACAAATGACTGCGCCGTCGTACGGATATTCCCTACAAAAAGAATATTCCACGACCAAACGAATATTCTCCGACAACAATGATTACTTTATAACCACTTGCTTATTTTGCAAAATTTGCATATTTCACCCATAACCAGAGCTTTATATCAAATTAATTCCTTATTATTTCAAAATAATAAATAGAGGAAATTAAATTTTATTCATAATAAGTTGGGGTCTTACAACCTCTCCTCCTTATGAAATTTTATCCTCGAAATTGACGTACGTACGTACCTGGTGTTTCGAACAAGTGAGGGTACCTCGCTTTCATTTCCGAATCCAACTCCCAGGTCATTTCCTCAATAGCATGGTTCCTCAACAAAACCTTAACTTGTGGTATAACCTTTGTGCGTAGGACATGCTCTTTTTTATCCAAGATCTTAACATGTACCTCCTTGTATGTTAAATCTTCGGCTATCTCGTCTGGTTCTAACTCAATAATGTGGTTCGGGTCTTTAACATATTTACGAAGCATAAATATATGAAAAACATTATGAACACAAGACATGTTTGGAGGTAATGCGAGTCTATAGGCCACATTTCCTATTCGGTCAAGAATCTCAAATGGACCAACAAATCGTGGATTGAGCTTTCCTCTCTTCACAAATCTTGTAACTCCCTTCCATGGAGCAATACGTAACTGTACATGATCTCTAATATTAAATTCCACATCCTTTCGATGAAGATCAGCATAACTCTTTTGTCGATCTTGTGAGGTTTGAATACGTTGTCGAATCATTTGGATCTTTTCTGTAGTCACGCGTACTAATTCTGGTCCCAACAACGTTGCTTTTTCCACCTCGTCTCAGCTATACTAGAAAACGACACTTTTGTCCATACAATGCCTCGAATGGAGCCATGCCTATACTTGCTTGATAACTGTTATTGTAGGAGAATTCCACCAATGGCAAGTACTTATCCCAACTATCTTTGAAATCTAGGACACAGAGTCTTAATAGATCTTCAAGGGTTTGAATAGTCCTTTCTGATTTCCCGTCCGTTTGAGGATGGTATGCTGAACTGAATCATAAATCCGTGCCCATAGCTTTCTACAAGCTAACCCAAAATCTTGAAGTGAATCTTAGGTCACGATCTGAAACTATGGATACTAGCATGCCATGCAATCTCATAACCTCATTCACGTACATACGAGCAAGACGTTCAAGGGAATAAGTCTCACGTATCGGTAAGAAATGAACAGAATTGGTTAATCTATCAACAATAACCCAAATCACATCTATGCCTTGAGAAACTTTGGAAGACCTGTAATGAAATCCATGGTAATGTGTTCCCACTTCCATTTCGGAATCTCAAGTGGTTGCAATGGACCCTTTGGCACTTGATGCTCCGCCTTTACACGTTGATAGGTTAAAAACCTCGAGATAAACTCTGTGATCTCCCTCTTCATATTGTTCCACCAAAATGTATGTCAAAGATCATGATACATTTTGGTACTCCCAAGATGGATTGCAAACGGTGTGTTGTGTGCCTCCATCATAATTCTATGCTTCAAGTTAGAGTCGTTAGGAATTCAAATTCTAGAGTTGACTCTAAGTATTCCTTCTTCATAAATTCTTGCTTCCGGTATAGCACCTTCTTGCACTTTCTTCTTCATAAGCATCAGCCCCATGTCCGTAGCTTGAGCAGCTTTAACTTTATCAATTAAAGGAGGTTCTACTCGTATATTCGCCATCATCACGTGGGTCACTGGAGTCTTTAACTCAATCTTCATCCTTTGTAAATCATACAAAATGGGTCTTTGTGTTAACAACATCGCACTCGTACCCGCTTACGATTTTCTACTCAATGCGTCAGCTACTACGTTTGCTTTTCTAGGATGGTATTGAATGGTATGATCGTAATCTTTCAACAGCTCGAGCCAACGTCATTGCCGCAAGTTGAGTTTCTTTTGGGTGATGAAGTATTTGAGGCTTTTATGATCCGTATAGATTTCCACTTTCTCCCCATACAGGTAGTGTATCCAGATTTTCAATGCGAAAACGACTGCTGCCAACTGTAGATCATGAGTAGGATAATTCCTCTCATATTCTTTGACTTGTCGTGAGGCATAGGCTATGACTTTCCTATGTTGCATGAGAACACATCCTAACCCTTTGCCTGAAGCATCACTATATATAACAAATCCATCCGAACCAGATGGTATTGCCAGAACAGGTGCCGAAATGAGTCTCCTCTTGTGCTCTTGGAAACTCTTCTCGCATTCCTCGCTCCATACAAATTTTGTATCCTTCTGAGTCAACTGAGTTAACAGAGTAGCGATTCGAGAAAATTCTTCCACAAATCTCCGATAATAACCAGCTAAGCCCAGAAAGCTACACACTTCGGTCATCGACTTTGGTTGCTCCCAACTTTATATTGCTTCAATCTTCGTCGGGTCAACAGATACTCCATGTTTTGACACAACGTGCCCAAGGAATGCTACTTCCTCAAGCCAGAACTTGCATTTCTTTAGCTTGGCATATAGCTTATTTTCACGAAGCCTTTCAAGTATCAGCTTCAAATGGTGCTCATGATCTTCACTGCTTTTGGAATAGATGAGGATGTAATAAATAAAGACAACAACGAACTGATCCAAATATTCCTTGAATACACGGTTCATCATATCCATGAAAGCAGCAAGAGTATTAGTCAATCCAAAAGACATGACTAAGAATTTATAATGCCCGTACCGAGTTCTGAAGGCAGTCTTTGGAATATCCTCAGTTTTAATCTTCAGCTGATGATATCTAGAACGAAGGTCGATCTTTGAAAAGAATTATGCTCCTTGCAACTGGTCGAACAGGTCATCAATGTGAGGTAACAGATACCTATTCTTGATGGTGACATGGTTTAATTCTCGGTAGTCAATACAAAGTTGCATACTCCCGTCTTTCTTTTTTACGAATAAAATAGGAGAACCCCAAGGAGATGTACTAGGACGAATTAAACCGATGTCTAATAATTCCTGTAGTTGGACTTCTAACTCTTAAAGTTCAATAGCAACCATTCGATATGGGGTTTTAAAATGGGTTTTGTACCCGGTTCAAGGTCAATAAAGAATTCAACTTCACGTTCTGGGGGTAGACCGGGAAGTTCTTCAGGAAATACATTAGGAAATTTACTAACAACAGAAATATTATTCAAATCTGACTTGTCTTTGTTCAAATCCATAACATGGGCTAAGAAAGCTTGACATCCATTTTTCAATAAATGAATAGCTTTATGTCTTAATATGACAGTGACTGATTTTAGTTGTTTAGTTGCTTGAATTCGCATAACAGGTTGGTTAGGAATATGAAAACTAACAACCTTATAAAAACAATCAATTTTGGCATGATGAGTGGTTAACCAATCAATCCCTAAAATCACATCAAAAGTAAGTATCTTTAAAGAGATAAGATCCACAGGTAATGTGATGGTGCCAACTTGGATTAAGCAAGATTTATAAACAGTGGATGTAACGAAAGTTTCTCCTAACGGAATCTCCACTGATAAATCAAAGTCTAATTTCTCCGAAGTCAAGTTTAAACGTTGAGCACAAGAAGGGAAGATAAAAGAATGTATAGAACCGGTATCTAGTAAGGTATAAACTTCACAAGAGTTTATGATAAGCTTACTCATGATCACCTCGTTCGGGTTCCTTGCGTTTTGGTCAGTCACGACAAACGCTCTTCCAGGAACCGCTGATTTTGACTTATCTAGGATAGCCTTTGGAGTTACCATCCCCGCTGAACTTGGTTTTTCTATAGAACACTCTCGAGCTATATGGCCCTCCTTTCCACAGTTATAACATACCTTGGATTGTTGTGGGCATTTGGGCTGATATGTCCCTCTTTCCCGCATTTATAACACACGACCGGTGGTCGTACTCCTCCCCTAGCAACAGTTGATGCTGGTGCTGCTGCTAATGTCTTCCCGTCATTGTTGAATCTCCTCTTTTTGAAATTTCCACTTGACTCACCTCTCCTATTATCATGGCCACTGATTACCACCTGAGTGGTTACGCTTTTGTCCGTATTTTTTCCTCCTCGCTGGTTATCATCGCTCCGATGATTGCTGTCACCGGTATGACCCTGGTTGTGGTCCCTCAGTTAAACATACTCACTATCTCGCTTTAATAATTGAGCCATGTTGACAACATCTGAATATAGAGAAAATTTATGAGAGATAAGGTATTGACGAATCTTGGGTTTTAGACCTCTCAAAAACATCCGCGTCATACGTTCCTCACTCTCTACCAAAGAGGTGCAAACCTGGATAACTCCGCGAACTTTGCCTCGTACTGAGACACCGTCATGTTGTTCTGTTCCAATCTAATAAACTTTACCTCCTTCATATGAAGAATACTTTCAGGAAAGTACTTGTCATTGAAAAGTTTCTGAAATCTTTCCCAAGACATGTTAAGTGCGGCTAGTTGGGTACGCTTTACAGATTCCCACCAGTAATCTGCCTCACCACGGAACATAAAGGTGGCGAATGGAACCTTTTGTTCTTCCGTACATCCCAAGACATCGAATATCTTGGTAATTTTCTTAACCCATGTTTCTTCCTTGATCGGATTCGACTTTCCAAAGAATTCTGGTGGTCCCAACTCCTTGAACTGCTTAGTTATGACAGACCGCGTGTTGCTATAACTTCCACCCATATTTTATACACGAGTCTCCCTCGTCTGATTTTGCATGAACTGTAAAAAGCTCCTAAACATACCATCATTCATCGTTTGCTCGGTAACGTTGTTTACAAGAGGAATATTGCCTTCCTGTTGCACGTTCTCCTAGTTTGTGACTAAAGGTTGTTCCACAGACTCATACACTCCATTGTTAACGTTCTCAGCAGCCATTCTTAAATACTGCCATAAAACAAGGTTTAATTAAACAAATTAACATATCACATAATATCCCTATATTATAACCGACTAACAAATAAGCTTTAGATAGGACACACTAGCGAAGGATTTACTCATCACTCCCCTCCAAGTTTTATTCCCCGATCTCCGCCAGAGACCATATCCCTAAGCTCTGATACCAACTGTGACGCCCCCAAAATAATTATACAACACCCATTCTGAGTCGCTAAATACATGGTATAGAAAGCAAACTACAACTTCAATAATACAATTGTCGTGCAAAATACGACAACACATACTGTGAGTTAAAATACAAATATTGTCTTCTAGACAATATCCACACTCAAATAAGTCCTCATTACAATTATTCATACACCATTTTATAGAAATAGTGAGGACTGCTAAAACATCTTTCTAGAACCATCACTCCATACCCCGACTAGATCCTACTATGTTCTCACCTCCTGAGAAGAAAAATGGAACAAAAAGGAAAAGGGTGAGCTCAACTAGCCCAGTAAAAAATATTATGACTAAGATAATATATAACAAATTATCATTAGTCTTCAACAGGGAAAAATCTAATAAAATATAATAGACAACAAGTTTTAGATCAATAAATGCAGCGAAAACAACAATCCATTAGAAGAGTCATGTAGAGAATGAGTTATACTATCTTCTAAGATTTAAAAGTCCATCATCAATATTTTATCCCTGTAACAACAATCAATATACATCTTTAATCAAATATTCATCTTTGCACTATAGGCTAAAGATATTCATTTGTATCACCAGTCGGTCATGTTCATCTCAACATCTGTTCATCTTTGCACTACGGGCCA
Organism: Panax japonicus; assembly: GCA_020205505.1. Classification (NCBI taxonomy): domain Eukaryota; kingdom Viridiplantae; phylum Streptophyta; class Magnoliopsida; order Apiales; family Araliaceae; genus Panax; species Panax japonicus. The sequence goes on along the minus strand of CM035092.1, from coordinate 47,066,259 downwards.
AAGATATTCATCAGTTAATCATTCATCTTTGCAATACAGGCCAAAGATATTCAGTAACATCATCATTTAAGACTGAGGATGATGAAAAATATTTTAAAGGAAACGAATTCAGTGAGACAGAAGGACAAATATTAGGGATTCGTATAACAGTTTATCCAAGATCAATAATACTTCATAATAACCAATTGTGAAGCAGAATTCAAAAATAAAGAACAAAACATGGATACAATCAAATATAGTAACCATAATAGACATATTTGACAAAAAAGGAAAATTTTTATTTTCAGTGAATAGTGTCGTGTTCGTGAATAGTGTCGTATACGTGAATAGTGACGTATACGTGAATAGTAACCCCGACATAAAAAGGTAAAAATTTCACAATAAAATCCATACCAGTATTTAGGTATAATGATATTGAAAGAATAACATCAATACAAAAAAAATAACATCCCTTACCTCAAAATAACCGTACTTTTGACTGAATTTCGGATATAGTGCTGACTGAAACATACACTGAATAGCAACTCTCAAAGTATCAAAATACTCACAAAAATACGCTCGATAATCTAGAGAGAAAGAAAACTTGTTTCTGGTGTGATTTTCAATTCTAACCTAAGCGTCTATTTATAGGAAAATGTTAGAACGCCATAGGAGACTAAAATAATAAAATATTAATAAATCTTTTCTTTCTACGCATGCCAACCATTGCTAAAATTTCAAGCAAACCCTTCTTAAAAAATCCCAGCAGCCCACATGTTTTTAACACAAGTGGGTCCCACCCATAATTTAATAAAAAATCATTTTATTTTTCGAAACTTCAGTAATTCATAGAAAATAGCCCGCTTATCAGAAAAATATAAATTTTATGTCCATTCCACACGAAATCGAATTCTCTACAACTTTGTAGCTTTGAGTTTTTCCAAATTCCAAACAGAAAATATTCGAAATCCACAAACGGATGATTTTTAATACCTTCATTTCGACAAAATAATGATAAAATTTCTCAACATTAATTCCTTCATTTATAACCATATAAAATAAATAAATCCATCATTTATATCCACATCAAATAAATATTTGCTTATCAATAATTAATTATTCATAAATAATATTACAGAATCACAATTATGACAACCAGGCTGTTCCCAAGAAAGAGGGGGCTTTCCAATAAGGATTTTTCCTTACTGGCGCGCAATTAGCTGACCAAACCTCTCCTTGACAGAACTTTCTAGACATTGCCAATAATGCTATCTAATAATATTATTCAAATAATATGAATTATTGATTACTTTATAACCACTTGCTTATTTTGCAAAATTTGCAAAAAGGATATTCCCGACAAAAAGAATATTCCACGACCAAACGAATATTCTCCGACAACAATGATTACTTTATAACCACTTGCTTATTTTGCAAAATTTGCACATTTCACCCATAACTAGAGCATTATATCAAATTAACTCCTTATTATTTAAAAATAATAAATAGAGAAAATTCAATTTGATTCATAATAAGTTGGGGTCTTATAGTCTTGGTTCTGCTGCAATTTCTTCTTCAGAATAAACTCCCTCTGGTCACGGCTACCTTCTCCTCGGCCTCTTCCTTGCCCTTTGTGTGCCCGAGATAAGTTTTCATCGGCATGACTAACCTGATTAGGCGTGTGTTGGATGTCGTGGAAGAGATTACGCCGGAGGGAAAAGGTCAGTTCCTCCTGACCCCCCTGAGTTTTGGAACCTAGTCTATCTTTCACCGACCCCCTCACCTGGGTGGTTTGGTGGGTCTTGGCCTTCTCCTGAATAGAGGCACTCTTTCCTCTGCTCGCCATGGCCTGCTACCGGAAAAGTTAGTTGTGACTGTGAAAACACTAAAAGGCCCTCCTTCTAGCGCCAATGTTAATGCCAAGTTTCGCCAGTGCGTCTAATCACAGAATCCACACGCTTGAACCTGCACAATAACAGACCACACACGAAGCTTAACGGCTTGTGCCGCAGGGGGATAGCTCCAGTGTGAGAATAAGTATAGGCCGTTCACAAGGTTTAACAATGGAGGCTTTAGTATTTAGTGCTCAAAGATGTATTACCTGTTAATAGAAACCCAAGCCTTGTATTTATATCGTTCTCACTACCTTAAAATCCCTCTCCGAGTCGGTTTAGTACTCCTAAACATGATAGTTATCATTATTTGGGTCCAACACAACCTCCTTAATGTGACGCCCCCAAAATAGGTATACAACACCCATTCTGAGTCACAAAATACATGGTACAGAAATAACTATAACTTTATTAATACAATTGTCATGCAAAATACGACAACACATAAACTGTGAGTTTAAAAACAAGTATTGTCTTCTAAACAATATCAACACTCAAATAAGTCCTCATTACAATTATTGATACAATATTTTACAAAATAATGAGGACTACTAAAACGACTTTCTAGAACCTTCATTCCATACCCCGATTAGTACTCGCTACATTCTCGCCTCCTGAGAAGAAAAATGGAACAAAAAGGAAAAGGGTGAGCTCAACTAGCCCAGTAAAGAATATTATGACTAAGATAACATAGAACAAATTATCGTTAGTCCTCAACAGGGAAAAATCTGATAGAATACAATAGACAACAAGTTTTAAATCAATATTTGCAGCGAAAATAATAATTCATTAGAAGAGTTACGTAGAGAATGAAATCTACTTTCTTCTATGAATTTAAAAATTTATCATCAATATTTTATTCCTGTAACATCAATCAATATACATTTTGAATCAAATATTCATCTTTGCACTACAGGCCAAAGATATTTATAAGAAAATCATCCATCTTTACACTACAGGGCAAAGATATTAAGTAATATCATCATTTAGGACTGAGGATGATGAAAAATATTTTAAAGAAAACGAATCCAGTGAAACAAAAGTACAAATAATAAGGATTCGTACTTTAAATAGTCCAAGTTCAAAAATACTTCATAAATAACCATAGTGAAGTAAAATTCAAGAATGATCAAAACATGGATACAATCAAAGCTAGTATCCATAATAGATATTTTGGACAAAAAAATGAAATTTTAATTTTTCTGTGAATAGTATCCTATTCGTGAATAGTGTCGTATACGTGAATAGTTTCGTATACGTGAATAGTAACCCCGACACTTAAAGACAAGAATTTCACAAGAAAAATCTTACCAATATTTCGAAATAATGATATCGAAAGAAATAAAATCATTTTTTTAAAAAAAATATATCCCTTACCTCGAAAGGACAGTACTTCTGACTAGAATACTGAATATAGTGCTAAAGGGAACTTGCACCGTATAACAACAGCCAAAGTATCAAAATAATCACAAGAATACGCTTGATAATATATAGAGAGAAAGAGAGAGAAAACTTTAGTTTCTGGTTTGATTTTCAATTCTAACCTAAGCACCCTATTTATAGAAAAATGCTTAGAACACTAAAGAAAAAAATTTAATATAATATTAATATAAATAAAAAAAATTCACGCCCACCTAAGACCAACTGAATTCAGCTCATTTTACATACTAGTGGGGCCCTCCAACTTGTTAAAAATGTTTTTCTTAAAAAAATTATTTAAAACTTCAAAAATCAATTATTTCAAAACTTCCGGAACTTCAATAATTCATAATAAATAGCCCTTTTATCATAAAAATTCAAATCTTATATCCATTTCATAGGAAATTCAATTCTCTACAACTTTGCAGAAGAAAGTGTTTCCAAATTCCAAACAGAAATTGACTGAAATTCACATACGGACGATTTTGCAGGCTATAATCAAATTTCAGTCAAGAAATGGGGTCCATCAACTTGTTTAACATGTTTTTAACATTTTTTTTGTAACAAAAATACTCTTCCTCCTCATATACTCATATATCGCACATTCATTGTAAAAATATCACCATTATTATATTATTATAATATAATAATATATTTAAATGAATTATTTTATCATAAAAAGATAAAATATTTATTTTCAACAATTGTCACATTAAAAAAATTTCTCCATCTATATCCACATAATATGAATATTTTTCTCATCATATAAATCAATAATTAATTATTCACAAATAATATTACAAAATCACAATATTGACAACCAGACAGTTCCCAGGAAAGAGGGGGCTTTCCAATAAGGATTTTTCCTTACTAGCGCGCAATTAGGTGACCAAAACTCTGTATAGACAGAACTTTCTAGACATTGCCAATAATGTTATCTAATAATATTATTCAAATAATATGAATTATTGCTCCGATAATGGAAAATACAGTGTAGTGACAATTATTGAAACAACAATAATATAAAATTTCAACGTAGCAATTATTGAATCAATAAAATAAAATATTGAACAGTAATTACTATAACAATTATTGAGTAGTGCCTTCTTACGTAAGAATCAATAATTGGTGCAATACCGTGTGCTACTGTATTTTAACCACCGAGTATTTTAATAGTATTAACGGTAACAACTACGTTGTTATTTATAAATAATTTATACTTGTCGTTTTCTTCATCCAATCGCTTTTCGTTATGGGGCCCACACAAGGCTACGCCGTCGTACGAATATTCCCCAACAGTAAGAATATTCCACGACCAAACGAATATTCCCCAACAACAATAAATATTTTATAACCACTTTTTTATTTGAAATATTTGCGCATTTTACCCATAACTAACCACATTAATCAAATCAACCCTTACTATTTCAAAATAATAAATAGAGGAAATTTATTTTCATTTAATAATAAGTTGGGGTCTTACAACCTCCCTCCTTATGAAATTTCGTCCTCGAAATTGACGTACGTACCTAGTGTTTCGAAAAGGTGAGGATACCTCACTTTCATTTCTGTTTCCAACTCCTAGGTCATTTCCTCTATAGCATGGTTCCTCCATAAAACTTTGACTTGTGGTATGACCTTTGTGCGTAGGACATGCTACTTCTTATCCAAAATCTTAACAGGTACCTCTTCGTACGTTAAGTCTTCGGCTATCTCGTCCGGTTCTAACACAATAACGTGGTTTGGGTCTTTCACATATTTACGAAGCACAGATATGTGAAAAACATTATGAACACGAGACATGATTGGAGGTAATGCGAGTCTATAGGCCACATTTCCTACTCGGTCAAGAATCTGAAATGGACCAATAAATCGTGGATTGAGCTTTTCTCTCTTCCCAGATCTTGTAACTCCCTTCCATGGAGCAACACGCAACAATACATGATCCCCAATACTAAATTCCACGTCCTTTCGATGGAGATCCGCATAACTCTTTTGTCGATCTTGTGCCATTTGTATACATTGTCGAATCATTTGGATATTTTTCGTAGTCATACGTACGAACTCGGGTCCCATCAATGTTGCTTCACCCACCTCATCCCAACATATTGGAGAGCGACACTTTCGTCCATACAATGCTTCGAATGGAGCCACACCTATACTTGCCTGATAACTGTTGTTGTAGGAGAATTCCACCAATGGTAAATACTTATCCCAACTCCCTTTGAAGTCTAGGACACAAAGTCTTAATAGATCTTCAAGAGTTTGAATAGTCCTCTCTGATTGTCCGTCCGTTTGAGGATGGTATGCCGAACTGAATCGTAAATCCATGCCCATAGCTTTTTGCAAGCTAATCCAAAATCGTGAAGTGAATCTTAGGTCACGATCCAAAACTATGGATACTGGCATGCCATGCAATCTCATAATCTCATTTACATACATACGAGCAAGACGTTCAAGGGAATAAGTCTCCCGTATCGGCAAGAAATGAGCAGACTTGGTTAATCTATCAACAATAACCCAAATAACATTTATGCCTTGAGAAACTGTGGAAAGACCCGTAACGAAATCCATGGTAATGTGTTCCCACTTCCATTTTGGAATCTCAAGTGGTTGCAATGGACCCTTAGGCACTCGATGCTCCGCCTTTACACGTTGACAAGTTAAACACCTCGAGATAAACTTCGCAATCTCTCTCTTCATATTGTTCCGCCAAAATGTATGTCGAAGATCACGATACATCATGGTACTTCCAGGATGAATTCCAAATGGTGTATTGTGTGCCTCCATCATGATCTTGTACTTCAAATTAGAGTCGTTAGGAACACAAAGTCTGGAGTGGACTCAAAGTATTCCTTCTTCATCGATTCTTACTTTTGGAATAACACCTTCTTGTACTTTCTTTTTCATATGCATCCGCTCCGGGTCTGTGGCTTGAGAAACTTTAACTTTATCGATTAAAGTTGGTTCTATGCGTATACTTGACATCATCGCATGGGTCACTGGAGTCTTGAATTCTATCTTCATCTTTTGTAAATCACACAAAATGGGCCTTTGTGTTGATAACATCGCACTCATTCCCGCGTATGATCTTCTACTCAATGCGTCAGCTACCACGTTCGCTTTTCCAGGATAGTATTGAATGGTGTGGTCGTAGTCTTTCAATAGCTCGAGCCAACATCGTTGCCGCATGTTGAGTTCCTTTTGGGTGAAGAAATATTTGAGGATTTTATGGTCTGAATATATCTCCACTTTCTCCCCATATAGATAGTGCCTCCAGATCTTTATTGTGAAAACAACTGCTACCAACTCTAGATCATGAGTAGGATAATTCCTCTCATATTCTTTACGTTGTCACGAGGCATAGGCTATGACTTTTCCATGTTGCATGAGAACACATCCTAACCCTTTGCCCGAAGCATCGCTGTAGATAATAAATCCATCCGAACCATACGATATTGTCAGAATAGGTGCCGAAATGAGTCTCCTCTTGAGCTCTTGAAAACTCTTCTCGCATTCCTCGCTTCATACAAATTTTGTATCTTTTTAAGTCAGCTGAGTTAACGGAGCAGCTATTCGAGAAAATTCTTCCACGAATCTCTGATAATAACCAGCTAAGCCCAGAAAGCTACGTACTTTAGTCACCGACTTCGGTGGCTCCCAACTTTGTATTGCTTCAATCTTCGCCGGGTTAACAGATACTCCATGTTTTGACACCACGTGCCCAAGGAATGCTACTTCCTCAAGCCAGAACTCACATTTCTTCAACTTGGCATACAACTTGTTTTCACGAAGCTTTTGGAGTACCAGCTTCAAATGGTGCTCATGATCTTCAAGGCTTTTGGAATATATGAGGATGTCATCAATAAAGACAACAACGAACTGATCCAAATATTCCTTGAATTCTCGGTTCATCATATCCATGAAAGTCACAGGAGCATTAGTCAATCCAAAAGACATGACTAAGAATTCATAATGCCCGTACCGAGTTCTGAAGGCAGTCTTTGGAATATCCTCAGTTCTAATCTTCAGCTGATGATATCCAGAACAAAGATCGATCTTTGAAAAGAATTGTGCTCCTTGCAACTGGTCAAATAGGTTATCAATGCAAGGTAGCAGATACCTATTCTTGATGGTGACATGGTTCAATTCCCGGTAGTCAATACAAAGTCGCATACTCCCGTCTTTCTTCTTTACGAATAAAACAGAAGCACCCCAAGGAGATGTACTAGGACGAATGAAACCGATGTCCAACAAGTCCTGTAGTTGGATATTTAACTCCTGAAGTTCAATAGGAGCCATTCGATATGGGGTTTTAGAAATGGGCTTTGTACCAGGTTCAAGATCAATAAAGAATTCAACTTCACGTTCTGGGGGTAAACCGGGAAGTTCTTCAGGAAATACGTTAGGAAAGTCACTAACAACAGGAATATTATTCAAATCTGACATGTCTTTATTCAAATCCATAACATGGGCTAAGAAAGCTTGACATCTATTTTTTAATAAACGAATGGCTTTATGGCTTGATATAACAGTGATTGATTTTAGTGGTTTAGTTGCTTGAATTCGAACAACAGGTTGATTAACATGGATTTCGTTATGAATCTTCCCACAGTTTCTCAAGGCATAAATGCTATTTGGGTTATTGTTGATACAATAACTAAGTCTGCTCATTTCTTGCCGATACGGGAGACTTATTCCCTTGAATGTCTTGCTCGTATGTATGTAAATGAGATTGTGAGATTGCATGGCATACCAGTATCCATAGTTTTGGATCGTGACCCAAGATTCACTTCATGATTTTGGATTAGCTTGCAAAAAGCTATGGACACAGATTTACGATTCAGTTCAGCATACCATCCTCAAACAGACGTAAACTCTTGAAGATCTATTAAGACTTTGTGTCCTAGACTTCCAAGGGAGTTGGGATAAGTATTTACCATTGGTGGAATTTTCCTACAACAACAGTTATCAGGCAAGTAAAGGTGTGGCTCCATTCGAAGCATTGTATGGATGAAAGTGTCGCTCTCCAATATGTCGGGATGAGGTGGGTGAAGTAACATTATTGGGACACGAGTTGGTACGTATAACTACGAAAAAGATCCAAATGATTCGATAACGTATACAAACGGCACAGGATTGACAAAAGAGTTATGCGGATCTCCATTGAAAGGACGTGGAATTTAGTATTGGGGATCATGTATTGTTGCGTGTTGCTCCATGGAAGGGAGTTACAAGATTTGGGAAGAGAGGAAAGCTTAATCCATGATTTATTGGTCCATTTCAGATTCTTGACCGAGTAGGAAATGTGGCCAATAGACTCGCATTACCTCCAAGCATGTCTCGTGTTCATAATGTTTTCACATATATGTGCTTCGTAAATATGTGAAAGACCCGAACCACGTTATTAAGTTAGAACCGGACGAGATAGCCGAAGACTTAACGTACAAAGAGGTACCTGTTAAGATCTTGGATAGGAAGGAGCATGTTCTATGCACAAAGGTCATACCACAAGTTAAAGTTTTGTGGAAGAACAATGCTATAGAGGAAATGACCTGGGAGTTGGAAACGGAAATAAAAGCGAGGTATCCTCACCTTTTCGAAACACCAGGTACGTACGTCAATTCCGAGGATGAAATTTCATAAGGAGGGGAGGTTGTTAAGACCCCAACTTATTATTAAATGAAAATAAATTTCCTCTATTTATTATTTTGAAATAGTAAGGGTTGATTTGATTAATGTGGTTAGTTATGGGTAAAATGCGCAAATATTTCAAATAAGCAAGTGGTTATAAAATATTCATTGTTGTCGGGGAATATTCGTTTGGTCGTGGAATATTCTTATTGTCGGAGAATATTCATACGACAGTGCAGTCTTGTGTGGGCCCCGTAACATAAAGTGATTGGATGAAGAAAACGACAAGTATAAGTTATTTATAAATAACGGCATAGTTGTTACCGTTAATACTGTTGAAATACTCGGTGGTTAAAATACAGTAGCACACGGTATTGCACCAATTATTGATTCTTACGTAAAAAGGCACTACTCAATAAATGTTATAGTAATTACGCTTTAATATTTTATTTTATTGATTCAATAATTGCTACGTTGATATTTTATATTATTGATATTTCAATAATTGTCACTACACAGTAATTTCCATTATCGGAGCAATAATTCATATTATTTGAATAATATTATTAGATAACATTATTGGCAATATCTAGAAAGTTCTGTCTAAGGAGAGGTTTGGTCACCTAATTGCACGCCAGTAAGGAAAAATCCTTATTGGAAAGCCCCCTCTTTCTTGGGAACTGTCTGGTTGTCAATATTGTGATTCTGTAATATTATTTGTGAATAATTAATTATTGATTTATATGATGAGGAAAATATTCATTTTATGTGGATATAGATGTAGAAAATTTTTAATGTGACAATTGTTGAAAATAAATATTTTATCTTTTTCTGATAAAATAATTCATTTAAATATATTATTATATTATAATAATATAATAATGGTGATATTTTTACAATGAATGTGCGATATATGAGTATATAAGTATATTAGGAGGAAGAGTATTTTTGTTACAAAAAATGTTAAAAACATGTTAAACATGTCGATGGACTCCATTTCTTGACTGAAATTTGATTATAGCCTGCAAAATCGTCCGTATGTGAATTTCGGTCAATTTCTGTTTGGAATTTGGAAAAACTTTATTTTGCAAAGTTGTAGAGAATTGATTTTCCTATGGAATGGACATAAGATTTGAATTTTTCTGATAAAAGGGCTATTTATTATGAATTATTGAAGTTTTGAAGTTCTAGGATAATTGATTTTTGAAGTTTTAAATAATTTTTTTAAGAAAAATGTTTTTAACAAGTTGGTGGGCCCCACTAGTACGTAAAATGAGCTGAATTCAGTTGGTCTTAGGTGGGCGTGAATTTTTTTTATTTATATTAATATTATATTAAATTTTCTGCTTTGGTGTTCAAAGCATTTTCCTATAAATAGGGTGCTTAGGTTAGAATTGAAAATCACACCAGAAACAAAAGTTTTCTATCTCTTTCTATCTCTATATTATCGAGCGTATTCTTGTGAGTATTTTGATACTTTAAGTGTTGCTATATGGTGCAAGTTCCTTTCAGCACTATATTCAGTATTCCAGTCAGAAGTACTATCTTTTCGAGGTAAGGGATATTATTTTTTAAAAAAATGATATTATTTCTTTCAATATCATTATGACAGAATATTGGTAAGATTTTTCTTATAAAATTCTTATCTTTTAGTGTCGGGGTTACTATTCACGTATACGACACTATTCACAAAAAAATTAAATTTTCTTTTTTTGTCCAAAATATCTATTATGGATACTAGCTTTGATTGTATCCATGTTTTGATCATTCTTGAATTTTACTTCACTATGGTTATTTATGAAGTATTTTTGAACGTGGACTGTTTAAAGTACGAATCCTTATTATTTGTTCTTTTGTTTCACTGGATTCGTTTTCTTTAAAATATTTTTCATCATCCGCAGTCATAAATGATGATATTACTAAATATCTTTGGCCTGTAGTGCAAAGATGGTTGATTTTCGTATGAATATCTTTGGCCCGTAATGCAAAGATGAATGGGTGTATAGATGAACATGACCAACTAATGAATATCTTTGGCCTGTAGTGCAAAGATGAATATTTGATTCAAAATGTATATTGGTTGATGTTACAGGAATAAAATATTGATGATAAACTTTTAAATTCATAGAAGAAAGTAGATTTCATTCTCTACGTAACTCTTCTAATGAATTATTATTTCTGCTACGAATATTGATTTAAAACTTGTTGTCTATTGTATTCTATCAGATTTTTCCCTGTTGAGGACTAACGATAATTTGTTCTATGTTATCTTAGTCATAATATTCTTTACTGGGCTAGTTGAGCTCACCCTTTTCCTTTTTGTTCCATTTTTCTTCTCAAGAGGCGAGAATGTAGTGAGTACTAGTCGGGGTATGGAATGAAGGTTCTAGAAAGTCATTTTAGTAGTCCTCACTATTTTGTAAAATAGTGTATCAATAATTGTAATGAGGACTTATTTGAGTGTTGATATTGTCTAGAAGACAATATTTAATTTTAAACTCACAGTTTATGTGTTGTCATATTTTGCATGACAATTGTATTATTAAAGTTGTAGTTGTTTCTGTACCATGTATTTGGCGACTCAGAATGAGTGTTGTATACCTATTTTGGGGGCGTCACATTGGATGTTGTTGCAGTCCAACGTAATCGAATGATAGCAGTTAATTGCAATTATTATGCTGGTAATCATCCGAGTCATCAACGCACTGTTAGTTTTTGGTCGGGACAACACGGTGGTGACTACCTCAATGATTATAGATATGCTAATTATCATCAAGTTTGGGGGTATCATCCGGATTCGTCATGGAGCTATACTTATGAAGACCAATATTACGCTCCAAATCCAACATACACACCGAAATTTTCATGTCCACCTCCATTGCCACAAGAAGAAAAGCGAAATCCGAGGGATTTGATATTGAAGGGCATAGCAAACCTAGAGGAGATGAGGATTAGCCAAGAGTTGTCAACCCAAAATTTTAATAATCAGATGGAATAACTCGTCACTACCTCAACCAATGGTCCTCAATACATGGCTTCTGAGACTGAGATAGATAATTCAAGGATGGAGGAATTGTGGTCCAAGTTCGTAGCATCAAATGAGGAGAGGAGGATTAATCAAGAGCGGTCAATTCAGAATCAAGAGATAACAATTCAAAATCTGCAAAATAAGATAGATCAAATGACCAAAGCCGTAAGCAACCTTCCTACAAAAACTTGGCTTTATGACATGGATGACGAAATTGACGGAGAACCCGAACCAAATCTACAACTGGATAAGCCTCGAGATGTTGAAAAAGAGGAGACAAGTGGGGATAATGACAACAAGGTCGGTGAAGAGCTAACTATGAGTACTAACGAGGATGAGCCGATGTTATTAATGCCTCAAGTGCCTTCTCCGCCAAAGTTCAAGAATCCAGTTAGATTTGCAAAACCTTGTCTGCTAGGTCGTCATGTCGTCGGCAATACTCCTTGTGACGTAAAAGCGAGTACAACTTCGAAGCCATGGTGCGATGAGCTGGAGAAGATAGAAGAAGGGATTGTTGTGTCTCACAAGCCTCAATGCCAGAATCTATTCGCAGACACAATGGAGAAAACACCTAGAAGTTGGACGTTCTTGAATGTGATCTTATCTAAACAAAGCATGCTAGGTGACTTTAATGGAATGGCTATCACAAATGGGAACCTACCAAAAGCTACATTATTTCCGATGGATGGAGGGTGACTTTAATTCAAGCGCTAACTGAGAGGCAACCCAGGAATTTTTTTTATTTATTTATATGTTTTCCTAGTTTATTTAGTAGATATGAATCACTTTATATTCCAAAGTGTTATTCTAATCCATGTTGTCTCTCTTCATTGCAGGTATTGGAGGTTCAATGGATAGGAAAATGATCGTCGCAGCCATCGCCACCATCACTTCACGCTTAGCTGATTACAGGGAAGTTCTCTTCTACTTATCGCTATATTCTTATAATGAGGAAATTGTAATTGCTAAGTTTGGGGGAGTTTAGTTTAGTTCTTTATTACATGTTTAGTTTCATGTTTATGTTATGTTATTTTGCACATGTTGTTAATTTAGTTTAGGTTCTTTAAAAAAAAATCAACTCAAATCAAATCAAAAATTCAAAAATAATAGTTAGTTACTATGTTCATCTTGCATGATTCCAGCTGTTAGATAGTTCAATTTATTTTGACCAATGATGAGATTGGAATTGAGTAGACAAGTATAGTACTAATTATTAGAGCTTTGATGTGATTTCTTGTTATGAATTGAATCTTTTCCTGTTTGAAACTGGTATAATCAAGGTTAGCACGTTAGAAACAACCTTGTTGATTGATTGAGTTTAAATTGATACATAATGGGACTCTAAAGTATAATGCTAGTTTGAATGAAAGAATGACAAGAATAAGTAGTGATGGCTAAAGTTAGACAAGAACCTAAGTTTGGGGGAATATTTGGGGTATATAAACTATATTGTAAAAAAATATATGAATAAACACCGTGGCGTGCTTGTCTAGTTTTGTGGCCTTTGTTACTTGAGTAAGTAAGCCCGAGGGGATTGTCTTTACACCTAGCGTCCTAAGGTCTTAATGGTCTGAGAGTCGTTGGTCGAAAGCTCGTTAAGGTATCATTGAAAAGCCTAAGGGAATAAGACATTGCATAGCTATGTGTATATAAACCAAAAGAAAAACAAATGAATAAAATGGGAAATAAGAGCAAAAAGGTCCCGTAGATGAAAAGAAAGCATAAGTATCCCATGTTGACCCTCGATATTGGTAATTGTTTGATTTTAGTTGGATCTAGCTTGTTTTTGGATTTCTTAAGTTTACACTGTATGATGCCTTTGAAGAGACTTGTTATATGTTAAATTTAATTTTATATCAGTTAACATTGTTGTGGAGCACACACGCACTATACCAGTAATAATAGTTTAAGATTTGATGATTGACTAGGAAATTTTTGATTGGTTTTGATATGATATATTATCATGTTTACTTGATTTCTCTAAGGCCGGTTGAATAGACTTGTGTTTATCAATACTGTTGGATTCAAAGACATATAGTTTAGATGCATTACTTATCACTACATTATATTGTATAACATGGTATTTTGTTTTGTGCTCGAGGACTGGCACGATTTAAGTTTGGGGGATTTTGATAAGTGGATTTTATATCCACGAATCGGTGTCCATTTCATGCTTATTTGTTGCTAGTTTCTTGTGTTCATGTTTGTTTTTACTTGTTTTGTGTTCTTTTATGAGTAGGATGGTTGTTGTGACATTTAACGAAGATTTGAAGTCATTTGGAATCATTTGGAGTCAATTTGGTGCAAATTTGGAAGAAGTCATGAAGCAACAGTAATCATTCAACAGAATGGACCCCCGCCGGGGTGGGCCTATTTTAGCCTTGAACCCCTCCGGGGTGGGGTGTCTTCATTCTTGACAGCAGTAGCCTAGCCTGCCGGATGCAAGAGTTATGACATTTGTACCAACGAACGTCGAACGTCACTGTTTTGGGTGGCCATTTGCATAGCAGTCACTTCCAGCCCAATTTCGACCTTCATCCGTTCGATATTTCTCAATTCTAAAAGAATGAAGGTTGTAGAGCTCGTCGATATCTTCAATTTTATAGGTGGCAGGTCCCGTAACTCTTCCCGGATCAAAAGTTATGGTCATTTTACCAGAGGACGCTGTGATAGAAAATAGACCCCCGCCGGGGCGGGACTTTTCCTTAACAAAATGCCCGTCGGGGCGGGCATACCAGCTGCAAAATAGAATCCTAGCCCACCGGGGCGGGCCCTTTTCAAGTATAAACCCCATTCGGGGCGGGAGTATGTGCAGAAAACTTATTTTTTGGCCAAATTTGAGTCCAAGAAGGATTGTTTTGATCTGATTGACTCAAGGACTTCCAAGAGGACTTAAAGACTTATAAAGAGACTTATAAAAGGAGGAGAAAAACAAGTATCATAGGGGAGATTTGATTAGAAAGATGATTTTATTAGATTAGAGTAGATTAGATCAAAACACTAGTTCTAATTAGATTTGAAGATCGAAGCAACTTGGAGACCATTGAAGATTCAAAGTAGTAGCAGGGAGAAAGCGTCGGATCTATGGACAATAGATTCTATCTTCTTATCTTCTTCTATCTTTGTCTTTTAATGTGTATTCAAGTGTGGATTCTTAGTTTTATTTCAATAATCATGAACTAATTCTTTGTTTGAGATTACAATGGATCTTATTGTGTAGTTTATTTTAATATAATTCGTTATCAATTATTATATTCTATGGTGAGGATTGTCTATTTTGATTTGGACTTAATTGCTTAATTGCCTAGCTAACAATTACCGTGATAATCTATATGAACTCGAGAGACGAAGTATTGATTTAGATCTTATCATGATATCATGTGTTTGTGATTTCTGCATAGATGGAATTCATGATTCGTGTTTAGGATAGAGATATGCCTTTACGCCATATGTAATCTTATAGAGAACTTGTGCTTTAAATCCTTTTTAATTGTAATTCACATAGAGATATAGTGGATTAGTTAATTAGGGTGTCTTGCTTAATTCTATCATCTATGGATTTAAGTGAGTATGGGTATTATGTATCGAGAGGTGGTTTTATCTGCTTTAGTGTTCTTTATTAACAATTCAGGATAGAGAATAATTGATGAGAAATGTGTTAACTTAAATGAAGCAATAAGTGAAGTTGTGATCTTAAATCTCTGTAATCTTAATTTAACTAGTGGAATTTAATAGTAGTTCAATTATATAATTTGAAATTCATTCGTTTAAATAAGATTGAGTTGGTTACGGGTTAGTACTTGGTAATTTTTATTAAATAATTCTCTGTGGGAACGATACTCAACTTATCACTTTATTACTTGTTGACCACGTATACTTGTGTGTTGTGCGTAATTAGATTTTACCCAATAAGTTTTTGGCGCCGTTGCCGGGGAATTAATTTAATATATTTTTGCCAATATTAGCTTCAATCAAATTAGTCTTAATTTAATTAATTTTTTTCTTTATTTAATTTTATTTTATTTATTATCTTCTTATTCTTCTTTTTCGTCCTTGGAGATAACCCCAAGGAGTGTTGTTACAATTCCGGCGATAACTTCAGAAATGCTTGTTTCAAATGCATGCGATCATCTTCAATCTCAGACCTCCCGTCGAGGCACTCATACCTAAGACCCGGAATTAACACCAGGAAGACAAGCACACTTACAGATGACCCTGCAGAATTCAAACACTTGCAGCAATCCAATCTCAGATGTAACCCTGAGCAACGTTAGCTATCAGCCCCAAACCGGAGATAACCCGGGTGAGGAGTAAAATCGTCATCTTGCCACCTCAACCCCAGCGCACAGTCTCAACATTTCATACATACATTTCTACACAACAGTATCCCACAAGAGCCAAGAAGTTTTAATCCAGAGTGACTATTACGCGTTGCAGAACACCGGATAGAATTTGAAGCTTGAAGACCATAGGCATGGGCCCCTCTTCTTGACTTTGTACAACCTCTAATCCCATGTCATTGCGTAACTCTCAACAAAAACAGTCTGAAGATGGTCTTGTACACCTCGTTCGGATGGTCGAATTGAATTTCTGCAAGTTCGAATAGACATCACAGTGCACGAGTGCACGTACTTTGAGACGGTGGGACCCGCAGAGCCAGGGGCACCCCGGCAGCCTCAGGTGCATCTACGGCTGCCGCATGTACACCTACGGCTCCTAGCTTTATAAATATAGAGCTTGGGGTGGCCATTTGTAAGAGAAAAAAGGCGAGAAAGCTCTATCCAATTTGCTCTGTACACACCCCATATTGAGTGCTTTCTCATTTTAAACACTGTTAGCTCACATATAGCTATATTTTACCGGTGGGAGTTGAGTGTTTATCCATCTAGAGTTATAGAAGCCTGCCTTGGCAACCCACTGTAAGCCTTCTCACACTCTATAAAGCTTTTCTCTTCATCTTTGCACACACTATTCTTCACATTGAGAGTCGTGTTGTAAGACCCCGAATTTTATGAAATGAAAGTATTCAATTTTCCTATAATTATTGTTCTATTTAGTAAATGTTTAAATTGATAAAAGTTTAAAGTTAAGGGTGATATTTAAAAATTTTGCAAAGAAAGCAAGTTGATATAAAATATTCGTTGTGTCGGGGAATATTCGTTTTAACAGAGAATATTCGTACGACAACACAATCATTAGTGGACCCCACAACGGAAGTATTGTCATAGTTAGAAAATGACAGAATCATCTTTTTATAAAAATAACGGCGAAAGGTTTACCGTTAAAACTGTTGACCTACCCGGTAGTAAAAGTAAAGTAATATGCGTGGTTGCATAGTAGCACAAGGTATTGATTATTGATGTTTACGTAAGAAGTCACTCAGTTATACTCAATTATTGCTACAGTAATTGCTGCATCATATCTCTCATATTATTGATTCAATTATTGTCACAGTATCATCTGCATAATATTTTATATTATTAAATCAATAATTTAGACGACAAAGTTATTCATATTATTATTTGCAATATTGACAATGTCTAGAAGTTCTGTCAAGGAGAGGTTTGGTCACCTAATTGCGCGTCAATAAGGAGAAATCCTTATCGGAAAGCCCCATCTTTCTTGGGAAAGACCTAGTTGTTAAATTTTTTGAGTTATAATATTAATGATGAATAAGTTCATGTTGATTAAAGATGAAATTGATAGTTCCATTGCGTTGGGATTATTAGTGTTAGTGGAAATCGATATTTATTTCGATAATAATTGATGTCTGGAAGTTATATTGACCAATCGTGTAATTAATCGGATAAATGAGCAATTAATTGTTATTAATTCACATGCTTATAACTATGTGTTCACATGTTTGTACTATTGATTCACATGTATGTAGTATTAGGGGAGGTGGTGCAAGATTGATAATACTTGCATGACTAAATTAAAAATGGAGGTATAGATGAATGTACTATACTGTAATTATTATTTTCACATATATAGAACTATTGATTCACATGATTGTACTATTAATTCACATGATATACTATTAGGGGAGGTGGTGCAAGTTTGATAATACTTTTAGGACTAAATTAAAAATGAACGAAAAGATGAAGGTATTATACAGTAATATTTTGAACCCCAAAACGTGCAATTATTGAAACTATATTTTCCTATAAATAGAAGCTCATTCTTCTTTCATTCTCACCAATTCACTAAGACTCACAAGAACAATTATAGAGAGAGAAGCTATAAAGAGAAAGAAGAAGAGAAGTCTGCTACTTCACTACTCCAGTATCCAGTCTTCTTCTGAGGTAAGGGGTATTATTTATTTCATATTCTGAAGAGATGTTATTTTTCGTATTAGTATGAATATTATTTTCATTCAATATTCATAAAGAATATTATCTTCGTTCAATATTCGTAGGAATATTATCTTCGTTAAATATTCGTTGGAATATTATATTCGTTCAACAGTTGTAAGGGATATTGTTTTTGTTCAGTATTCATAAGGAATAATATTTTCTTCCATACTCTGTAGTATGTGAGTAATATTATTTCATCTAGTATTCCTTGATTATACACTCATTCTATTAAAGTATTGCTTCTATACTCCGTGAAATTAGTAGAATATCATTGATATTTGCGCTTTCATCCACTATCTTTTCATGGAGACATTATTCTGAGCTTTATTTATAATTATTGATCTTTTTATGTCAGAATACTATTTATGAGTTAATATTTACGAGTTACTATTCATCCAGTTACTATTAACTCAAATATTATTCACTCGGATATTCGGGACACTTTTCATGCCGGAGTATTATTCACGAGTTACTATTCACCCTTTTATTATTCACATTAGTATTATTCACTCGGGTATTTGGGGCACTTTTCATGTCAGGATACTATTCACGAGTTATTATTCCTAAAGCACTATTCATAGGGTACTATTCACGGAATACTATTCAACCGAAAAATATATTTCTTTTCTATCCAAGTTATTTTTGATACATGAATATTATTCTAGAATTTTACTCCACAAAGCAGTATCATGTTGACAATTTGGATATTTTTAAAATCTAGATAAATTTAAAGTCTTTAATATTTATTCCAGATTTCGTTTGATTAATGCTTATATCATTGTCATCATCCTCATGCTTATATTGTGATGAAAGTCATCTTTGGCTTACGTGCATAGATGGACTGTTGGTTGGTATGATTATGACCAGGGATCATTCGGTATAATCATGACCCGTAATCTTACAAATGATGTGGTAAAATTTCTTATTGGCCTGTAGTGCATTGATGGACGGTTGTTGATATAATTATGACCAGGGATTATTTGGTATAATTATAACCATTGATGATTACATTAATATCCTTAGCTGTGGTGCAAGGATGATTCGATGATGTGGATTATTTATTAAGCTGAGTCTCGGCGATAAAATTGTTGAAAAACTTTTTAAATCATAGAAGATAGTAGATTTTATGCTCTACTAGACTCTTCTAATGGATTGCTTATTCCGCTACAGTTGTTGATCTAAAACTTGTTGTCTATTATATTCTATCAGTTGTTATACTGTTGAAGGCTAAAGATAATTTATTCTGCATTATCTTAGTCATAATATTTCTTAATTGGCTAGTTGAGCTCACCATTTTCTTTCATTGTTCTCTTTAGGAAATGAGAATATAGCTGGGACGAGTCGGGGAATGGAGTGGTGGTCCATGATAAGTGGTTTTAGTAGTCCTCACTATTCTGTGAAATAGTATCATAATAATTATAATGAGGACTTCATTGAGTGTGGATATTGTCTAGAAGACAATATTTGTTTTAAAAACTCAGCTATGTTTTGTCGTATTTTTACACGACAGTTGTATTAAAGAAGTTTGTATTTGATTTCTGTACCATATATTTGGCAACTCAAAATGGGTGATGTATACCTATTTTGCGGGCATTACAGTTGGTATAAAAGCTTAGGGATATGATCCCTGGCTGAGATGTTAGACAAGAACTAGGAGGGGAGAGACGCGGAATTCCTTCGCTAGTATGACCTACCTAAGTTTATTTGGTATTTAATTGGTCGGTCAGCGTATATGGATAATATGTGGCATGTCAATTAACCCTTGTTTTGTGACAGTATTTAAAAATGGCATCCAAAAATGTTGAGATAAGCAATGAAGCACATGAGATCGTTGAGTCACCAACGATTAATATTCAGGATAATGTGCAACAGGAAGACAATAATCCTCAGGTAAACAACAACACCGACCAAATGACGAACGATGGTATGTTTAGGAAATTTTTAGAATTTATGTAACACCAAACGAGAGAGACTCCTGTTCAAAATGCAGGTGTGAACAATGGCAACCCATGGTTGGTCACTGCTAAGCAGTATAAGTAGCTGGGACCACCAGAGTTTTTGAGAAAGCTAGAACCACTTAAGGCGGAGACGTGGATAAAGCAGATCACAAAGATATTTGATGTCTTGGAATGCTCAGAGGACCAAAAGGTTCCCTTCGTCACCATTATGTTGCATGAAGAAGCAGATTACTGGTGGGATCTGTAACACGTACTCAACCTGCCGCACTAAAGATGTTTTGGGAGAAGTTCCAAGAATTGTTCAATGACAAGTACTTTCCCGAAAGTATTTGTCACATGAAGGAGGTAGAATTTATTAAGTTGGAGAAAAATAATATGGCCGTGTCGCAATACGAGGTTAAATTTGCGGAGTTATCCCGGTTTACATCCCATTTGTTCGATAACGAGGAGCGAGTGACATGAATGTTTCTAAGAGGTTTGAAACCCGAAATACGTCAATACCACAAACATTGTTTATATTCAGATGTTGTGAATAGGGCTCAGTTATTATAGTACGATAATGAGTCAGCACAACCAAAAGGCAACGACCAACAATACGATAATAATTGTACTGGTGGCAACGGCCATCGGAACAATGATAACCATCGTGGAGGAAATTATCATGCCAGAAATGGTAACCACTTCGGTGGTAATCATGGCCAAGATAATAGAAGAAATGATTCAAGTGGAAAATTCAAGAAGAGAAGATTTAACGATGATGGGAAGACGTCGGCAGCAGCACCAACACTAGTAAAAAATTCTAGGGGAGGAGAACGACCGCCAGTTAGATGCTACAGATGCGGAGAGGAGGGACACATAAGTCCAAACTGTTCACAGCCTTCCAAGGTATGTTTTAGTTGTGAAAAAGAAGGTCACCTAGCTCGATTTTGTCGTGTAGAGAAGTCAAGTCCAGCTGGGATGGTGACGCCAAAGGATGTCCCAGATAAGTCAAAATTGGTAGTTTAAGTGAGAGCGTTTGTCGAGGAACCCAAACGAAGTTATCACGAGTAAGTTAATCATAAACTCTTGCGAAGTCTATACCTTATTTGATACCGGTTCTACCCACTCTTTTTTTTCTCCTACTTGCGCTCAATGTTTAAATTTAACCCCAGAGAAGTTAGACTTGGACTTATTGGTTAAAAGTCCGTTAGGAGAAACCTTCGTTACACCCACTATTTATAAATCTTGTTTGATTCAAATCGACACTTTCACGTTACCTATCGGTCTTATCTCTTTGAAAATACTTGCCTTTGATGTGATTTTAGGAATCGACTGGTTAACTATTCATCATGCTAAAATTGATTTTTTTTTCGTAAGGTTGTTAGCTTTCATATTCCTACCCAACCTGTTTTGCAAATTCAAGCAACCAAACCATTAAAGTCAATCATTGTCATATCAAGCCATAAGTAAAGAGCCCCGAGCCTTTCGCTGGTGACTTCCTTGTGTGGAATGCACCAAAGCCAAACTTTTTGTAGGGGACGTTGTGAATAACGGTGGCAAGTTAATAGATATCAATGTGACATACTATCCAAGTCTTGGATGAGAGTCACAGTTTTGAATGATATTTCTATTGTTAATAAATTTCCTCACGTATTCTGGAAGAACTTCCTGGCCTACCCCAGAGCATGAAATCGAATTTTGTATTGACCCCATTACAAAACCCATTTCTAAAACCCTTAAATATTTCTTCAACCAAAACGAACGTATAATGCGCCAAAGACATTGTCTCGAGCTGTTGAAGATTATGACCATACCATTCAATATCATCGTGGAAGAGTGAATGTGGTAGCTGACGCGTTGAGTAGAAGATCGTATGTGGTTACTGTTGGTCGGATAACCGATCACTAAACACGCGCAAGTATACGCTGTCTAACAAGTAATACAGTTATAAGTAGAGTGTCGTACCCACGAGGAACTGTCACTAATATTTACCAAATATCGACTTTGCATCGCTAAAGTCTTATTCGAACAGCAACTAATGAAAGAGTGATTAATCAAAGCATAACTAATTATTAAAGCAAGTAAATGGATAACAAATGGTAATCTAAGGAATAACAAGCTAAGGTTACAACTTCACCCCACTCAGGCATTCTGTCGAATACCTGGCATGTTATGCTTCATCAAACTTGCTACCCTTCTCTCTTTGGTCTTAAAGGTCATGACAATTTGTCGACTGAGAGCACACAAGTGCTCATACACCTCTATCGAGCTATGTACGAACATATCTTTTCCAGTTCCACCCGATAGGGAATAGAATAGAAAAGAATGCTCAAGCTAGATACAATCCTACATATGTCTATGCGAATTGATCAGAACAAAGATTTAAGCTTAAGCTCTCTATTAGGTCGCACGTGGTGCACAAATATATGTCTATTCTACGCACAACTTGTACAGTTGAAACCCACAATCACATGTCAATATATTTAGGTATAAATCTACAATTCTTCTGTCAATATCATGTAAATTACCAAAATCATCACTAATGTCTTAGTGAGAATCATTAAGCATCAATATATCAAACCAAATCATATGGTGTCAACCAAAGAGATAAGATAGTCAATTTAAATAACAAATGGTTCCATTATAACCTTAGAGAAAATATTCAGTTCATAGCTATTGAATAAAATACAAGTAGCAATAAAGATAACATTTATGGATTACAAAATCAGAGAAAATAAATAGATAAGAAGAAACTCTGTCAAGGCCCTTCAATCTCTAAGCATTCTGCTCAAATCAAGCTCTCCAGTCCGCGTAGCTCATTGCTCTTGATGCTCCAAAGATACCCAAACTTCTCCTTAATCTAGCTAATCTATATTTACAAACATTTATCTAAGAGAAAACAAAAGAAATTATTGAAGAAATCTAAGCTAATTCCCTAGATCTCCTCTCTATCTCCCTTCTCTCTCTATCTATATCATATGTGTTATTATTATATCTCCCCATATTTGCATTGCAAGCCTCCCTCTTTCCTTTTATATATTGCTTCCTTCCTTTTGCTAGGTCTAACAAAGGAACTGGCTGTCTGGGAACCAGAGGTGGCGTCGCGGCGCAGGCCACCAAGCTCTAGACGGCGCTGCAGCGCCACATTAGTGCCATGGACACGGAGCTCGCGCTGCGGCGCGAGACAAAGAAGGAGTAGTGGCACTGTAGCGCGGAGCTTACATCAGCAAGGGACAGGAGGTGGCGTCGCAACGCGGGCTTTAAGCTAGCCTTTGGCGCCGCGGCGCGGCTATGCGTAATTTGCCCGTTTTGCCCCTTTAAAGTTGGAAAATCACTGTAAAGCTCAGCAATGCAACGATTAAGCAAAATAACACTATATTTACATAAAACTACATAAAGACTACGAATTCAGGCAATTATTTAAGTCATAAAGTATCCGATTCGCAGGTATAAATCCCACTCATCAAATACCCCCAAACTTAATTCTTTGCTTTTCCTCGAGCAAACTATCTAACACAATAATAACAGAAGAAATTAAGAACATGAAAGGAATATAAAAATATATACTAGTATCGTGGCTACGAATCTCTAACTAAGTTACTCCCAAAGAATAAGGCAAACACAGGCATGAGTAAGGGTTCATTCTATTTCAAGCATAAGACTGTATTCGATCCATTCTATGTACGTGTGTGAAGACCAACCGTCCTGACGAATCATAGCTCAAATAAGTTCGCACAGTCGTTTGTTAAAACCAAGCAAACTCCACAACTTAAACATTCAACAAGCATTAAGAATAAGACGCAAATGTAGGAAAAGATCAAAAGGCTATAGCATGCCGACAGTAAAATCTGACTCAGAAAGTACTTAATTACCTTAGACTATTCAGAACTACCCATGAATGAGCTTTTGATCAGTGACTCCCAAGCCAGACGACTTTAGGGCACTAGGTGTAGAACATCCCTCAGAATCTAATAACTCGAGTAGTAAAGGCCACGTAATCAACATAAGCCAACTGAGACTTCACAACAAAAATGAAGATTATTCAGCGAGTGCATTTTACGCTCCATCTCAATATCGGTCCTGCGTTTATGGGCGAGTGAGTTTTACGCTCCATCTCGACCCACCGCATAACTTTCGATATCAATACTTCTTTTCTATTCTTATTCCCTTTTTTATATATATGTCGACAAACTAGAATCCAAGATCCAAAACTGTATAAACATCTAAGTCTTTTATCACCTTGCATAAATGAAAGCTTATTAGAGTGAAAAAATTGTTAAAACAATAAACACACGGACTAAATTCGAAAAACAACTAGTTAACACAGTTGGTCGGTGCTTGCTAGAAGGACGGATCAATAACAGTCTAAACTTATTAACTAATAAACCCCTAGTACATGGTATGCTTGAACAACTCTACGAGTGATATACTCATTTGGTGCTAGACATAGCCACAATCAAAAATCAGCAATGATAAATATAACACCCTTGCTAAATAGCAGCTCAAAATAGGGTGAAAAGGCCATTTACATGACACAAGCATTTAAATCTGTATAATCCCCAAAAAGATGGCTAGAAACCACAATCATGCTAATAATATCGAAATAAAACCAAAAACAGTTCATGGCATCCATAATGATAAAAATTCAAACATAATCCCGCAGTTCGAAAAACTACACCACAATACTGATAAATAAAAACATAATAAGGTACTAGAGTCTGGCAATCCTAACATGGTAGTACGAAAATAAACAGATAAAAGCTAAAAACATCCCTAAACTTGAAGTGAGAAATTCCTTCATTGCTAAACATACAAGAATTTAATATAAGAGGGCTGCCCTAGATATCGTTCACTCAGCATCGGCATCGGCTTCATCCTCGTCAGCTGCATCCTCATCAGCATCGGCGGGCGATGACGGCAGAGGGTAAGGTGGGAAGATAGGAGGCTCTGGAAACTGGTATGGCATGAACTCAGTGCTCTCGCCACAATAGTCTGTGTAGATGCTCTGCATAGTGTTCACCAGCTCAGCCTGGTACTGCATCGTTATCTCCTGCCTCTGGGCCACAGCTGCTATGTGCATTCGCTACCTCTGGGCCTCGGCGTCCTGTTTCTGATGCAGCAGGGTGAGGGATGCCATGATGTCAGTTAGTAGTCCCTGTGCAGCTGGCCCAACGTCTGGAGTGGCGTTTGAAGGCTTGACCTCTGATGTAGGAGGTGGAACTTTAGGTGGCCCGTAGCCCTCACCTCTAACGTGAGATTCTGCTTCGTCCCACTCATAATAGCGTTTTATAGTTAGGTGGTCAATGACTATTTTCGGTGGTGAGGCTATCTCCTCGGTCCCCCACTGGATACCTTCCTGCTTGCACAATGTAGTGATCAATGATGGATGAGGAAGTCTAGCGAGAATGTTACTCTTGATTGCCTTTCGAATGGAGTCATGAATGAGCACGCCAATATCCACATATAGACCCATGACAATGGCGAATAGTAAGATCGCCCTATCCTTAGTCACGTCGCTCAAATGACGGGTTGGAATCATAATGGTACAAATGAAGCCAAACCACGCCTTCTCGTAGCGACTGAGTGCTGAAGCTGGGAAACTGGTCTTTTCCCCCGTGTAATCATTTTTCTTCCACTCAGTCCCGTGTTTGCAAATCCGCCGAATGATATCCTCAAGATCATAGTCGCGGAGTCTTGTATGCATATAATCATTGCCCGCATAGTTGGGTGTTCCGAATAAGGCATTGATGGCTTGACTACTGTACGCCACTTGCTTCCCCTGAACTTGAATAACAACAGGACCTTCAAGAATGGTGTTGGCATAGAACCACCGAACCACAGATACAATAGCTGACCCAGGAGGTTTTGTGAAGTATATCCATTACTGCTCCAGTATCATGGTGTGTAACTCACCATCCTTCTTATCCGGCCTGAACCCTCACTCCGGAATTAGATTTTGTGAGCCGAAAGAGCTTTTGTACCTTTTACAGGCCTCCTCGTTGATAAATTTTGCTCTGTCCCAAGCCGTGGGTGGTGGTGCAACCAACGAAGAAGATCCTCCAACGCTTAGACGTTGCCTTTTTGGTGCCATGATAGAAGTCTCAGTAGGTTTATGCAAAAATAGTCCTAAGCAATGCCCAAACTTCCCCCAAACTTAGGCCAAGAAGACCCCAGTAATTTTCAATATCAAACAGCCCCAAAACACTCCAATTCTTCTCTTAGGCAATTTATCGAACACTATGTGAGCGCTCTTTAAACCTAACTTGGACAGCCCTTGTTTGTGAATTCTCTATCCAGATTTCCAACAGTGGAAATCACCCCAAATCATACGCAAAGACAGATACTCAAAGAGAACCAACCCAACAACTCAAGCAAAAATATCTTCATGAATGATCGAATTTCCAAATAAAATACTTTGATGAAGAAAAGAAACTAGCTGCTGATCCCTAATTGGATTCACGCCTGACTTCAATTGGGTCTGATTCTGTGAATGATGATTCGGCTGCTTTGTAGATGGTGGGGGTTTTGTTGAGCAAAAGGAATTTGTATGGGCGTGCGGTTCTAGTAACTGCTGAGAGAGATGGAGAGATGTAGAGCTGGATACGCTGTAGCAAACTACATGTAAAATTCCTTCTTTGCTTGGTGCTACGGCGCGAGTTTACAGTAGGTAGGTTTCGCTGGTGGTGCCGCGGGGTGAGACGGCCTTTGGTTGATGGCGTTGCGGCGCGAGTTAGCAAAAGGCAGCATAAGATCACGGCGCCACAACACAGGATTCAGCACACTTGTTGGCGCCGCGGCGCGAGGTGCAATTACTGAGTTTTCTAGTCTGTTATATGCACATGCCAAGGCAAAGAGAAAAAAAAACTATACTACAAAGGTTATCATACATTATTAAAAATCTCATAAACACTATTGTAATGTACACTACATCATACTAAACATGCTGCATGCTGATGATAGACACAAAAACATTAATACACAATCCGGCAGCCATGTTAACAATTAAAGAGAACAGATAAAAGGTAAACTAAGACATAAGTAAAGAAAATAGATAAAAATTTATACCGAGATGGGGGTGCCTCCCCACCAAGCGCTTGTTTTAAAGTCGTTGGCTTGACTATACCGATGCCGTTCAATTCGGCTCATAAGCAAAAATGACCTTTTCGTGCCGCCTATTCGTCAATTCCTTTAAAGTAATGGCCGACATGAATGCTTGGCCATTCTTTTGTCCTTCGTCCATCCAGACATCATTCGGCACAAAGAATTGCTCGCCACTGGAATTATCCACTAATTCGCCTGCTTTATTAAATTGAAAGCATTCTTTATGCTCTTTTGGGCCTTCAAGGATTTCCACCGTCAAGATCATGGTTTCTGATTGTAGATCCGTCATGACTATACAACCACCTTTGCTCCGTTTGTCTTCAACTTCAGACTCCACTGATTGGTTATTTTGCACTATGACATCTCCCTCAACAATAGTGCGAGACTCATCGCATTTTCCTTGTGTATCCACCGTGTAATACTCTATTGCTTCATCGTCGAGATCAATTAAGACCGGAAGATTTTCTTGCGGTGGATTTTTGATGGCATTAACGAGTTTCCCCAATTGGTTCTCAAGGCTGTACGATGTGACTTCTTTGCTTGCCATCTGAATCTCATTTCTTTTGATAAAGATGGTGAGAAGCTCTTTAAGCCGGTTCTCTTCTTCAATTGTTGAGGATTCAGAAAAGTTCTCATTCGACTGAGATGTCCACTCAATTGGCGGCGGAGAATGGTATTCAAACTGAGAGGCATGAATCGGATCATGATATTGTTCTTGACTATAGTCCCAAGAGTTTGGATAGCCCTGACAGTTTGGATGATAGGAGAATGGTTCAAAGTCAGCTTATTCCTGACAGTAGGCATTCTGAGTGGGCTGACACTCAAGATTGTCAGAAAACCTCAAGGTATTGGCAATTTGAAATTGCAATTTCTCGAGTCCTTCTTCCGAGCTTGGTGGCGTCTTCCACTCATAAGGCCATTGATAACTTTGATCGTCCATAATCTGTAAACTTAAAAATAAAAGAAAAGAAAATCAAATAAATAAAAGAAATAAATATATATATACGTTCAAAGTAAGACTAAATTGATTGAAATCAATAGTGGACACTATTAGAATAACAGTTCCCCGGCAACGGCGCCAAAAACTTGTTGGTCAGATAACCGATCACTAAACACGCACAAGTATACGTGGTCTAACAAGTAATACAGTGATAAGTAGAGTGTCGTACCCACGAGGAACTATCACTAATATTTACCAAATACCGACTTTGCATCGCTAAAATCTTATTCGAACAGAAACAAATGAAAGAGTGATTAATCTAAGCATACCTAATTATCAAAGCAAGTAAATGGATAACGAATGGTAATCTAAGGAATAACAAGCTAAGGTTACAACTTCACCCCACTCAGGCATTCTGTCGAACACCTGGCGTGCTATGCTTCATCAAACTAGTTACCCTTCTCTCTTTGGTCTTAAAGGTCACGACAATTTGTCGACCGAGAGCACACAAGTGCTCATACACCTCTATCGAGGTATGTATAAAGATATCTTTTCCAGTTCCACCCGATAGGGAATAAAACAGAAAAGAACGCCCAAGCTAGATACAATCCTACATATGTCTATGTGAATTGATCAGAGCAAGGATTTAAGCTTAAGCTCTCTATTAGGTCGCACGTGGTGCACAGATATATGTCTATTCTACGCACAACTTGTACAGTTGAAACCCACAATCACATGTCAATATATTCAGGTGTAAATCTATAATTCTTCTGTCGATATCATGTAAATTATCAAAATCATCACTAATGTCTTAGTGAGAATCATTAAGCATCAATTTATCGAACCAAATCATATGGTGTCAACCAAAGAGATAAGACAGTCAATTTAAATAACAAATGGTTCCATTATAACCTTAGAGCAAATATTCAGTTCATAGCTATTGAATAAAATACAATTAGCAATAAAGACAACATTTATGGATTACAAAATCAGAGAAAATAAATAGATAAGAAGAAACTCTGTCAAGGCCCTTCAATCTCTAAGCATTCTTCCCAAATCAAGCTCTCCGGTCTGTGTAGCTCATTGCTCTTGATGCTCCAAAGATACCCAAACTTCTCCTTAATCTAGCTAATCTATATTTACAAACATTTATCTAAGAGAAAGTAAAAGAAATTACAGAAGAAATCTAAGCTAATTCCCTAGATCTCCTCTCTATCTCCATTCTCTCTCTATTTATATCATATGTGTTATTTTTATATCTCCCCATATCTGCATTGCAAGCCTCCCTCTTTCCTTTTATATATTGCTTCCTTCCTTTTGCTAGGTCTAACAAAGGCACTGGCTGTCTGGGAACCAGAGGTGGCACCACGGCGCGGGCCACCAAGCTCTAGATGGCGCTACACCGCCACATTAGTGCCATGGAGACGAAGCTCGTACTGCGACGCGAGACAAAGAAGGAATGGTGGCGCTGCAGCGCGGAGCTTACATCAGCAAGGGACAAGAGGTGGCGTCGCGGCGCGGGCTTTAAGCTAACATTTGGGGCCGCGGCTATACGTAATTTGCCTGTTTTGCCCCTTTAAAGCTGGAAAATCACTGTAAAGCTCTGCAATGCAACGATTAAGCACAATAACACTATATATATATATAAAACTACATAGAGACTGCGAATTCAGGCAATTATTTAAGTCATAAAGTATCCGATTCTCGGGTATAAATCCCATTCATCAGTTATGAGTGTGACGTTGTTAACACAAAAACTCATTTCATATGACTTGCAAATGATAAAGATAGAGTTAAAGACTCTAAGGACCCACGTGATGATGTCAAATAATATGAGTAGAATCGACGCTAACTGATGAAATTAAAATCGCTCAAGCTACACACCCGGAGCGGATGAATGTGAAGAAGAATGTTCAAGAGGGCGTTATTCTAGAAACAAGAGTCGATAAAGAGAGGAAATCTCAACACTCTATTTAATTGGCCCATTTGAAATCCTCGATCGAGTAGGAACTGTGGCCTATAGACTCGCTTTACCGCCAAGTATGTCGCGTGTTCATAACATTTTTTACGTATAGATGTTACGTAAATATATGAACGACCCGAACCACATTATTGAATTGGAACTAGACGAGATAGCAGAAGATTTAACGTATGAGGAGATACATGTTAAAATCTTGGTTAAGAAGGATATATTCTACACTCAAAGGTTATACCTCAAGAGTTAGAATCTGACGAGGTATCCTTACCTCTTCGGCATACCAGATACGTACGTAAATTTCGAGGACAAAATTTCATAAGGAGGGGAGATTGTAAGACGCCGAATTTTATGAAATGAAAGTATTTAATTTTCCTATAATTATTATTCTATTTAGTAAATGTTTAAATTGATAAAAAGTTAAAGTTAAGGGTGATATTTGAAAATTTTGCAAAGAAAGCAAGTTGATATAAAATATTCGTTGTGTCGGGGAATATTCGTTTTAACGGAGATTATCCGTACGACGGAACAATCATTGGTGGACCCCACAATGGAAGTATTGTCGCAGTTAGAAAATGACGGAATTATCTTTTTATAAAAATAACGGCGAAAGTTTTATAATTAAAACTGTTGAACTACCCGGTAGTAAAAGTACAGTAATACACGTGGTTGCATAGTAGCACATGATATTGATTATTGATGCTTACGTAAGAAGTCACTCAATTTTACTCAATTATTGCTACAATAATTACTGCATCATATCTCTCATATTATTGATTCAATTATTGTCATAGTATCATCTGCATAATAGTTTATATTATTAAATCAATAATTGAGACTACAAATTTATTCATATTATTATTTGTAATATTTACAATGTCTAGAAGTTCTGTCAAAGAGAGGTTTGGTCACCTAATTGCGCGCCAATAAGGAGAAATCCTTATCGGAAAGTCCCCTATTTCTTGGGAAAGACCTGGTTGTTAATTTTTTTGAGTTATAATATTAATGATGAATAAGTTCGTGTTGATTAAAGATGAAATCTATAGTGCCATTGTGTTGGGATTATTAGTGTTAGTGGAAATTGACATTTATTTCGATAATAATTGATGTCTGGAAGTTATATTGACCAATCGAGTAATTAATCGGATAAATGAGCAATTAATTGCTATTAATTCACATGCTTATAACTATGTGTTCACATGTGTGTACTGTTGATTCACATGTATGTACTATTAGGGGAGGTGGTGCAATATTGATAATACTTGTATGACTAAATTAAAAATAGAGGTATAGATGAAGATACTATACTGTAATTATTATTTTCACATGTATAAAACTATTGATTCACATAATTGTACTATTAATTCACATGATATACTATTAGGGGAGGTGGTGCAAGTTTGATAATACTTTTAGGACTAAATTAAAAATGAACGAAAAGATGAAAGTATTATACAGTAATATTTCGAGCTACAAAACGTTCAATTATCGAAAATATATTTTCCTATAAATAGAAGCACATTCTTCCTTCATTCTCACCAATTCACTAAGACTCACAAGAGCAATTATAGAGAGAGAAGCTATAGAGAGAAAGAAGAAGAGAAGTCTACTACTTCACTACTCCAGTATCTAGTCTTCTTCTGAGGTAAGGGGTATTATTTATTTCATATTCTGAAGAGATGTTATTTTTCGTATTAGTATGAATATTATTTTTCGTTCACTATTCATAAAGAATATTATCTTCGTTCAATATTCGTAGGAATATTATCTTCATTAAATATTCGTTGGAATATTATTTTCGTTCAATATTTGTAAGGGATATTGTTTTTGTTCAGTATTCATAAGGAATAATATTTTCTTCCATACTCTGTAGTATGTGATTAATATTATTTCGTCTCGTATTCCTGATTATAAACTCATTCTATTAAAGTATTGCTTCTATACTCCGTGAAATTAGTAGAATATCCTTGATCCAGTATCTTTTCATGGAGATATTATTCTGAGCTTTCTTGATAATTATTGATCTTTTCAAGCTGGAATACTATTCATGAGTTACTATTTATGGGTTATTATTCACCTAGTTACTATTCACTCAAATATTATTCACTCGGGTATTCGGGGCACTTTTCATGCCAGAGTACTATCCACGAGTTACTATTTACGAGTTACTATTCACCCGGTTATTATTCACATTAGTATTATTCACTCGAGTATTTGGGGCACTTTTCATGTCGGGTTACTATTCTCGAGTTACTATTCCCAAAGTACTATTCATAGGGTACTATTCACGGGCCACTGTTCAACCAAAAAATATATTTCTTTTCTATCCAAGTTATTTTTGATACATGAATATTATTCTAGAATTTTACTCCTTAAAGCAGTATCTGTTGGGTAAAATCTATATACGCACAACACGCAAGTATACGTGGTCAACAAGTAATAAAGTGATAAGTTGAGTATCGTTCCCACAGAGAATTATTTAATAAAAATCACCAAGTACTAACCCGTAACCAACTCAATCTTATTTAAACAAATGAATTTAATGTTATAAATTAAAATATTTAACTAAACTAATTCTAATTACCACTAATTAAAAATCAGATTATGGAGAATTAAGATCACAACTTCACTTATTGCTTCATTTAGGTTAACACACTTCTCATCAATTATTCTCTATCCCAAATTGTTAATCAAGAACACGAAAGTAGTATTAACCACCTCTCGATGCACTAATATCGTATTAACGTCAATCCACAATTAAGATAGAAATTCGTTAAACACCTTAACCAACTAACCCACTATATCTCTATGTGAATTACAATTGAAGAAAGTTGAAGAACAAGTTCTCTATAAGATTACATGTGGCGTCAAGCATATCTCTACCTTAACACTCATCAAGTTTAAGCTACTAACAAAATCCTGAACACATGCTATCATGATTAGATCTAAATCTATACTTCATCTCTCGAGTTCATATAGATTATCACGGTAATTAATGGCCAATCAATTAAACAATTAATTCCAAATCATAATAGACAATCCTCACAATAGAAAATACTAATTGATAACGAAGCATATTAAAATAAACTACACAATAAGATCCATTGTAATCTCAAACAATGAATTAGTTCATGATTATTGAATTTAAACTAAGAATCCACAATTGAATAATCATTAAAAGATAAAGATAGAAGAAGATGAGAAGAAATAATCTATTGTCTGTAGATTTGACGCTCCCTCCTTGCTCCTACTTTGAATCTTCAATGGTCTCCAAGTTGCTTCAATCTCCAAATCTAATTAGAACTAGGGTTATGTTCTAATCTAAAGGAGTGTTTAATCTAGTATAATCTATGAAATCTCTAAGCTAAGCTATATAATCTCCTCTTATTTTATGCCTTACATCATGTATTTATAGGTTAAAAATCTAATTTTTAGCTTAGGAACAAACCCAATCCAATTTGGAGTCAAAAAGGTGTCAAAATTCGCCCAAAACGCAAAACTCTGCTTCCTAGCGCCTAGGCGCTTAAAAATGTACTGTCTGGACTGCCTAGGCGCTTGGTCAGATGAATGGTTACTGACTTGGAGCGCCTAGGCACTTGATTTAGCCTTGGCTGGACCGCCTAGGCGCTTGCTCCTTTTTCTAACATTTTCTGCTCCGACGTCCTTTGGGAAAATGGCCATAACTTCTTCGTCCGAACTCCGATTTAGATGATTCAAGATGTTCTGTAAAGAGGAAAACTTGATCTACAACTTTCATTCTTGATGTTTTGCGAAATAATATCTGGAGCTATAGTCAAATTGGTTCTGAAGTGACTGCTGTGTAAATGGCAAGCCGAAAACGCGAATCTAGCCACCCCAAACATCGATCCAAGTAACTTTTGTCCCAATTCCTACAAAACAATATAAAACATGCATGAATAGACACAAACACATAAAAACATCCTAAAAGACTTGAGAACAACAATAAATTAAGCTTGAATGTATCCAATTCATGTGTATAAAACTCACTCATCAAATACCCCCAAACTTAAACCTTTGCTTGTCCTCAAGCAAAAACACAAAAATGTTATGCAATGCAATGTAATGAAACTAATCTATATGCCTACGAATCCAACAGTAATGACAGAAACAAGTCTATTTAACCGGCCTTAGAGAAATCAAGTAAACATGATAATACATCATATTTAAACAAATCAGTAATTTCCCAATCAATCATCAAATCTTTGACTGTTATCACTGATATAGTGCGTGTGTGCTCCACATCAATGTTAACTAATATAAAGTCAAATTTAAGACATAATAGATATCTTCGAAGGCATCATACAGTGCAAATTCACAAAATTCACGAACAAGCTAGATCCAACTAAAGTCAAACATCCACCAAGTTCAAGAGTCCAATCCGGGATACTTATGCTTTACTTTTCATCACGGGGGCTTTTTGCTCTTTTCCCGTTTTATTATATTTCTTTTTTTTTATTTTTTTTTATTTTATTTTTTTAACCATGACTGTGCAATGTCTCATTCCATTAGGCTAACAGTGTCACCCCTTAGCGAGCTTTCGGCCAACGACTCCCAGACCATATAAGACCTTAGGGCGCTAGGTTTTAAGATACCCCTTCGGGCGTACTTGCTCAAGTAACAAAGGCCCCGAAACAAAACTAGCCACGGTATTATTATTATTTTTTTTAACGAAGCTTATATATCCCAAATTTTCCCCCCAAACTTAAGTTTTTATCAAAATTTAGTCATCCTCGCCTATTTATGTCTTTCATTCCTTCACATTAGTATTATCCTTAAGAAATCCATTATGTATCAATTTAAACTTAATCAGTCAACATATCTGTTATTAACATGCTAACCTTAATTATACCAGTTTCAAACAGGAAAAGATTCAATTCATAACAAGAAATCACATCAAAGCCTGAATATTCAATACTATACTTATCTACTTAACTCAAGTCTCATCATTGGCCAAAATAGACTTTTACTATCTAACAGTTGGAATCATACAAATATAAACTAACTGCAACAAACATAGTAAACTAACTACTATTTTTGCGATTTTTAAATATATTTTTTTTTAAACAAAAAACTGAATGCAAAAACTAAATGTAAATAACCCGAAAACATAACGAACTACAATGTAAATAACTAACTACATGCAATATGACACTAAAATGCCCCTAAACTTAAACTAGACATTGTCCTCAATGACTGAAATAGAAAAAATTAAAGCAGAGGACTTCCCTGAAATATAGCAATCGTCCTCCTTGCCCGCTAAGTTTGGAGAATATGCTAAGCACATGGAACAAATTGGGCACCACACTTGAATTTGACTTGAATAGCCTGTAAAACCATGATAGAAGCAATTTTATTAAATCCTAAATAAATGCAAATTCAAAACTACTAATATAAAACTTAATAAAAACTAAAAATAAAAATTAAACTTGGGTTGCCTCCAAATAAGCGCTTGTTTTATAGTCTTTCAGCCTGACTTTTTATGGTTAATGCTATCCAATTCCTCTTCGAAAGTTGAGGAACCCTCCATCCATCGGAAATAATATAGCTTTTGGTAGGTTCCCATTTACGATGGCCAATGCATCAAAGTCACCTAGCATGCTCTGATTTGGTAAGATCTCAATCAAGAACGTCCCACAGCTAGGTGTTTTCTTCATTGTGTATGTGATCACTTTGGGGCATTGAAGCTTGTCGCACACAATGTGCTCTTCGTCTATCTTCTCTTTCTCGTCCCACCATGGATTCAAAATTGTACTCACTCTTATGTCAATAAGATCTTCGCCGACGACATGACTACCAAGCGGGCACGGTTTTGCAAATCTAACCAGATCGTTGAACTTTGGTGGAGACCAATTTAGATCTTTGTGGACCTCTATTTCATTATCCCCAATTGTCTCCACACTTCCTATACCTTGTGTCTCATCCAGTTACAGATTTGGTTCGGGTTCTCCGTCAATTTCATCATCCATGCCATAAAACCAAGTGTTTGGAGGAAGGTTGTTTACGTCTTTGGTCATTTGCTCTATCTGATCCGCAAGATTTTGAATTGACCTCTCTTGATTACTCATTCTCTCCTCATTTGATGCTATGAACTTGGACACCAATTCCTCCAACCTTGAACTTTCTTTTTCAGTCTCGGAAGCCATGTATTGAGGACCATTGGTTGAGGTAGTGAGGAGTTGTTCCATTCGATTATTAAAATTTTGGGTTGATAACTCCTGACTCATTATCATCTATTCTTTTTCTGCTATAATCCTTAACATGAATTCCTTGAAATCTGAATTGTCTTCTTGTTGCATTGGAGGTGGATTTGAGAAATTTGATGGATATGTTGGATTTGGAGCAGAGTATTGGTCCTGATAGTTGTAGCTCCATGAAGAATCCGGGTGATACCCCCAAACTTGATGGTAATTATCATATGCATACTGGTTGAGGTATACACCACCTTGTTTTCGCCGCCCAAAACTAACGGTGCATTGATTACTCGGATGGTTGCCAGCACAATAGTCACACATGATTGCTATCCTTTGACTCTGTTGGGCTGCGATAACGACCAACTTCCTCGAAAGTTCTTTAATTTGTGCTGACATTGCGGAAAGTGTCGCGAGTCTGTCAATCTCATTTTCTTTTGGTTGAGTCATGTTCGTGTATGGCCATTGATACGCAAAGTTATCCATGGTACCTGAAAAGAGAGAAATATAGGAAGAGAATTAAAAATAAAAATAAAAATATTTAAATTAAGACTAATTTGATTGAAGCTAATATTGGTAAAACTGTATTAAACTAATTCCCCGGCAACGGCGCCAAAAACTTGTTGGGTAAAATCTATATACGCACAACACGCAAGTATACGTGGTCAACAAGTAATAAAGTGATAAGTTGAGTATCGTTCCCACAGAGAATTATTTAATAAAAATCACCAAGTACTAACCCGTAACCAACTCAATCTTATTTAAACAAATGAATTTAATGTTATAAATTAAAATATTTAACTAAACTAATTCTAATTACCACTAATTAAAAATCAGATTATGGAGAATTAAGATCACAACTTCACTTATTGCTTCATTTAGGTTAACACACTTCTCATCAATTATTCTCTATCCCAAATTGTTAATCAAGAACACGAAAGTAGTATTAACCACCTCTCGATACACTAATACCGTATTAACGTCAATCCACAATTAAGATAGAAATTCGTTAAACACCTTAACCAACTAACCCACTATATCTCTATGTGAATTACAATTGAAGAAAGTTGAAGAACAAGTTCTCTATAAGATTACATGCGGCGTCAAGCATATCTCTACTTTAACACTCATCAAGTTTAAGCTACTAACAAAATCCTGAACACATGCTATCATGATTAGATCTAAATCTATACTTCATCTCTCGAGTTCATATAGATTATCACGGTAATTGATGGCCAATCAATTAAACAATTAATTCCAAATCATAATAGACAATCCTCACAATAGAAAATACTAATTGATAACGAAGCATATTAAAATAAACTACACAATAAGATCCATTGTAATCTCAAACAAAGAATTAGTTCATGATTATTGAATTTAAACTAAGAATCCACAATTGAATAATCATTAAAAGATAAAGATAGAAGAAGATGAGAAGAAATAATCTATTGTCTGTAGATTTGACGCTCCCTCCTTGCTCCTACTTTGAATCTTCAATGGTCTCCAAGATGCTTCAATCTCCAAATCTAATTAGAACTAGGGTTATGTTCTAATCTAAAGGAGTGTTTAATCTAGTCTAATCTATGTAATCTCTAAGCTAAGCTATGTAATCTCCTCTTATTTTATGCCTTACATCATGTATTTATAGGTTACAAGTCTAATTTTTAGCTTAGGAACAAACCCAATCCAATTTGGAGTCAAAAATGTGTCAAAATTCGCCCAAAACGCAAAACTCTGCTTCCTAGCGCCTAGGCGCTTGAAAATGTACTGTCTGGACCGCCTAGGCGCTTGGTCAGATGAATGGTTACTGACTTGGAGCGCCTAGGCGCTTGATTTAGCCTTGGCTGGACCGCCTAGGCGCTTGCTCCTTTTTCTGACATTTTCTGCTCCGACGTCCTTTGGGAAAATGGCCATAACTTCTTCGTCCGAACTCTGATTTAGACGATTCAAGATGTTCTGGAAAGAGGAAAACTTGATATACAACTTTCGTTCTTGAAGTTTTGCAAAATAATATCCGGAGCTATAGTCAAATTGGCTCTGAAGTGACTGATGTGTAAATGGCAAGCCAAAAACGCGAATCTAGCCACCCCAAACATCGTTCCAAGTAACTTTTGTCCCAATTCCTACAAAACAATATAAAACATGCATGAATAGATACAAACACATAAAAACATCTTAAAAGACTTGAGAACAACAATAAATTAAGCTTGAATGTATCCAATTCATGTGTATAAAACTCACTCATCAGTATCATGTTGACAATTTGGATATTTTTAAACTCTAGATAAATTTAAAGTCTTTAATATTTATTCTTTATTTGGTTTGATTAATGCTTATATCATTGTCATCATCTTCATGCTTATATTGTGATGAAAGTCATCTTTGGCTTACGTGCATAGATAGACTGTTGGTTGGTATGATTATGACCAGGGTTCATTCGGTATAATCATGACCCGTAATGTTACAGATGATGTGGTAAAATTTCTTATTGGCCTGTAGTGCATTGATGGACAGTTGTTGTTATAATTATGACCAGCGATTATTTGTTATAATCATAACCATTGATGATTACATGAATATCCTTGGTCGTGGTGCACGGATGATTCGATGATGTGGATTATTTATTAAGCTGAGTCTCAGAGATAAAATTGTTGAAAAACTTTTTAAATCATAGAAGATAGTAGATTTTATGCTCTACTTGACTTTTCTAATGGATTGCTTATTTCGCTGCAGTTGTTGATCTAAAACTTGTTGTCTATTATATTTTATCAGTTGTTATACTGTTGAAGGCTAATGATAATTTATTCTGCATTATCTTAGTCATAATTATTCTTACTAGGCTAGTTGAGCTCACCCTTTTCATTCATTGTTCTCTTCAGAAAATGAGAATATAGCTTAGACGAGTCGGGGAATGGAGTGATAGTCCAGGATAAGTGGCTTTAGTAGTCCTCACTATTATGTGAAATAGTGTGATAATAATTGTAATGAGGACTTCATTGAGTGTGGATATTGTCTAGAAGACAATATTCACTTTAAAAACTCAGTTATGTTTTGTCGTATTTTTACACGACAGGTGTATTAAAGAAGTTTGTATTTGATTTCTGTACCATGTATTTGGCGAGTCAAAATGGGTGATGTATATCTATTTTGGGGGCGTCACACGTGTTGTGTGTGTATGCTCGTACTTTGGTCCGTGGTTTTCATTTCTATCTGTATATATATACTTATATATGTATGTATTTATATATGGACTAACATTATTGAGTTATGCCGCGATTGAGCCTAGAGTAATGTCTGAAGCGTTTATTTTCTTATATATATATATAAAATTTTATCAAACTCTGTCTGATGAGCCTGAATTTTACATCCGGAGTGTTTATTGCTTTTATATATATATATATAAACTGTTGTCAAACTCTGTCTGATGAGCCTGGATTTTACATCTGGAGCGTTTACTTGCTTTTATATATATATATATATATATATATATATATATATATATATATATATTTATATATATATATATATATATATATATATATATATATATACGGGAAGGATCAAGAGCATAATTCTTAAATAGCATAATGCCTTAAGTAGCATAATTTCATCAAAACGACGTCGTTTTCATGGGACGCGGTGGCATTTTTGTAAATACGCGGTGGCATGGTATTTACAAAAATGCCACCGCGTCCCATGAAAACGACGTCGTTTTGATGAAATTATGCTACTTAAGGCATTATGCTATTTAAGAATTATGCTCTTGATCCTTTCTGTATATATATATATATATATATATATATATATATATATATATATATTTCATTTCCGTCTTGCCTGGAGTTTACTTCGTGGTGGTTGATCGTCTTTACTGCTTTCTTTACATTTTCGTCCCGCCTAGAGTTTACTCCGTGGCTGTTGATCATCTTTTACAGCTTTATTTACTTTTCTGATCCCCCATGGAGATGCTTCGTGGTGATTGATCATGTCTATATATATATATATATATATATATATATATATATATATATATATATATATATACCGCTTTTATATATTTACTTTTTTGATCCCCCATGGAGGTGCTTCGTGGTGGTTGATCACATCTGTATATATATATATATATATATATATATATTTAAGCTTTTATATATATAACTGCTTACTGCTTTTCATATAAACTTCGGCATCATGTGAGCCTATGAATCATGTGATCACAGATTCAGTCCACTAAATCTATATTAGGTTCCTGTGATGGACCAGTTGGTCAATGTGCAAACCTTTTCTTGGTTGCGTTGGTGTAACCAGTTAAAAAACCAACTGACGACTCTTACAGTTAAATCGTCGACATTATACATATCGGACCTTTTTCACTTGTTTTTTCAAACAAATCTCATCTAACATGAGAACACCAAAAAATAAGAAATGAAAAGGCAAAAATAAAAACCACAACGTCGATAGAACCCAAGAGGTTTTTTCTAGTTTTTCGAAATGTCTCACATTTCCCTAGGACTGGCCCCCACCAACCATAAATAGCCGCCCTGGGGTCTCATGTTGTCTCCCTATAAAACCCCCAAACCACCCTCCAAAATCACCTTTTCCAAATCTCCAGCATTTCAAATCTTTCAGATCAATGCACATCTCCGTCGTATGCTCGCGACCTTGATGGTATTCACAATATTTGTCCCGACCTCTCTTTCCGGGCTTCGGATGTGTCGAACATGGCTGAAAATGGCTTGTTTCACATCTCCTCCAATATCTTCACCCGATCAGTGTTGAGGGCGGTGTAAACTTTGTTTACATTTCTGCTCGGGAAAGGTG
Organism: Panax japonicus; assembly: GCA_020205505.1. Lineage (NCBI taxonomy): Eukaryota > Viridiplantae > Streptophyta > Magnoliopsida > Apiales > Araliaceae > Panax > Panax japonicus. The sequence goes on along the minus strand of CM035092.1, from coordinate 47,024,965 downwards.
GTCGGAGACTTCTCAAACCTCCTCCATTATAGTTTTTTCTTCCATAACTATCTGACCTCCCCTGATAGTCTGACTGCTGATAACTTTGCTTGTCCCGATCCTAAGACTTCTCATAAGATTGGGAGTGCAGTTTAAAATTTCCCATAGCTTCCTCTATCTCAATAAATCCCTCAGGCCAGACCATCATCAGATCCTTCATCAGTTTCTTTGACTTCCCTATATCCAGACCAGTCGTGAAAAATCCCCAGGCTTGAGAGGAATTCAATTCTGCTACCGAACCCACAGCCTCCTTAAATCTCTTGACGTACTGACCTAGGCTTTCGTCCAACCTCTGTCTCACCTGCATGAGGGAAACCGTGATCATTCCTCATTGCCAGTTACTTCCGAATCGAGCATGAAATTTTTCTTGAAGGTCGCTCCATGAATTAATTGACCCAGCTGCTAAGGTCCCCATCCATTCTCAAACACTCTTCTTCAATGTTGTTGCAAAAATGTGGCACTTAGCAGCGTCCGAATGTCCATAGTATGTCATCAACCTGTCATACCCGTCTAAATGATCATAGGGGTCCCCCAGCCAGCCATACGTCTCCATCGGTGGCATCTTCTTCTTAGGGTCGGCAGTGACGTGGTTTATTTCTGGCGAAAAGGGTGAGCCTATGCAAGCCGAAGGTGTTCCCATTGAGCTCTTCGCCGCCAAAAATTTCTCCAACTCCGCCACCCTTCGAGCAAGGGGTCGGACTCCTCTTTATGAGGGGACAATATGCGCATGTCCCTCTCATATTCAGGAGACGTGACCCTCCTCCTCTGTCCCGATCTGCCCGGGTGATCTGATTTCTGGTCTACCGAACGGCTCCTCCTTCAGCTTCTACCATCCAACGAGCGGCTTTTGGGCCTACTCTTTTTTCTTTCGGCCTCCCCCCATCGAGGTGACCGGGATTGGCTCTGATGCCTGCGTCTCTTTGAGGATGCTTCTTGTTCTCCAGCCATCTTCGCCATCTGCTCTTCGAGCTCCACCTACTGAAGATGTAAAGCCATCATGTAGTCTTCGTGACGCCCCCAAAATAGGTATACAACACCCATTCTGAGTCGCCAAATACATGGTACAGAAAGCAAACTACAACTTCAATAATACAATAATCATATAAAATACGACAACACATACTGTGAGTTTAAATACAAATATTGTCTTCTAGACAATATCCACACTCAAATAAGTCCTCATTACAATTATTCATACACTATTTTATAGAAATAGTGAGTACTGTTAAAACATCTTTCTAGAACCAACACTCCATACCCCGACTAGATCTTGCAATGTTCTCACCTCCTGAGAAGAAAAATGGAACAAAAAGGAAAAGGGTGAGCTCAACTAGCCCAGTAAAAAGAATATTATGACTAAGATAATATACAACAAATTATCATTAGTCTTCAACAGGGAAAAATCTGATAAAATATAATAGACAACAAGTTTTAGATCAACAAATGCAGTAGAAACAGCAAGCCATTAGAAGAGTCACGTAGAGAATGAGTTCTACTATCTTCTAAAATTTAAAAGTCCATCATCAATATTTTATCCCTGTAACAACAATCAATAGACATCTTTAATCAAATATTCATCTTTGCACTACAGGCCAAAGATATTCATTTGTATCACCAGTCGGTCATGTTCATCTCAACACCTGTTCATCTTTGCACTGCGGGCCAAAGATATTCAACAGTTAATCATTCATCTTTGCACTATAGGCCAAAGATATTCAGTAACATCATCATTTAAGACTGAGGATGATGAAAAATAGTTTAAAGGAAACGAATTTAGTGAGACAGAAGGACAAATATTAGGGATTCGTATAACAGTTTATCCAAGATCAATAAAACTTCATAATAACCAATTGTGAAGCAAAATTCAAAAATAAAGATCAAAACATGGATACAATCAAAGATAGTAACCATAATAGACATCTTGGACAAAAAAGAAAAATTTTCATTTTTCGATGAATAGTGTCGTATTCGTTAATAGTGTCGTATACGTGAATAGTAACCTCGACACAAAAAGGTAGAAATTCCACAATAAAATCCATATCAATATTTTGATATAATAATATTGAAAGAATAACATCATTACGAAAAAAATAACATCTCTTACCTCAAAATAACCGTAATATAGTGCTGACAGAAACTTGCACTGAATAGCAACTCTCAAAGTATCAAAATACTCACAAAAATACGCTCGATAATCTAGAGAGAAAGAAAACTCGTTTCTGGTGTGATTTTCAATTCTAACCTAAGCGTCTATTTATAGGAAAATGCTAGAACGCCATAGAAGACTAAAATAATGAAATATTAGTAAATCTTTTCTTCCTACGCATGCCAACCATTGCTGAAAATTCAAGCCAACCCTTCTTAAAAAATCCCAGCAGCCCACATGTTTTTAACACAAGTGGGTCCCACCTATAATTTATTAAAAATCATTTTATTTTCTGAAACTTCAGTAATTCATAGAAAATAGCCCGCTTATCAGAAATATACTAATTTGATGTCCATTCCACACGAAATTGAATTCTCTACAACTCTGTAGCTTTGAGTTTTTCCAAATTCCAAACAGAAAATATTCGAAATCCACAAACGGATGATTTTTAATACCTTCATTTCGACAAAATACTGATAAAATACCTCAACATTAATTCTTTCATTTATAACCATATAAAATAAATAAATCCATCATTTATATCCACATCAAATAAATATTTGCTTATCAATAATTAATTATTCATAAATAATATTATAGAATCACAATTATGACAACCAGACTATTCCCAGGAAAGAGGGGGCTTTCCAATAAGGATTTTTCCTTACTGGTGCGCAATTAGCTGACCAAACATCTCCTTGACAGAACTTTCTAGACATTGCCAATAATGCTATCTAATAATATTATTCAAATAATATGAATTATTGATTTGATAATGGGAAATACTATGCAGTGAAAATTATTGATACAACAATAATATAAAATATCAACGCAGCAATTATTAAAACAATAAAATAAAATATTAAACAGTAATTACTGTAACAATTATTGAGTAGTGCCTTCTTACGTAAGAATCAATAATTCAACAATATTGTGCAATACCGTGTAGTACTGTGCAACCACACGTATTACTGTATTTTAACCACCAGGTAATCCAACAGTGTTAACGGTAATAATTACGATGCTATTTATAAAAACTCAAACGTTGTCATTTTCTTCACCCGACAGTTATTCCGTTATGAGGCCCACAAATGACTGCGCCGTCGTACGGATATTACCTACAAAAAGAATATTCCACGACCAAACGAATATTCCCCGACAACAATGATTACTTTATAACCACTTGCTTATTTTGCAAAATTTACACATTTCACCCATAACCAGAGCTTTATATCAAATTATTTCCTTATTATTTCAAAATAATAAATAGAGGAAATTAAATTTTATTCATAATAAGTTGGGGTCTTACAACCTCTCCTCCTTATGAAATTTTGTCCTCGAAATTGACGTACGTACGTACCTGGTGTTTTGAACAAGTGAGGGTACCTCGCTTTCATTTCCGAATCCAACTCCCAGGTCATTTCCTCAATAGCATGGTTCCTCAACAAAACCTTAACTTGTGGTATAACCTTTGTGCGTAGGACATGCTCTTTTTTATCCAAGATCTTAACATGAACCTCCTTGTATGTTAAATCTTCGGCTATCTCGTCTGGTTCTAACTCAATAATGTGGTTCGGGTCTTTAACATATTTACGAAGCATAAATATATGAAAAACATTATGAACACAATATATGTTTGGAGGTAATGCGAGTCTATAGGCCACATTTCCTATTCGGTCAAGAATCTCAAATGGACCAACAAATCGTGGATTGAGCTTTCCTCTCTTCACAAATCTTGTAACTCCCTTCCATGGAGCAATACGTAACAGTACATGATCTCTAATATTAAATTCCACGTCCTTTCGATGAAGATCAGTATAACTCTTTTGTCGATCTTGTGAGGTTTGAATACGTTGTCGAATCACTTGTACTAATTCTGGTCCCAACAACGTTTCTTTTTCCACCTCGTCTCAGCATACTAGAGAATGACACTTTTGTCCATACAATGCCTCGAATGGAGCCATGCCTATACTTGCTTGATAACTGTTATTGTAGGAGAATTCTACCAATGACAAGTACTTATCCCAACTATCTTTGAAATCTAGGACACAGAGTCTTAATAGATCTTCAAGGGTTTGAATAGTCCTTTCCGATTTCCTGTCCGTTTGAGGATGGTATGTTGAACTGAATCATAAATTTGTGCTCATAGCTTTCTACAAGCTAACCCAAAATTTTGAAGTGAATCTTAGGTCACGGTCTGAAACTATGGATACTGGCATGCCATGCAATCTCATAACCTCATTCACGTACATACGAGCAAGACGTTCAAGGGAATAAGTCTCACGAATCGGTAAGAAATGAACAGAACTAGTTAATCTATCAACAATAACCCAAATCACATCTATGCCTTGAGAAACTTTAGAAGACATGTAATGAAATCCATGGTAATGTGTTCCCACTTCCATTTCGGAATCTCAAGTGGTTGCAATGGACCCTTTGGCACTTGATGCTTCGCCTTTACACGTTGATAGGTTAAAAACCTCGAGATAAACTCTGTGATCTCCCTCTTCATATTGTTCCACCAAAATGTATGTCAAAGATAATGATACATTTTGGTACTCCCAAGATGGATTGCAAATGGTGTGTTGTGTGCCTCCATCATGATTCTATGCTTCAAGTTAGAGTTGTTAGGAATTCAAAGTCTAGAGTTGACTCTAAGTATTCCTTCGTCATCAATTCTTGCTTCCGGTATAGCACCTTCTTGCACTTTCTTCTTCATAAGCATCAGCCCCAGGTCCGTAGCTTGAGCAGCTTTAACTTTATCGATTAAAGGCGGTTCTACTCGTATATTCGTCATCATCACGTGGGTCACTAGAGTCTTTAACTCAATCTTCATCCTTTGTAAATCATACAAAATGGGTCTTTGTGTTAACAACATCGCACTCGTACCCGCTTATGATTTTCTACTCAATGCGTCAGCTACTACGTTTGCTTTTCTAGGATGGTATTGAATGGTATGATCGTAATCTTTCAACAGCTCGAGCCAACGTCATTGCCGCAAGTTGAGTTTCTTTTAGGTGATGAAGTATTTGAGGCTTTTATGATCCGTATAGATTTCCACTTTCTCCCCATACAGGTAGTGTCTCCAGATTTTCAATGCAAAAACGACTGCTGCCAACTCTAGATCATGAGTAGCATAATTCCTCTCATATTCTTTGACTTGTCGTGAGGCATAGGCTATGACTTTCCTATGTTGCATGAGAACACATCCTAACCCTTTGCCTGAAGCATCACTATATATAACAAATCCATCCAAACCAGTTGTATTGCAAGAACATGTGCCGAAATGAGTCTCCTCTTGAGCTCTTGGAAACTCTTCTCGCATTCCTCGCTTCATACAAATTTTGTATCCTTCTGAGTCAACTGAGTTAACAGAGTAGCGATTCGAGAAAATTCTTCCACAAATCTCCGATAATAATCAGCTAAGCCCAGAAAGCTACACACTTCGGTCATCGACTTTAGTTGCTCCCAACTTTATATTGCTTCAATCTTCGTCGGGTCAACAGATACTCCATGTTTTGACACCACGTGCCCAAGGAATGCTACTTCCTCAAGCCAGAACTTGCATTTCTTTAGCTTGGCATATAGTTTATTTTCACGAAGCCTTTCAAGTATCAGCTTCAAATGGTGCTCATGATCTTCACTGCTTTTGGAATAGATGAGGATGTAATAAATAAAGACAACAACGAACTGATCCAAATATTCCTTGAATACACGGTTCATCATATCCATGAAAGCAGCAAGAGCATTAGTCAATCCAAAAGACATGACTAAGAATTTATAATGCCCGTACCGAGTTCTGAAGGCAGTCTTTGGAATATCCTCAGTTTTAATCTTCAGCTGATGATATCTAGAACGAAGGTCGATCTTTGAAAAGAATTATGCTCCTTGCAACTGGTCGAACAGGTCATCAATGTGAGGTAACAGATACCTATTCTTGATGGTGACATGGTTTAATTCTCGGTAGTCAATACAAAGTCGCATACTCCCGTCTTTCTTTTTTACGAATAAAATAGGAGAACCCCAAGGAGATGTACTAGGACGAATTAAACCGATGTTTAATAACTCCTGTAGTTGGACTTCTAACTCTTAAAGTTCAATAGCAACCATTCGATATGGGGTTTTAAAATGGGTTTTGTACCCGGTTCAAGGTCAATAAAGAATTCAACTTCATGTTCTGGGGGTAGACCGGGAAGTTCTTCAGGAAATACATTAGGAAATTTACTAACAACAGAAATATTATTCAAATCTGACTTGTCTTTGTTCAAATCCATAACATGGGCTAAGAAAGCTTGACATCCATTTTTCAATAAATGAATAGCTTTATGTCTTAATATGACAGTGATTGATTTTAGTTGTTTAGTTGCTTGAATTCGCATAACAGGTTGGTTAGGAATATGAAAACTAACAACCTTATGAATATAATCAATTTTGGCATGATGAGTGGTTAACCAATCAATCCCTAAAATCACATCAAAAGTAAGTATCTTTAAAGAGATAAGATCCACAGGTAATGTGATGGTGCCAACTTGGATTAAGCAAGATTTATAAAAAGTGGATGTAATGAAAGTTTCTCCTAACGGAATCTCCACTGATAAATCAAAGTCTAATTTCTCCGAAGTCAAGTTTAAACGTTGAGCACAAGAAGGGAAGATAAAAGGATGTATAGAACCGGTATCTAGTAAGGTATAAACTTCACAAGAGTTTATGATAAGCTTACTCATGATCACCTCGTTCGGGTTCCTTGCGTTTTGGTCAGTCACGACAAACGCTCTTCCATGAACCGCTGATTTTGACTTATCTGGGATAGCCTTTGGAGTTACCATCCCCGCTGAACTTGGTTTTTCTATAGAACACTCTCAAGCTATATGTCCCTCATTTCCACAGTTATAACATACCTTGGATTGTTGTGGGCATTTGGGCTGATATGTCCATCTTTCCCGCATTTATAACACACGACCGGTGGTCGTACTCCTCCCCTAGCAACAGTTGATGCTGGTGCTGCTGCTAATGTCTTCCCGTCATTGTTGAATCTCCTCTTTTTGAAATTTCCACTTGACTCACCTCTCCTATTATCATGGCCACGATTACCACCTGAGTGGTTATGCTTTTGTCCGTATTTTTTCCTCCTCGCTGGTTATCATCGCTCCGATGATTGCTTCCACCGGTATGACCCTGGTTGTGGTCCCTCGGTTAAACATACTCACTATCTCGCTTTAATAATTGAGCCATGTTGACAACATCTGAACATAGAGAAAATTTATGAGAGATCAGGTATTGACGAATCTTGGGTTTTAGACCTCTCAAAAACATCCGCGTCATATGTTCCTCACTCTCTACCAAAGAGGTGCAAACCTGGATAACTCCGCGAACTTTGCCTCGTACTGAGACACCGTCAAGTTGTTCTGTTCCAATCTAATAAACTTTACCTCCTTCATATGACGAATACTGTCAGGAAATTACTCGTCATTGAACAGTTTCTGAAATCTTTCCCAAGACATGTTAAGTGCGGCTAGTTGGGTACGCTTTACAGATTCCCACCAGTAATCTGCCTCACCACGGAACATAAAGGTGGCGAATGGAACCTTTTGTTCTTCCGTACATCCCAAGACATCGAATATCTTGGTAATTTGCTTAACCCATGTTTCTTCCTTGATCGGATTTGACTTTCCAAAGAATTCTAGTGGTCCCAACTCCTTGAACTGCTTAGTTATGACAGATCGCGTGTTGCTATAACTTCCACCCATATTTTGTACACGAGTCTCCCTCGTCTGATTTTGCATGAACTGTAAAAAGCTCCTAAACATACCATCATTCATCGTTTGCTCGGTAGCGTTGTTTACAAGAGGAATATTGCCTTCCTGTTGCACGTTCTCCTAGTTTGTGACTAAAGGTTGTTCCACAGACTCATACACAACATTGTTAACGTTCTCAGCAGCCATTTTTAAATACTGCCATAAAACAAGGTTTAATTAAACAAATTAACATATCACATAATATCCCTATATTATAACCGACTAACAAATAAGCTTTAGATAGGACACACTAGCGAAGGATTTACTCATCACTCCCCTCCAAGTTCTATTCTCCGATCTCCGCCAGAGACCATATCCCTAAGCTCTGATACCAACTGTGACGCCCCCAAAATAATTATACAACATCCATTCTGAGTCGCTAAATACATGGTATAGAAAGCAAACTACAACTTCAATAATACAATTGTCGTGCAAAATACGACAACACATACTGTGAGTTTAAATACAAATATTGTCTTCTAGACAATATCCACACTCAAATAAGTCCTCATTACAATTATTCATACATTATTTTATAGAAATAGTGAGGACTGCTAAAACATCTTTCTAGAAACATCACTCCATACCCCGACTAGATCCTGCTATGTTCTCACCTCCTGAGAAGAAAAATGGAACAAAAAGGAAAAGGGTGAGCTCAACTAGCCCAGAAAAAAATATTATGACTAAGATAATATATAATAAATTATCATTAGTCTTCAACAGGGAAAAATCTAATAAAATATAATAGACAACAAGTTTTAGATCAATAAATGCAGCGGAAACAGCAATCCATTAGAAGAGTCATGTAGAGAATGAGTTATACTATCTTCTAAGATTTAAAAGTCCATCCTCAATATTGTATCCCGGTAACAATAATCAATATACATCTTTAATCAAATATTCATCTTTGCACTATAGGCCAAAGATATTCATTTGTATCACCAGTCGATCATGTTCATCTCAACATCTGTTCATCTTTGCACTATGGGCCAAAGATATTCATCAGTTAATCATTCATCTTTGCAATACAGGCCAAAGATATTCAGTAACATCATCATTTAAGACTAAGGATGGTGAAAAATATTTTAAAGGAAACGAATTCAGTGAGACAGAAGGACAAATATTAGGGATTCGTATAACAGTTTATCCAAGATCAATAATACTTCATAATAACCAATTGTGAAGCAGAATTCAAAAATAAAGAACAAAACATGGATACAATCAAATATAGTAACCATAATAGACATCTTTGACAAAAAAGGAAAATTTTTATTTTCAGTGAATAGTTTCGTGTTCGTGAATAGTGTCGTATACGTGAATAGTGACGTATACGTGAATAGTAACCCCAACATAAAAAGGTAAAAATTCCACAATAAAATTCATACCAGTATTTCGGTATAATGATATTGAAAGAATAACATCAATACAAAAAAAATAACATCCCTTACCTCAAAATAACCGTACTTTTGACTGAATTTCGGATATAGTGCTGACTGAAACATACACTGAATAGCAACTCTCAAAGTATCAAAATACTCACAAAAATACGCTCGATAATCTAGAGAGAAAGAAAACTTGTTTCTGGTGTGATTTTCAATTCTAACCTAAGCGTCTATTTATAGGAAAATGTTAGAACGTCATAGGAGACTAAAATAATAAAATATTAATAAATCTTTTCTTTCTACGCATGCCAACCATTGCTAAAAATTCAAGCAAACCCTTCTTAGAAAATCCCAGCGGCCCACATGTTTTTAACACAAGTGGGTCCCACCCATAATTTAATAAAAAATCATTTTATTTTTCGAAACTTTAGTAATTCATAGAAAATAGCCCGCTTATCAGAAAAATATAAATTTTATGTCCATTCCACACGAAATCGAATTCTCTACAACTTTGTAGCTTTGAGTTTTTCCAAATTCCAAACTGAAAATATTCGAAATCCACAAACGGATGATTTTGAATACCTTCATTTCGACAAAATAATGATAAAATATCTCAACATTAATTCCTTCATTTATAACCATATAAAATAAATAAATCCATCATTTATATCCACATCAAATAAATATTTGCTTATCAATAATTAATTATTCACAAATAATATTACAGAATCACAATTATGACAACCAGACTGTTCCCAAGAAAGAGGGGGCTTTCCAATAAGGATTTTTCCTTACTGGCGCGCAATTAGCTGACCAAACCTCTCCTTGACAGAACTTTCTAGACATTGCCAATAATGCTATCTAATAATATTATTCAAATAATATGAATTATTGATTTGATAATGAGAAATACTGTGCAGTGAAAATTATTGATACAACAATAATATAAAATATCAACGTAACAATTATTGAATCAATAAAATAAAATATTAAACAGTAATTACTGTAACAATTATTGAGTAGTGCCTTCTTACGTAAAAATCAATAATTCAACAATATTGTGCAATACCGTGTAGTACTGTGCAACCACGCGTATTACTGTATTTTAACCACCAGGTAATCCAACAGTGTTAACAGTAATAATTACGCTGCTATTTATAAAAACTCAAACTTTGTCGTTTTCTTCATCCGACAGTTATTCCGTTATGAGGCCCACAAATGACTGCGCCGTCGTACGGATATTCCCGACAAAAAGAATATTCCACGACCAAACAAATATTCTCCGACAACAATGATTACTTTATAACCACTTGCTTATTTTGCAAAATTTGCACATTTCACCTATAACTAGAGTATTATATCAAATTAACTCCTTATTATTTAAAAATAATAAATAGAGAAAATTCAATTTAAATTCATAATAAGTTGGGGTCTTATAGTCTTGGTTCTACTGCAATTTCTTCTTTAGAATAAACTCCCGCTGGTCACGGCTACCTTCTCCTCGGCCTCTTCCTTGCCCTTTGTGTGCCCGAGATAGGTTTTCATCGGCATACCTAACCTGATTGGGCGTGTGTTGGATGTCGTGGAAGAGATTACGCCGGAGGGAAAAGGTCAGTTCCTCCTGACCCCCTGAGTTTTGGAACCTAGTCTATCTTTCACCGACCCCCTCACCTGGGTGGTTTGGTGGGTCTTGTCCTTCTCCTGAATAGAGGCACTATTTTCTCTACTCGCCATGGCCTGCTACCGGAAAAGTTAGTTGTGACTGTGAAAACACTAAAAGGCCCTCCTTCTAGCGCCAATGTTAATGCCAAGTTTCGCCAGTGCGTCTAATCACAGAATCCACACGCTTGAACCTGCACAATAACAGACCACACACGAAGCTTAACGGCTTGTGCCGCAGGGGGGATAGCTCTAGTGTGAGAATAAGTATAGGTCGTTCACAAGGTTTAACAATGGAGGCTTTAGTATTTAGTGCTCAAAGATGTATTACCTGTTAATAGTAACCCAAGCCTTGTATTTATATCGTTCTCACTACCTTAAATTCCCTCTCCGAGTCGGTTTAGGACTCCTAAACATGATAGTTATCATTATTTGGGTCCAACACAACCTCCTTAATGTGACGCCCCCAAAATAGGTATACAACACCCATTCTGAGTCGCAAAATACATGGTACAGAAATAACTATAACTTTATTAATACAATTGTCATGCAAAATACGACAACACATAAACTGTGAGTTTAAAAACAAGTATTGTCTTCTAAACAATATCAACACTCAAATAAGTCCTCATTGCAATTATTGATACAATATTTTACAAAATAGCGAGGACTACTAAAACGACTTTCTAGAACCTTTATTCCATACCTCGATTAGTACTCGCTACATTCTCGCCTCCTGAGAAGAAAAATGGAATAAAAAGGAAAAGGGTGAGCTCAACTAGCCCAATAAAGAATATTATGACTAAGATAACATAGAACAAATTATCGTTAGTCCTCAACAGGGAAAAATCTGATAGAATACAATAGACAACAAGTTTTAAATCAATATTTGCAGCGAAAATAATAATTCATTAGAAGAGTTACATAGAGAATGAAATCTACTTTCTTCTATGAATTTAAAAATTTATCATCAATATTTTATTCCTGTAACATCAATCAATATACATTTTGAATCAAATATTCATCTTTGCACTACATGCCAAAGATATTTATAAGAAAATCATCCATCTTTACACTACAGGGCAAAGATATTAAGTAATATCATCAGTTAGGACTGAGGATGATGAAAAATATTTGAAAGAAAATGAATCCAGTGAAACAAAAGTACAAATAATAAGGATTCGTACTTTAAATAGTCCAAGTTCAAAAATACTTCATAAATAACCATAGTGAAGTAAAATTCAAGAATGATCAAAACATGGATACAATCAAAGCTAGTATCCATAATAGATATTTTGGACAAAAAAATGAAATTTTAATTTTTTGTGAATAGTATCGTATTCGTGAATAGTGCCGTATACGTGAATAGTTTCGTATACGTGAATAGTAACCCCAACACTTAAAGACAAGAATTTCACAAGAAAAATCTTACCAATATTTCGAAATAATGACATCGAAAGAAATAAAATCATTTTTAAAAAAAATATATATCCCTTAACTCGAAAGGACAGTACTTCTGACTAGAATACTGAATATAGTGCTAAAGGGAACTTGCACCGTATAGCAACACCCAAAGCATCAAAATAATCACAAGAATACGCTTGATAATATATAGAGAGAAAGAGAGAGAAAACTTTAGTTTCTGGTTTGATTTTCAATTCTAACCTAAGCACCCTATTTATAGGAAAATGCTTAGAACACTAAAGAAAAAAATTTAATATAATATTAATATAAATAAAAAAAATTCACGCCCACCTAAGACCAACTGAATTCAGCTCATTTTACATACTAGTGGGGCCCTCCAACTTGTTAAAAATGTTTTTCTTAAAAAAATTATTTAAAACTTCAAAAATCAATTATTTCAGAACTTCAATAATTCATAATAAATAGCCCTTTTATCATAAAAATTCAAATCTTATATCCATTTCATAGGAAATTCAATTCTCTACAACTTTGCAGAAGAGAGTGTTTCCAAATTCCAAACAGAAATTGACTGAAATTCACATACGGACGATTTTGCAGGCTATAATCAAATTTCAGTCAAGAAATGGGGTCCATCAACTTGTTTAACATGTTTTTAACATTTTTTTGTAACAAAAATACTCTTCATTCTCATATACTCATATATCGCACATTCATTGTAAAAATATCACCATTATTATATTATTATAATATAATAATATATTTAAATGAATTATTTTATCAGAAAAAGATAAAATATTTATTTTTAACAATTGTCGCATTAAAAAAATTTCTCCATTTATATCCACATAAAATGAATATTTTTCTCATCATATAAATCAATAATTAATTATTCACAAATAATATTACAGAATCACAATATTGACAACCAGGCAGTTCCCAGGAAAGAGGGGGCTTTCCAATAAGGATTTTTCCTTACTAGCGCGCAATTAGGTGACCAAACCTCTGCATAGACAGAACTTTCTAGACATTGCCAATAATATTATCTAATAATATTATTCAAATAATATGAATTATTGCTCCGATAATGGAAAATACAGTGTAGTGACAATTATTGAAACAACAATAATATAAAATATCAACGTAGCAATTATTGAATCAATAAAATAAAATATTGAACAGTAATTACTATAACAATTATTGAGTAGTGTCTTCTTACGTAAGAATCAATTATTGAGTAGTGTCTTCTTACCACCGAGTATTTCAACAGTATTAACGGTAACAACTACGCTGTTATTTATAAATAATTTATACTTGTCGTTTTCTTCATCCAATCGCTTTTCGTTATGGGGCCCACACAAGGCTGCGCCGTCGTACGAATATTCCCCAACAGTAAGAATATTCCACGACCAAACGAATATTCCCCAACAACAATAAATATTTTATAACCACTTTATTTTTGAAATATTTGCACATTTTATCCATAACTAACCACATTAATCAAATCAACCCTTACTATTTCAAAATAATAAATAGAGGAAATTTATTTTCATTTAATAATAAGTTGGGGTCTTACAACCTCCCCTCCTTATGAAATTTCGTCCTCGAAATTGACGTACGTACCTAATGTTTCGAAAAGGTGAGGATACCTCACTTTCATTTCTGTTTCTAACTCCTAGGTCATTTCCTCTATAGCATGGTTCCTCCATAAAACTTTGACTTGTGGTATGACCTTTGTACGTAGGACATGCTCCTTCTTATCTAAAATCTTAATAGGTACATCTTCGTACGTTAAGTCTTCGGCTATCTCGTCCGGTTCTAACTCAATAACGTGGTTCGGGTCTTTCACATATTTACGAAGCACAGATATATAAAAAACATTATGAACACGAGACATGATTGGAGGTAATGCGAGTCTATAGACCACATTTCCTACTCGGTCAAGAATCTGAAATGGACCAATAAATCGTGGATTGAGCTTTTCTCTCTTCCCAGATCTTGTAACTCCCTTCTGTTACAACCCGATATTTTCTATATAAATAAATCATAAATTTTGTGTATAAATTTTTTTTTTATTTTAAGGATGAGGATTTGTACAAGATTATGTGTATATGTATTTATGTGGTAAATAAAAATATATTTATTACATGAATATTTACAAGTAAATTTATTCTAGAATTATTGATTATTATAAAGTATATTTTTGTAATAATTAATTTTAAAATAGAAATGTTTTTATTAATTATTTTCCATGAATATATAATCATATATTATTTAAATAATATATGAAGTGATTTTTAAAATAAATATAATAATTATTTTATTATATAAAATTTTTTTTGTATAGATTATTAAGTTAAATATTTTACCTTAATTATCAAGGTTAAATATGAAAGAATAAATCAGATATGGAATCCAAACCCTAATTTTGGATTATTGTCAAGGTATAAGAATAATAATATAATATTACTTATATTTTGATTTTTCAGTGCGATGAATATGAACGATATGTCTGTATTGAAAATGGTTGGTCAATTACGGTGTATTTTGACCCAAACTCTAGTAATCATGTTAAACCCTAATTTGAGATCCAAATTAGAGTATAAGGTTATTTTATAAGTGTATAATATTAATTATGTCATGTATTTAATGTATTAATTAGGTAAACCCTAATTAAAAATTCTGGAAACCCTAATTGCTATAATTAGTAACCCTAATTTGAAATTAGAGTTTGAGATTGATGGTGAGTATCGATAATGTGATTAATTAACAAGTATGGTGTTTATAATAATTAAATTTAGAAACCCTAAATTGTTAAACCCTAATTACTAAAATAAAACCCTAATTTAGTAATTAAAAACCCTAATAGTAATTTGGTAACCTTAATTACCAAAAGAATAAACCCTAATTGCTTTATTAGCAAAGTTAATTGTGATTAAGGGTTTTAAACCCTAATGTCCATGTGTTAGATAGTTACAAACTTATTTTAATTAACAAAGTTAATTTTTCAAAATATTAGAAACTAAAATTTAGTTATTATTTTTGTAATAAACCCTAAATTAATAAATACTAAAATTGGAAATTTTTGAAATCCTAGTTGTTAAATCTTTAAGGGTTAAATATTAAACCCTAAACACTAAAATATTTAAAAATCTAAACCTAAGACAACTTTCTAGAAAAAAAGGAAATGGCAAAAATGCCCATATTAGGCATTTAAGAAGCTAGTTCTTAGGTTTTGACATTTAGGGATGGTTGTTCACCAAATCTAACAACTCCACATGCCCAAAACTCCAGCAACAAGCAACACTTCAGCCAATTCATCCACCACAATTGCCTATAAATAAGTTGAGAGAGAGAAAATGCAAAGAATTGGTCATTTTGCTAAACAACTCTCACCAACTCTCTCTCTATCTAAAACCTCCGAAATTTCCTTCATATATCAGTCAAGAATCAAGCCCCACCATCACCCATAACAGATCATCAACATATCGGAAGCCAAAAATCAAAAATCGATCAAGAAAGGTATAATTTCTTTAATTTTTGAAATCCTTCAATTCGTGGTTAATTGTTGAAATTGATTTGTTAAATATGTGTAATAAGGAGTGTATTAATGTTCTGGGTTGTTAGATTCATGACCCATAACATCAAAGTGCTCAAAATCAAAGTTTTTCCAACTTTTAAAAATACCAAAATCTGTTATTTTTAGGCAAATGTCGAGCCTTATATCTCTGTTATTATTTAGTGTTTTTGGTGTTTGTAAGATGTTATGTATATCTTGTTATGTGGTCTGTTAGATACAAAAATAATCAAGGACAGAGCATGTATATATCGGGAGTTATTCATGGTCAAAACCCGTTGACCGAAACTGCCAAAACAGCGAACCCAGAATTTTTTTTAGCAATTTCCGTGGTGAACTTTGACCGGTTATGTCTAGTTCTATCCGTTGTTGTTATATGTATGTTATGTGTTAACGTTGTAGTCCTACATTAGTAATACACACTGAAAGTGATAGATCACAAAAAAGTTACATGGATTGCAAGTTATAGAGGTCCAAAGTAGGCACCTCGAACTGTTCTTCGTGAGAAACAGTGTTGATAACTACTTTGATTGATGATTTATATTAGATCGGTTGTTGTTTAACCACGAAATTTGTTATGTACTTGTAGTATTACATGAGTACTACAATATGTATGTGTTAGATCACTCGGAAACATTTTGTGCTAAGCGTTACACACGGTCAAACATAGCTACTCGGTTTCTGCCTTATGGTTTCTGGGTAGCTTAAGAACACCTATAGCGACAGACAAGCGTCGCTATAGGCCTTTAGCGACAGATTTAATTAATAATTCCAGAAATTAATTAAAAAATAGAAAAAAATAGTTTTTAATTATTAAAAATACAAAATAAATTATTAAAAAATATTTTAAATTCTGAAAATTAGTTTTTAATTATTTTAGATATATTTCATAAATATTTAATATTTTTGGAATATTAAAAGTAATTAATTTATTTAATTATAATATTAAATAAATTATTTAAAAATGATTTTAATATTTGAAAAATCATTTAAAATTATATTATGGTATAAGAAAATAATTTAAGTTATTTTTGATAACTTTTAATATTATGTGATAATTTTCATTAATAAATTAATATTAATGATAATTAAGTTATTTATTAAATGAATTAAATAAATGAATTAAAAATGATTTTATTATATTAAAAATCATTTTAAATAATAATAAGGTATTTAAAAATATTTTAAGTTATAAAATATAACTTTTAATATTTAAAAGTAAATTTCATTAATTAATTATGATTAATGATAATAAAGTTATTTAATAATTATATTAAATAATTTAGTTTAAAAATGATTTTAATATTATAATAATCATTTTAAATGGAAATAAAGTGTTTAAAAATATTTTAAGTTATAAAATATAACTTTTAATATTTAAAGGATAATTTCATTAATAATTTAATATTAATGATATTTATTAATGATTAATGATATTAAATTTATTTAATAATTATATTAAATAAATAGTTTAAAAATGATTTTAATTATTTAAAAATCATTTAAAAAGGATATTAATAATTTAAAAATATTTTAAGTTATAATTAATGACTTTTAATATTTGGATAAATAGTTCATTAATATTTAAATATTAATGGTAATTATTTAATGATGATTTTAAATGTATAAGAATCAATTTAAAGGTAATATAAATGTTTTAAAAATATTTTGAGTTATTATACATAACTTTAATATTTTGGCAATGGTTTCATTAATAGTTTAATATTAATTAAATATTAATGATAATAGAATTGTTTATTATTTAAATCATTTAATAATGATTCTGATATTTCAAAAATTATAATAAATGATAATAATTATTTAATAATTATTATAAGGTCATGAAAAATAGCGCGACTAAGGTTTAAGTTATCCAAAGAATATTGAACTTCGAATTAGAGTCTTAGACTCGATATTTAACCGATAAAGCTGTCGGTAGACCGACATAGATCAGAAATTGATCTTGACTTAGATAAATTGGTTAGTTAATTATTTATTTGTGATTCAATGGTTATTAAGGTTGTATGACAATGTGATTAGGAAGGTGTTGATGTTTGATTATGAGTCAACGATTGTTGAACATGTGTGATAATGTGAATAGGGAATGTGTTGACTGCCATAGTCAGTGTTATGTGTACGATATGTGGTACTAATCAGTAAAATGATCTGATTAATGATAGGTTGTGATAGAAAAGGGTAAAACTAAGTTTCAAAGTGTAAGCAGCGCATCAGGCAAGTATCCTAACTTTGCATTTTCTTTATGCAATGGATAGAAATGAGAAATTCAGAATAAATGTTATTATTGTACAGATTGTTTAACTTATATTATATAAGCCCATTGACTATCAACATGCTAGTATATGATAAATTAGTTATATATATTATGTTCGTTAATTTCTATAAATGATTATACAAGTGTCCCCACTTGGATAATCATTGTATTTAATCGCATGTTGATACTTCTTTGATATACATATATGTTGAATTATATAAGACCTTTGTTATGAAAACCCGACAGGTATGAACATCCCAATAATGGGAAAATTTTTATGCGCCCAAGGCGGACAGAGTGAACGATAACATCGTTCTTATACATGTAGTATTGATCAATACAGGGTACAACAGGGCTGATCACCCTCCGTGCCCGTAAGTCATGACGGTTTACAGATGAATTTCTGTTCAAACCTTTTCGAAAATGAAAAACAATGTTCATAGTATATCACAAAAACCCCATGTATAGTCAATACGTAGTTTCAAAAATTTGAAAGAGGGTTGTTATGTTATTATTATTGGTACAGATTACTTCACAACTACTTACTAGTTGTAGAAGAATATTATAAAGAAAACATTTAAATTCCTTCAGCCTATATATATATATAATACTTGCTGGGCACTCAAATGCTCATCCTTGCTTATTTAAATGTTTTTCAGCTAAGTGTGAAGGACCAGAAGGATCAGTCAAGAATAAGGGAAAAGGGAAAGTTGCTGAATGACTTTATATGCTACTATTTGTAATAATTTTAGATTATGAAGACTATGATATATATATTTATATATGTTATGACATGTAATGAATGTTTAAAGGTTACGTACTTGGGAGAGAGACTCTGATGTATATGTAAATTTAAGTTTAAGTTTTATATTATTGTTATTATTATTAGTAGTATTCCGCTCATAGAAATGGTATCGTGAAGTACCGAGTTCGGATTTCAAGTACTCCGGTTCGGGGACCTCACACCTTTCATGGAGCAACACGCAACAATACATGATCCCCAATACTAAATTTCACGTCCTTTTGATGGAGATCCGCATAACTCTTTTGTCGATCCTGTGCCATTTGTATACATT
The DNA here is from genome assembly GCA_020205505.1 of Panax japonicus. NCBI lineage: Eukaryota > Viridiplantae > Streptophyta > Magnoliopsida > Apiales > Araliaceae > Panax > Panax japonicus. The sequence continues at coordinate 47,005,597 of CM035092.1, read as the reverse complement.
GTCGAATCATTTGGATATTTTTCGTAGTCATACGTACAAACTCGGGTCCCATCAATGTTGCTTCACCCTCCTCATCCCAACATATTGGAGAGAGACACTTTCGTCCATACAATGCTTCGAATGGAGCCACACCTATACTTGCCTGATAACTGTTGTTGTAGGAGAATTCCACCAATGGTAAATACTTATCCCAACTCCCTTTGAAGTCTAGGACACAAAGTCTTAATAGATCTTCAAGAGTTTGAATAGTCCTCTCTGATTGTCCGTCCGTTTGAGGATGGTATGCCGAACTGAATCGTAAATCCATGCCTATAGCTTTTTGCAAGCTAATCCAAAATTTTGAAGTGAATCTTAGGTCACGATCCAAAACTATGGATACTAGCATGCCATGCAATCTCATAATCTCATTTACATACATACGAGCAAGACGTTCAAGGGAATAAGTCTCCCGTATCGGAAAGAAATGAGCAGACTAGGTTAATCTATCAACAATAACCCAAATAGCATTTATGCCTTGAGAAACTGTGGGAAGACCTGTAAAGAAATCCATGGTAATGTGTTCCCACTTCCATTTCGGAATCTCAAGTGGTTGCAATGGACCCTTAGGCACTCGATGCTCCGCCTTTACACGTTGATAAGTTAAACACCTCGAGATAAACTTCGCAATCTCTCTCTTCATATTGTTCCGCCAAAATGTATGTCGAAGATCACGATACATCATGGTACTTCCAGGATGAATTCCAAATGGTGTATTGTGTGCCTCCATCATGATCTTGTACTTCAAATTAGAGTCGTTAGGAACACAAAGTCTGGAGTGGACTCAAAGTATTCCTTCTTCATCAATTCTTACTTTTGGAATAACAGCTTCTTGTACTTTCTTTTACATATGCATCCGATCCGGGTCTGTGGCTTGAGAAACTTTAACTTTATCGATTAAAGTTGGTTCTATGCGTATACTTGACATCATCGCATGGGTCACTAGAGTCTTGAATTCTATCTTCATCTTTTGTAAATCACACAAAATGGGCCTTTGTGTTGATAACATCGCACTCATTCCCGCGTATGATCTTCTACTCAATGCGTCAGCTACCACGTTCGCTTTTCCAGGATAGTATTGAATGGTGTGGTCGTAGTCTTTCAATAGCTCGAGCCAACATCGTTGCCGCTTGTTGAGTTCCTTTTGGGTGAAGAAATATTTGAGGAATTTATGGTCTGAATATATCTCCACTTTCTCCCCATATAGATAGTGCCTCCAGATCTTTATTGTGAAAACAACTGCTACCAACTCTAGATCATGAGTAGGATAATTCCTCTCATATTCTTTACGTTGTCACGAGGCATAGGCTATGACTTTTCCATGTTGCATGAGAACACATCCTAACCCTTTGCCCAAAGCATCGCTGTAGATAATAAATCCATCCGAACCATACGATATTGTCAGAATAGGTGCCAAAATGAGTCTCCTCTTGAGCTCTTGAAAACTCTTCTCGCATTCCTCGCTTCATACAAATTTTGTATCTTTTTGAGCCAGCTGAATTAATGGAGTAGCTATTCGAGAAAATTCTTCCACGAATCTCTAATAATAACCAGCTAAGCCCAGAAAGCTACGTACTTTAGTCACCGACTTCGGTGGCTCCCAACTTTGTATTGCTTCAATCTTTGCCGGGTTAACAGATACTCCATGTTTTGACACCACGTGCCCAAGGAATGCTACTTCCTCAAGCCAGAACTCGCATTTCTTCAACTTGGCATACAACTTGTTTTCACGAAGCCTTTGGAGTACCAGCTTCAAATGGTGCTCATGATCTTCAAGGCTTTTGGAATATATGACGATGTCATCAATAAAGACAACAACGAACTGATCCAAATATTCCTTGAATTCTCGGTTCATCATATCCATGAAAGTCGCAGGAGCATTAGTCAATCCAAAAGACATGACTAAGAATTCATAATGTCCGTACCGAGTTCTGAAGGCAGTCTTTGGAATATCCTCAGTTCTAATCTTCAGCTGATAATATCCAGAATAAAGATCGATCTTTGAAAAGAATTGTGCTCCTTGCAACTGGTCAAATAGGTTATCAATGCGAGGTAGCGGATACCTATTCTTGATGGTGACATGGTTCAATTCCCGGTAGTCAATACAAAGTCGCATACTCCTGTCTTTCTTCTTTACGAATAAAACAGAAGCACCCCAAGGAGATGTACTAGGACGAATAAAACCGATGTCCAACAAGTCCTGTAGTTGGATCTTTAACTCCTGAAGTTCAATAGGAGCCATTCGATATGGGGTTTTAGAAATGGGCTTTGTACCAGGTTCAAGATCAATAAAGAATTTAACTTCACGTTCTGGGGGTAAACCGGGAAGTTCTTCAGGAAATACGTTAGGAAAGTCACTAACAACAGGAATATTATTCAAATCTGACATGTCTTTATTCAAATCCATAACATGGGCTAAGAAAGCTTGACATCTATTTTTTAATAAACGAATGGCTTTATGGCTTGAAATAACAGTGATTGATTTTAGTGGTTTAGTTGCTTGAATTCGAACAACAGGTTGATTAACATGGATTTCGTTATGAATCTTCCCACAGTTTCTCAAGGCATAAATGCTATTTGGGTTATTGTTGATACAATAACTAAGTCTGCTCATTTCTTACCGATACGGGAGACTTATTCCCTTGAATGTCTTGCTCGTATGTATGTAAATGAGATTGTGAGATTGCATGGCATACCAGTATCCATACTTTTGGATCGTGACCTAAGATTCACTTCATGATTTTGGATTAGCTTGCAAAAAGCTATGGACACAGATTTACGATTCAGTTCAGCATACCATCCTCAAACATACGCAAACTCTTGAAGATCTATTAAGACTTTGTGTCCTAGACTTCCAAGGGAGTTGGGATAAGTATTTACCATTGGTGGAATTTTCCTACAACAACAGTTATCAGGCAAGTAAAGGTGTGGCTCCATTCGAAGCATTGTATGGACGAAAGTGTCGCTCTCCAATATGTCGGGATGAGGTGGGTGAAGTAACATTATTGGGACACGAGTTGGTACGTATAACTATGAAAAAGATCCAAATGATTCGATAACGTATACAAACGAAACAGGATCGACAAAAGAGTTATGCGGATCTCCATCAAAAGGACGTGGAATTTAGTATTGGGGATCATGTATTATTGCGTGTTGCTCCATGGAAGGGAGTTCCAAGATTTGGGAAGAGAGAAAAGCTTAATCCATGATTTATTGGTCCATTTCAGATTCTTGACCGAGTAGGAAATGTGGCCTATAGACTCGCATTACCTCCAAGCATGTCTCGTGTTCATAATTTTTTTCACATATATGTGCTTCGTAAATATGTGAAAGACCCGAACCACGTTATTAAGTTAGAACCGGACGAGATAGCCGAAGACTTAACGTACGAAGAGGTACCTGTTAAGATCTTGGATAAGAAGGAGCATGTCCTATGCACAAAGGTCATACCACAAGTTAAAGTTTTGTGGAGGAACAATGCTATAGAGGAAATGACCTGGGAGTTGGAAACGGAAATGAAAGCGAGGTATCCTCACCTTTTCGAAATACCAGGTACGTACGTAAATTCCGAGGATGAAATTTCATAAGGAGGGGAGGTTGTAAGACCCCAACTTATTATTAAATGAAAATAAATTTACTCTATTTATTATTTTGAAATAGTAAGGGTTAATTTGATTAATGTGGTTAGTTATGGGTAAAATGCGCAAATATTTCAAATAAGCAAGTGGTTATAAAATATTCATTGTTGTCGGGGAATATTCGTTTGGTCGTGGAATATTCTTATTGTCGGGGAATATTCGTACGACAGCGCAGCCTTGTGTGGGCCCCGTAACGTAAAGTGATTGGATGAAGAAAACGACAAGTATAAGTTATTTATAAATAACGGCATAGTTGTTACCGTTAATACTGTTGAAATACTCGGTGGTTAAAATACAGCAACACACGGTATTGCACCAATTATTGATTCTTACGTAAAAAGGCACTACTCAATAAATGTTATAGTAATTACGCTTTAATATTTTATTTTATTGATTCAATAATTGCTACGTTGATAATTTATATTATTGATATTTCATTAATTGTCACTACACAGTAATTTCCATTATCGGAGCAATAATTCATATTATTTGAATAATATTATTAGATAACATTATTGGCAATATCTAAAAAGTTCTGTCTAAGGAGAGGTTTGGTCACCTAATTGCACGCCAGTAAGGAAAATTTTTTATTGGAAAGCCCCCTCTTTCCTGGGAACTGTTTAGTTGTCAATATTGTGATTCTGTAATATTATTTGTGAATAATTAATTATTGATTTATATGATGAGGAAAATATTCATTTTATGTGGATATAGATGTAGAAAATTTTTAATGTGACAATTGTTGAAAATAAATATTTTATCTTTTTCTGATAAAATAATTCATTTAAATATATTATTATATTATAATAATATAATAATGGTGATATTTTTACAATGAATGTGCGATATATGAGTATATAAGTATATTAGGAGGAAGAGTAATTTTGTTACAAAAAATGTTAAAAACATGTTAAACATGTCGATGGACTCCATTTCTTGACTGAAATTTGATTATAGCCTGCAAAATCGTCCGTATGTGAATTTCGGTCAATTTCTGTTTGGAATTTGAAAAAACTTTATTTTGCAAAGTTGTAGAGAATTGATTTTCCTATGGAATGGACATAAGATTTGAATTTTTCTGATAAAAGGGCTATTTATTATGAATTATTGATGTTTTGAAGTTCTAGGATAATTGATTTTTGAAGTTTTAAATAATTTTTTTAAGAAAAATGTTTTTAACAAGTTGGTGGGCCCCACTAGTATGTAAAATGAGCTGAATTCAGTTGGTCTTAGGTGGGCGTGAATTTTTTTTATTTATATTAATATTATATTAAATTTTTTGCTTTGGTGTTCAAAGTATTTTCCTATAAATAGGGTGCTTAGGTTAGAATTGAAAATCACACCAGAAACAAAAGTTTTCTATCTCTTTCTATCTCTATATTATCGAGCGCATTCTTGTGAGTATTTTGATACTTTAAGTGTTGCTATATGGTGCAAGTTCCTTTCAGCACTATATTCAGTATTCCAGTCAGAAGTACTATCTTTTCGAGGTAAGGGATATTATTTTTTTTAAAAATGATATTATTTTTTTCAATATCATTATGACTGAATATTGGTAAGATTTTTCTTATAAAATTCTTATCTTTTAGTGTCGGAGTTACTATTCACGTATACGGCACTATTCACAAAAAAAATAAATTTTCTTTTTTGTCCAAAATATCTATTATGGATACTAGCTTTGATTGTATCCATGTTTTGATCATTCTTGAATTTTACTTCACTATGGTTATTTATGAAGTATTTTTGAACGTGGACTGTTTAAAGTACGAATCCTTATTATTTGTTCTTTTGTTTCACTGGATTCGTTTTCTTTAAAATATTTTTCATCATCCGCAGTCATAAATGATGATATTACTAAATATCTTTGGCCTGTAGTGCAAAGATGGTTGATTTTCGTATGAATATCTTTGGCCCGTAATGCAAAGATGAACGAGTGTATAGATGAACATGACCAACTAATGAATATCTTTGGCATGTAGTGCAAAGATGAATATTTGATTCAAAATGTATATTAGTTGATGTTACAGGAATAAAATATTGATGATAAACTTTTAAATTCATAGAAGAAAGTAGATTTCATTCTCTACGTAACTCTTCTAATGAATTATTATTTCTGCTAGGAATATTGATTTCACACTTGTTGTCTATTGTATTCTATCAGATTTTTCCCTGTTGAGGACTAACGATAATTTGTTCTATGTTATCTTAGTCATAATATTCTTTACTGGACTAGTTGAGCTAACCCTTTTCCTTTTTGTTCCATTTTTCTTCTCAGGAGGCGAGAATGTAGTGAGTACTAGTCGGGGTATGGAATGAAGGTTCCAGAAAGTCATTTTAGTAGTCCTCACTATTTTGTAAAATAGTGTATCAATAATTGTAATGAGGACTTATTTGAGTGTTGATATTGTCTAGAAGACAATACTTATTTTTAAACTCACAGTTTATGTGTTGTCATATTTTGTATGACAATTGTATTATTTGGCGACTCAGAATGAGTGTTGTATACCTATTTTGGGGGCGTCACATTGGATGTTGTTGCAGCCCAACGTAATCGAATGATAGCAGTTAATTGCAATTATTATGCTGGTAATCATCCGAGTCATCAACGCATTGTTAGTTTTTGGTCGGGACAACACGGTGGTGACTACCTCAATGATTATAGATATGCTAATTATCATCAAGTTTGGGGGTATCATCCTGATTCGTCTTGGAGCTACACTTATGAAGACCAATACTACGCTCCAAATCCAACATACAAACCGGAATTTTCATGTCCACCTCCATTGCCACAAGAAGAAAAGCGAAATCCGAGGGATTTGATATTGAAGGGCATAGCAAACCTAGAGGAGATGAGGATTAGCCAAGAGTTGTCAACCCAAAATTTTAATAATCAGATGGAATAACTCGTCACTACCTCAACCAATGGTCCTCAATACATGGCTTCTGAGACTGAGATAGATAATTCAAGGATGGAGGAATTGTGGTCCAAGTTCGTAGCATCAAATGAGGAGATGAGGATTAATCAAGAGCGGTCAATTCAGAATCAAGAGATAACAATTCAAAATCTGCAAAATAAGATAGATCAAATGACTAAAGCCGTAAGCAACCTTCCTACAAAAACTTGGCTTTATGACATGGATGACGAAATTGACGGAGAACCCGAACCAAATCTACAACTGGATAAGCCTCGAGATGTTGAAAAAGAGGAGACAAGTGGGGATAATGACAACAAGGTCGGTGAAGAACTAACTATGACTACTAACGAGGATGAGCCGATGTTATTAATGCCTCAAGTGCCTTCTCCGCCAAAGTTCAAGAATCCAGTTAGATTTGCAAAACCTTGTCTGCTAGGTCGTCATGTCGTTGGCAATACTCCTTGTGACGTAAAAGCGAGTACAACTTCGAAGCCATGGTGCGATGAGCTGGAGAATATAGAAGAAGAGATGTTGTGTCTGACAAGCCTCAATGCCAAAATCTATTCGCAGACACAATGGAGAAAACACCTAGAAGTTGGACGTTCTTGAATGTGATCTTATCTAAACAAAGCATGCTAGGTGACTTTAATGGAATGGCAATCACAAATGGGAACCTACCAAAAGCTACATTATTTCCGATGGATGGATGGAGGGTGACTTTAATTCAAGCGCTAACTGAGAGGCAACCCAGGAATATTTTTTATTTATTTATATGTTTTCCTAGTTTATTTAGTAGATATGAATCACTTTATATTCCAAAGTGTTATTCTAATCCATGTTGTCTCTCTTCATTGCAGGTATTGGAGGTTCAATGGATAGGAAAATGATCGTCGCAGCCATCGCCACCATCACTTCACGCTTAGCTGATTACAGGGAAGTTCTCTTCTACTTATCGCTATATTCTTATAATGAGGACATTGTAATTGCTAAGTTTGGGGGAGTTTAGTTTAGTTCTTTATTACATGTTTAGTTTCATGTTTATGTTATGTTATTTTGCACATGTTGTTAATTTAGTTTAGGTTCTTTAAAAAAAATCAACTCAAATCAAATCAAAAATTCAAAAATAATAGTTAGTTACTATGTTCATCTTGCATGATTCCAGCTGTTAGATAGTTCAATTTATTTTGACCAATGATGAGATTGGAATTGAGTAGACAAGTATAGTACTAATTATTAGAGCTTTGATGTGATTTCATGTTATGAATTGAATCTTTTCCTGTTTGAAACTGGTATAATCAAGGATAGCACGTTAGAAACAACCTTGTTGATTGATTGAGTTTAAATTAATACATAATGGGACTCTAAAGTATAATGCTAGTTTGAATGAAAGAATGACAAGAATAAGTAGTGATGGCTAAAGTTAGACAAGAACCTAAGTTTGGGGGAATATTTGGGGTATATAAACTATATTGTAAAAAATATATATGAATAAACACCGTGGCGTGCTTGTCTAGTTTTGTGGCCTTTGTTACTTGAGTAAGTAAGCCCGAGGGGATTGTCTTTACACCTAGCGTCCTAAGGTCTTAATGGTCTGAGAGTCATTGGTCGAAAGCTCGTTAAGGTATCATTGAAAAGCCTAAGGGAATAAGACATTGCATAGCTATGTGTATATAAACCAAAAGAAAAATAAATGAATAAAATGGGAAATAAGAGCAAAAAGGTCCCGTAGATGAAAAGAAAGCATAAGTATCCCATGTTGACCCTCGATATTGGTAATTGTTTGATTTTAGTTGGATCTAGCTTATTTTTGGATTTCTTAAGTTTACACTGTATGATGCCTTTGAAGAGACTTGTTATATGTTAAATTTAATTTAATATCAGTTAACATTGTTGTGGAGCACACACGCACTATACCAGTGATAATAGTTTAAGATTTGATGATTGACTAGGAAATTTTTGATTGGTTTTGATATGATATATTATCATGTTTACTTGATTTCTCTAAGGCCGGTTGAATAGACTTGTGTTTATCAATACTGTTGGATTCAAAGACATATAGTTTAGATGCATTACTTATCACTGCATTATATTGTATAACATGGTATTTTGTTTTGTGCTCGAGGACTAGCACGATTTAAGTTTGGGGGATTTTGATAAGTGGATTTTATATCCACGAATCGGTGTCCATTTCATGCTTATTTGTTGCTAGTTTCTTGTTTTCATGTTTGTTTTTACTTGTTTTGTGTTCTTTTATGTGTAGGATGGTTGTTGTGACATTTAACGAAGATTTGAAGTCATTTGAAATCATTTGGAGTCAATTTGGTGCAAATTTGGAAGAAGTCATGAAGCAACAGTAATCATTCAGCAGAATGGACCCCCGCCGGGGTGGGCCTATTTTAGCCTTGCACCCCCGCCAGGGCGGGGTGTCTTCATTCTTGACTGCAGTAGCCTAGCCTGTCGGATGCAAGAGTTATGACATTTGTACCAACGGACGTCGAACGTCACTGTTTTGGGTGGCCATTTGCATAACAGTCACTTCCAGCCCAATTTCGACCTTCATCTATTCGTTATTTCTCAATTCTAAAAGAATGAAAGTTATAGAGCTCGTCGATATCTTCAATTTTATAGGTGGAAGGTCCCGTAACTTCTCCCGGATCAAAAGTTATGGTCATTTTACCAGAGGACGCTGTGATAGAAAATAGACCCCCGCCGGGGCGGGCTTTTCCTTAACAAAATGCCCGCCGGGGCGGGCATACCAGCTGCAAAACAGAATCCTAGCCCACCGGGGCGGGCCCTTTTCAAGTATAAACCCCCGTCGGGGCGGGAGTATGTGCAGAAAACTTGTTTTTTGGCCAAATTTGAGTCCAAGAAGGATTGTTTTGATCTGATTGACTCAAGGACTTCCAAGAGGACTTAAAGACTTATAAAGAGACTTATAAAAGGAGGAAAAAAACAAGGATCATAGGGGAGATTTGATTAGAAAGATGATTTTATTAGATTAGAGTAGATTAGATCAAAACACTAGTTCTAATTAGATTTGGAGATCGAAGCAACGTGGAGACCATTGAAGATTCAAAGTAGTAGCAAGGAGAAAGTGTCGGATCTACTGACAATAGATTCTATTTTCTTATCTTCTTCTATCTTTGTCTTTTAATGTGTATTCAACTGTGGATTCTTAGTTTTAATTCAATAATCATGAACTAATTCTTTGTTTGAGATTACAATGGATCTTATTGTGTAGTTTATTTTAATATAATTCGTTATCAATTATTATATTCTATGGTGAGGATTGTCTATTTTGATTTGGACTTAATTGCTTAATTTCCTAGCTAACAATTACCGTGATAATCTATATGAACTCGAGAGATGAAGTATTGATTTAGATCTTATCATGATATCATGTGTTTGTGATTTCTACATAGATGGAATTCATGATTCGTGTTTAGGATAGAGATATGCCTTTACGCCATATGTAATCTTATAGAGAACTTGTGCTTTAAATCCTTTTTAATTGTAATTCACATAGAGATATAGTGGATTAGTTAATTAGGGTGTCTTGCTTAATTCTATCATCTATGGATTTAAGTGAGTATGGGTATTATGTATCGAGAGGTGGTTTTATCTGCTTTAGTGTTCTTTATTAACAATTCAGGATAGAGAATAATTGATGAGAAGTGTGTTAACTTAAATGAAGCAATAAGTGAAGTTGTGATCTTAAATCTCTGTAATCTTAATTTAACTAGTGGAATTTAATAGTAGTTCAATTATATATTTTGAAATTCATTCGTTTAAATAAGATTGAGTTGGTTACGGGTTAGTACTTGGTGATTTTTATTAAATAATTCTCTGTGGGAACGATACTCAACTTATCACTTTATTACTTGTTGACCACGTATACTTGTGTGTTGTGCGTAATTAGATTTTACCCAATAAGTTTTTGGCGTCGTTGCCGGGGAATTAATTTAATATATTTTTGCCAATATTAGCTTCAATCAAATTAGTCTTAATTTAAATATTTTTTTCTTTATTTAATTTTATTTTATTTATTATCTTCTTATTCTTCTTTTTCTTCCTTGGAGATAACCCCAAGGAGTGTTGTTGCAGTTCCGGCGATAACTTCAGAAATGCTTGTTTCAAATGCATGCGATCAGCTTCAATCTCAGACCTCCCGTCGAGGCACTCATACCTAAGACCCGGAACTAACACCAGGAAGACAAGTACACTTACAGATGACCCTGCGGAATTCAAACACTTGCAGCAATCCAATCTCAGATGTAACCCTGAGCAATGTTTGCTTTCAGCCCCAAACCGGAGATAACCCCGGTGAGGAGCAAAATCGTCATCTTACCACCTCAACCCCAGCGCATAGTCTCAACATTTCATACATACATTTCTACACAACAGTATCCCACAAGAGCCAAGGAGTTTTAATCCAGAGTGACTATTACGCGTGGCAGAACACCAGATAGAATTTGAAGCTTGAAGACCATAGGCATGGGCCCCTCTTCTTGACTTCGTACAACCTCTAATCCCATGTCATTGCGTAACTCTCAACAAAAACAGTCTGAAGATGGTCTTGTACACCTCGTTCGGATGGTCGAATTGAATTTCTGCAAGTTTTAATAGACATCATAGTGCACGAGTGCACGTACTTTGAGACGGTGGGACCCGCAGAGCCAGGGGCACCCCGGCAGCCTCAGGTACATCTACGGCTGCCGCATGTACACCTAAGGTTCCTAGCTTTATAAATATAGAGCTTGGGGTGACCATTTGTAAGAGAAAAAAGGCGAGGAAGCTCTATCCAATTTGCTCTGTACACACCCCATATTGAGTGCTTTCTCATTTTAAACACTGTTAGCTCACATATAGCTATATTTTACCGGTGGGAGTTGAGTGTTTATCCATCTAGAGTTATAGAAGCCTACCTTGGCAACCCACTGTAAGCCTTCTCACACTTTATAAAGCTTTTCCCTTCATCTTTGCACACACTATTCTTCACATTGAGAGTCGTGTTGTAAGACCCCGAATTTTATGAAATGAAAATATTCAATTTTCCTATAATTATTGTTCTATTTAGTAAATGTTTAAATTGATAAAAGGTTAAAGTTAAGTGTGATATTTAAAAATTTTGCAAAGAAAGTAAGTTGATATAAAATATTCGTTGTGTCGGGGAATATTCGTTTTAACAGAGAATATTCGTACGACAGCACAATCATTAGTGGACCCCACAACGAAAGTATTGTTGTAGTTAGAAAATGACAGAATCGTCTTTTTATAAAAATAACAGCGAAAGTTTTACCGTTAAAACTGTTGACCTACCCGTTAGTAAAAGTAAAGTAATACGCGTGGTTGCATAGTAGCACAAGGTATTGATTATTGATGCTTACGTAAGAAGTCACTTAGTTATACTCAATTATTGCTACAGTAATTACTGCATCATATCTCTCATATTATTGATTCAATTATTGTCACAGTATCATCTGCATAATATTTTATATTATTAAATCAATAATTTAGACGACAAAGTTATTCATATTATTATTTGCAATATTGACAATGTCTAGAAGTTCTGTCAAGGAGAGGTTTGGTCACCTAATTGCGCGTCAATAAGGAGAAATCCTTATCGGAAAGCCCCATCTTTCCTGGGAAAGACCTAGTTGTTAAATTTTTTGAGTTATAATATTAATGATGAAATCGATATTTATTTCGATAATAATTGATGTCTGGAAGTTATATTGACCAATCGGGTAATTAATCGAATAAATGAGCAATTAATTGCTATTAATTCACATGCTTATAGTCTATCTATTTTGATAGAATGAAATCAAAGTTCGGGGAACTTTGAAATAGCTGAACAAATCGTTATTCAATAACAAGTTTTCTCGTATTCTATAAAACACAATAATTCAATAATGAAAGAGTACAACGCTTTCAAAGTTTCTACGATATTCTAATGAATAATCAAGAATCAATTCTACTAAATAGCAAAGTGGAATGTTTTCCAGATTTATACTGAGCGATCACACAAGATCTTGAACATATTTTCTCGGATAGATATCAAAGATTTACTTTGATAAATACTCAGGTGTATCAGATAACCATAAAGATTAAATCATACCCCTATGCAAGTATAACAAGTGATCAACTTATTATACCCTATATTATGCATAATACTCAAAACGCGCGCAAAGGTCGAATTCACGACCAACAAAATGTTCCCTTTATATAAAAGGTTGTTCTTCTCAGTCTTAGAATCAAGATTTTGATTTTACAACGAAATACTGGGATTTCAAATTCTATTTACTTCTCGGTCGAGCCGAAATAATTGGCTTCGATCTGTCAATAATAATTGAATTCTCTTTTCAAACCTATCAAATTCAAACAAATGTTCGTCTAGCTAGAATAATTAGCTAAGACATTTCTCAGTGTAATTTGACAATAAACAGGAATTGTCTGTACTGTCAATTCTAACTTCTACAGATATGAATATCCAACAACAATAATTCTACGAATATATATTTTCTAATTCAATAATTTAATTTCAACAATAAATCCCTGGACGTGGCATAATTAGCAATAATTATCCACCAAAAATAATTGAATAAAATAACTCAAGGTTGAGTTAGGGAACTTGCCTCTTCCGCTGATTACAGCTACACAAAATACTTATCTGCTTTCGAAAGACCTATAACCAATAATATCTGTCTAACAATTAGCACAATAATCCACACACAACACTGTAATTCACAGTCAAACTTCTCCTAAACACATTACCACATAGCCACAACAGTGTTTATAACCTATATAAACACTTAACAAGTCAAACTAATTCAGTCTGGTTGGACTTCGGTCCATTCTCGGTGTTCTGGTCACCCTATTCGACAATTAACACAGTTATCTGTCAATTACACGTGGTCTCTAAGCTTCAATATTAATTTAGATAAGTCAATTATCATTTATAATATTTTTCATAAGCTTTTAATAATTATCAAGCAATTATTATAATTTATAATAATTTTTCAAATATCAAAATCATTTTCAAATGATTCAATTATCAATTAATCGTACCATTATTAATATTTAATAATATCAAAATATTAATAACATACTTTTCAAAATATTAAAGTTATTATCAATAACTTAAAAATATTTTTAAACCATCAATATTCTACTTAAATGATTTTTAAAGTAATTAAAATTATTTTTAAATCATCACCATTAATATATAAATATTAATGAATTATTATTCAAATATTAAAAGTCATTAAATATAACTTAAAATATTTTTAAATCATGTTTCTCATTTTTAAATGATTTTTAAGTTAATAAAATCATTTTTAATTCCTTTATTTAATATAATAACTAAACAAATCCAACATCATTAATATAAAATTATTAATGAAAATTCTCCAAAAACATTGAAAATTATATTTTAAAATTTAAAATATTTTCTAACACTTTATTCTAAATTAAAATGATTTTTAAATCATTTAAATCATTTTTATCTTATTTATTTAATTTAATAATCAATTAAATCTAATATCATTAATATTGAATTATTAATGAAAATTCTCTAAAAATATTAAAAAGTTACATTTTATAACCCAAAATATTTTTTAAATATATTTTTCTTATTTAAAATGATTTTTCATAATATTAAATCATTTTTCTCTAATTTATTTAATACACTAATTAAATAAATTAAATACCTTTAATATTTAAATAATTGTAAATATTAAAGAAAATATTCCATTTGGTCAAAAATTATTTTTCATAATTTAAAATAATTTTTAAAACCATTTTTGGTAATTTTTAGAATTTATTTCTAATTTTTAATTAATTACCGAAAATTCTGAAAATAAAAATTAAATAAACCGTCGCTAAAGCCCTTTAGCGACACATTCTGTAGCCTAAGGTGTTCTTGACCTGTCTGGCCAGTTCTTGAGGGTGCACGTTTGACCGCTTGTAACTTTCTGTACATTCATGTTCTTAGCTAACTTAGATACTGATCATGTAGACAAACTGTAATACTACAATAATCAGTCATTACTTCAGTCATAACACCACATAATATGAAGATCTGAGCGGCTAAACCTACTGTCAGACATCATCTGGGTTTTTTAAGAAACCCAGGCAGTTTGAGTGACCTCCTTGCAGTCCAAATTTTTACACGTTCTGGTATTGTTTCAGGTGGTTTGGTGGTTCATACTTGTAGTCCTTCTATCAAGGAACAACACCACACCAACAAATCTGTCCAACAACAAACAGATCACAACTTATCATGCGGTCAAGGTATATCAGAAAATTCGCTCAAGAACTTTTCTGGAATTTCCAGAAATTCAAATATGGTCGTTTGGCCTACTTTGACTGCTTTCTACATTCGATCTATTGATCAAATATATGATATAAAGCCATAAATATATAGTCACGATACCAGGCTACACATGTATTACAACAATAACATCATAAACCAATACTACTGACAGATCAAGAGGCTTAAACAAATTGTCAGACGGTATTTTTAATATCTGGGCTTGCCCAGATTTTCTTGTGGTCAACGTCGGTCAACCGACTTTGACCGTGAATAAAATGAAATCTAGACATCATTTAGCAGTAATACCAACTACAGATTAAAGACCTCCTACCAGGCTACCAATCCAAAACATAAAACAAGAAAAATCAAAAACAGACACGGATCTATGGTACCTGACATTAGCTTGTCAGACCACAGATAGTGTTCTTGACAGTTTTTGAAAAACACCATTTTAAAACCATTTGATGTTATGGATCCGTGTTATAACAACATAGATCAACTAAAAACATCTTCTAGCAATATCTTAGACACATAAACACAAAAATTTCTCAAGCAACAAAGATCAAAAATAAAAATAGGGTTATACCTTTCTTGCCCAAATTTTGATCTTGATTCTCCAATATGTTTATGGTTGATCCAAGGAAAGTATTTGGGACTGATCTATTAAGCAAATTTGAAGGTCTTGGTGAGAGAGAGTAGGTTAGAGCTTTGGTGAAAATAAGCTAAATTTTATAACTTTCTCTCTCCCAAATCTATATATATCATAAAGATGCAATGAACTTTGTTGAAATAACTGGCATATAGGTTGATGTGTTGTACTTGTAGGCTATAAAAAGTCAAGGTTTGGTTACCAACTAAAGGTGTTGCAATTTCCTACAAGTTAGCATACTAAAAAATAATAATAATAATAATAAAGGGTATTATGGTCTTTTCCTTTTATTTCTAGATTTTTTCATTTGTTACAAACCCTTAGGGTTTAGGGTTTGAGTAATTTAGGGTTTAACCCTAACATCCAAACCCTTAGATTTTAAAAATCTAACTTCTAGGATTTTCAAAATTAGGTTTAATTAGAAAAATAAAATTTCTAGAATATAATTTGGGTTTCTAAAATAGAAATTTAATATACAAAAATATAATTAGAGTTTTCTAATCATATTTAAGTTTAACAAACACTTTAGATATGTTAATAAAAATTAGGGTTGCTTAATTAGGGTTTACAATTCTCGGTTTTGAAATTAGGGTTTCCCGACGTACAATTAGGGTTTTAATTGTACAATTTATTTTCTAAATTTAAGATTAGGGTTTTAAATCCCTTATTAAGGTTTATTAATTACAAACCTTATCCGATCAATTATTGATCAACATTTCTAAACCGTACAAACACATAATCAATAATACAATTATTTTAATTATATTTTCTATCGAATCCCTATCCAAAAATTAGGGTTAGGGTTTTCTAAAGTTGTTAAGCACAACTCTACTCTAAATTTATTAGTCAATACACAAATTGACTTTTTCAAGACTCGTATCACAGATACTTGTCACAAAATTGATAATTAATATTAATATTAATTAAAACAAATTATTCGCAAATTTTGGATTATTCGAAATCCAGGGTTATCACATACACTCATTCTATTAAAGTATTGCTTCTATACTCCGTGAAATTAGTAGAATATCATTGATATTTGCGCTTCATCCAGTATCTTTTCATGGAGATATTATTCTGAGCTTTATTTATAATTATTGATCTTTTATGTCAGAATACTATTTATGAGTTAATATTTACGAGTTACTATTCATCCAGTTACTATTCACTCAAATATTATTCACTCGGATATTCGGGACACTTTTCATGCCGGAGTATTATTCACGAGTTACTATTCACCCTTTTATTATTCACATTAGTATTATTCACTCGGGTATTTGGGGCACTTTTCATGTCTGGATACTATTCACGAGTTATTATTCCTGAAGCACTATTCATAGGGTACTATTCACAGAATACTATTCAACCGAAAAATATATTTCTTTTCTATCCAAGTTATTTTTGATACATGAATATTATTCTAGAATTTTACTCCACAAAGCAGTATCATGTTGACAATTTGGATATTTTTAAAATCTAGAAAAATTTAAAGTATTTAATATTTATTCCTGATTTCGTTTGATTAATGCTTATATCATTGTCATCATCCTCATGCTTATATTGTGATGAAAGTCATCTTTGGCTTACGTGCATAGATGGACTGTTGGTTGGTATGATTATGACCAGTGATCATTCGGTATAATCATGACCCGTAATCTTACAAATGATGTGGTAAAATTTCTTATTGGCCTGTAGTGCATTGATGGACGGTTGTTGATATAATTATGACTAGAGATTATTTGGTATAATCATAACCATTGATGATTACATTAATATCCTTAGCCGTGGTGCAAGGATGATTCGATGATGTGGATTATTTATTAAGCTGAGTCTCGGCGATAAAATTGTTGAAAAACTTTTTAAATCATAGAAGATAGTAGATTTTATGCTCTACTAGAATCTTCTAATGGATTGCTTATTCCGCTACAGTTGTTGATCTAAAACTTGTTGTCTATTATATTCTATCAATTGTTATACTGTTGAAGGCTAAGGATAATTTATTCTGCATTATCTTAGTCATAATATTTCTTAATTGGCTAGTTGAGCTCACCATTTTCTTTCATTGTTCTCTTTAGGAAATGAGAATATAGCTGGGACGAGTCGGGGAATGGAGTGGTGGTCCAGGATAAGTGGCTTTAGTAGTCCTCACTATTCTGTGAAATTGTATCATAATAATTATAATGAGGACTTCATTGAGTGTGGATATTGTCTAGAAGACAATATTTGTTTTAAAAACTCAGCTATGTTTTGTCGTATTTTTACACGACAGTTGTATTAAAGAAGTTTGTATTTGATTTCTGTACCATATATTTGGCAACTCAAAATGGGTGATGTATACCTATTTTGTTGGCATTACAGTTGGTATAAAAGCTTAGGGATATGATCTCTGGCTGAGATGTTAGACAAGAACTAGGAGGGGAGAGACGGGGAATTCCTTCGCTAGTATGACCTACCTAAGTTTATTTGGTATTTAATTGGTCGGTCAGCGTATATGGATAATATGTGGCATGTCAATTAACCCTTGTTTTGTGACAGTATTTAAAAATGGCATCCGAAAATGTTGAGATAAGCAATGAAGCACATGAGACCGTTGAGTCACCAACTATCAATATTCAGGATAATGTGCAACAGGAAGACAATAATCCTGAGGTAAACAACAACACCGACCAAATGACGAACGATGGTATGTTTAGGAATTTTTAGAATTTATGTAACACCAAACGAGAGAGACTCCTGTTCAAAATGCAGGTGTAAACAATGGCAACCCATGGTTGGTCACTGCTAAGCAGTTTAAGGAGTTGGGACCACCGGAGTTTTTGAGAAAGCTAGAACCACTTAAGGCGGAGACGTGGATAAAGCAGATCACAAAGATATTTGATGTCTTGGAATGCTCAGAGGACCAAAAGGTTCCCTTCGTCACCTTTATGTTGAATGAAGAAGCAGATTACTGGTGGGATCTGTAACACGTACTCAACCTTCCGCACTAAAGATGTTTTGGAGAAGTTCCAAGAATTGTTCAATGACAAGTACTTTCCTGAAAGTATTTTTCACATGAAGGAGGCTAGAATTTATTAAGTTGGAGCAAAATAATATGGAATGTGTCGTAATACGAGGATAAATTTGCGGAGTTATCCCGGTTTGCATCCCATTTGGTCGATAAAGAGGAGCGAGTGACGTGAATGTTTCTAAGAGGTTTGAAACCAAAATACGTCAATACCATAAACATTGTTTATATTCAGATGTTGTGAATAGGGCTCAGTTATTAGAGTACGATAATGAGTCAGCACAACCAAAAGGCAACGACCAACAATACGATAATAATCGTACTGGTGGCAACGGCCATCAGAACAATGATAACCATCGTGGAGGAAATTATCATGCCAGAAATGGTAACCACTTCGGTGGTAATCATGGCCAAGATAATAGAAGAAATGATTCAAGTGGAAAATTCAAGAAGAGAAGATTTAACGATGATGGGAAGAGGTCGGCAGCAGCACCAACACTAGCAAAAAATTCTAGGGGAGGAGAAAGACCGCCAGTTAGATGCTACAGATGCGGAGAGGAGGAACACATAAGTCCAAACTGTTCACAGCCTTCCAAGGTATGTTTTAGTTGTGGAAAAGAAGGTCACCTAGCTCGATTTTGTCGTGTAGAGAAGTCAAGTCCATCTGGGATGGTGACGCCAAAGGATGTCCCAGATAAGTCAAAATTGGTAGTTTAAGTGAGACCGTTTGTCGAGGAACCCAAACGAAGTTATCACGAGTAAGTTAATCATAAACTCTTGCGAAGTCTATACCTTATTTGATACCGGTTCTACCCACTCTTTTTTTTCTCCTACTTGCACTCAATGTTTAAATTTGACCCCAGAGAAGTTAGACTTGGACTTATTGGTTAAAAGTCCGTTAGGAGAAACCTTCGTTACACCCACTATTTACAAATCTTGTTTGATTCAAATCGACACTTTCACGTTACATGTCGATCTTATCTCTTTGAAAATACTTGCCTTTGATGTGATTTTAGGAATCGACTGGTTAACTACTCATCATGCTAAAATTGATTTTTTTTCGTAAGGTTGTTAGCTTTCATATTCCTACCCAACCTGTTTTGCGAATTCAAGCAACCAAACCACTAAAGTCAATCATTGTCATATCAAGCCAAAAGTAAAGAGCCCCGAGCCTTTCGCTGGTGACTTCCTTGTGTGGAATGCGCCGAAGACAAACTTTTCGTAGGGGACGTTGTGAATAACGGTGGCAAGTTGATAGATATCAATGTGACATACTATCCAAGTCTTGGATGAGAGTCACAGTTTTGAATGATATTTCTATTGTTAATAAATTTCCTGACGTATTCTGGAAGAACTTCCTGGCCTACCCCAGAGCATGAAATCGAATTTTGTATTGACCCCGTTACAAAACCCATTTCCAAAACCCTTAAATATTTCTTCAACCAAAATGAACGTATAATGCGCCAAAGACATTGTCTCGAGCTGTTGAAGATTACGACCATACCATTCAATATCATCGTGGAAGAGTGAATGTGGTAGCTGACGCGTTGAGTAGAAGATCTTATGCGGTTACTGTTGGTCGGATAACCGATCACTAAACACGTACAAGTATACGCGGTCTAACAAGTAATACAGTTATAAGTAGAGTGTCGTACCCACGAGGAACTGTCACTAATATTTACCAAATACCGACTTTGCATCGCTAAAGTCTTATTCGAACAGCAACAAATGAAAGAGTGATTAATATAAGCATAACTAATTATTAAAGCAAGTAAATGGATAACGAATGGTAATCTAAGGAATAACAAGCTAAGGTTACAACTTCACCCCACTCAGGCATTCTGTCGAACACCTGGCATGTTATACTTCATCAAACTAGCTACCCTTCTCTCTTTGGTCTTAAAGGTCATGAAAATTTGTCGACTGAGAGCACACAAGTGCTCATACACCTCTATCGAGGTATGTACGAACATATCTTTTCCAGTTCCACCCGATAGGGAATAGAACGGAAAAGAATGCCCAAGCTAGATACAATCTATATATGTCTATGCGAATTTATCAGAACAAGGATTTAAGCTTAAGCTCTCTATTAGGTCGTACGTGGTGCACAAATATATGTCTATTCTACGCACAACTTGTACAGTTGAAACCCACAATCACATGTCAACATATTCAGGTATAAATCTACAATTCTTCTGTCGATATCATGTAAATTACCAAAATCATCACTAATGTCTTAGTGAGAATCATTAAGCATCAATATATCAAACCAAATCATATGGTGCCAACCAAAGAGATAAGATAGTCAATTTAAATAACAAATGGTTCCATTATAACCTTAGAGAAAATATTCAGTTCATAGCTATTGAATAAAATACAAGTATCAATAAAGATAACATTTATGGATTACAAAATCAGAGAAAATAAATAGATAAGAAGAAACTCTGTCAAGGCCCTTCAATCTCTAAGCATTCTGCTCAAATCAAGCTCTCCAGTCCATGTAGCTCATTGCTCTTGATGCTCTAAAGATACCCAAACTTCTCCTTAATCTAGCTAATCTATATTTACAAACATTTATCTAAGAGAAAGCAAAGGAAATTACAGAAGAAATCTAAGCTAATTCCCTAGATCTCCTCTCTATCTCCCTTCTCTCTCTATCTATATCATATGTGTTATTTTTATATCTCCCCATATCTGCATTGCAAGCCTCCCTCTTTCCTTTTATATATTGCTTCCTTCCTTTAGCTAGGTCTAACAAAGGAACTGGTTGTCTGGGAACCAGAGGTGGCGTCGCGGCGCAGGCCACCAAGCTCTAGATGGCGCTGCAGCGCCACATTAGTGCCATGGACACGGAGCTCGCGCTGCGGCGCGAGACAAAGAAGGAGTGGTGACGCTGTAGCGCGGAGCTTACATCAGCAAGGGACAGGAGGTGGTGTCGCGACGCGGTCTTTAAGCTAGCCTTTGGCGCCGCGGCGCGGCTATGCGTAATTTGCCTGTTTTGCCCCTTTAAAGTTGGAAAATCACTGTAAAGCTCTGCAATGCAACGATTAAGCAAAATAACACTATATTTATATAAAACTACATAAAGACTACGAATTCTGGCAATTATTTAAGTCATAAAGTATCCGATTCGCGGGTATAAATCCCACTCATCAAATTCCCCCAAACTTAAGTCTTTGCTTTTCCTCGAGCAAACTATCTAACACAATAATAACAGAAGAAAATTAAGAACGTGAAAGGAATATAAAAATATATACTAGTATCGTGGCTACAAATCTCTAACTAAGTTACTCCCAAAGAATAAGGCAAACACAGGCATGAGTAAGGGTTCATTCTATTTCAAGCATAAGACTGTATTCGATCCATTCTATGTACGTGTGTGAAGACCAACCGTCCAGACGAATCATAGCTCAAATAAGTTTGCACAGTCGTTTGTTAAAACCAAGCAAACTCTGCAACTTAAACATTCAACAAGCATTAAGAATAAGACGCAAATGTAGGAAAAGATCAAAAGGCTATAGCATGCCGACAGTAAAATCTGACTCGGACAGTACTTAATTACCTTAGACTATTCAGAACTACCCATGAATGAGCTTTTGATCAGTGACTCCCAAGCCAGACGACTTTAGGGCACTAGGTGTAGAACACCCCTCAGAATCTAATAACTCGAGTAGTAAAGGCCACATAATCAACATAAGCCAACTGAGACTTCACAACAAAAACGAAGATTATTCAGCGAGTGCATTTTATGCTCCATCTCGATATCGGTCCTGCGTTTATGGGCGAGTGCGTTTTACGCTCCATCTCGACCCACCGCAAAACTTTCGATATCAACACTTCTTTTCTATTCTTATTCCCTTTTTTATATATATGTCGACAAACTAGAATCCAAGATCCAAAACTGTATAAACATCTAAGTCTTTTATTACCTTGCATAAATGAAAGCTTATTAGAGTGAACAAATTGTCAAAACAATAAACACACGAACTAAATTCGAAAAACAACTAGTTAACGCAGTTGGTCGGTGCTTGCTAGAAGGACGGATCAATAACACTCTAAACTTATCAACTAATAAACCCCTAGTACATGGCATGCTTGAAAAACTCTACGAGTGATATACTCATTTGGCACTAGACATAGCCACAATCAAAAATCAGCAATGATAAATATAACACCCTTGCTAAATAGCAGCTCAAAATAGGGTGAAAAGGCCATTTACATGACACAAGCATTTAAATCTGTATAATCCCCAAAAAGATGGCTAGAAACCACAATCATGCTAATAATATCGAAATAAAACCAAAAACAGTTCATGGCATCCATAATGATAAAAATTCAAACATAATCCCGCAGTTCAAAAAACTGCACCACAATACTGATAAATAAAAACATAATAAGGTACTAGAGTCTGGCAATCCTAATATGGTAGTACGAAAATAAACAGATAAAAGCTAAAAACATCCCTAAACTCTGAAGTGAGAAATTCCTTCATTGCTAAACATAAAAGAATTTAATATAAGAGTGTTGCCCTAGATATCGTTCACTCAGCATCGGCATCGGCATTGGCATCGGCTTCATCCTCATCAGCTGCATCCTCATCAGCATCGGCGGGCGATGACGGCAGAGGGTAAGGTGGGAAGAGAGGAGGCTCTGGAAACTGGTATGGCATGAACTCAGTGCTCTCGCCACAATAGTCTGTGTAGATGCTCTGCATAGTGTTCACCAGCTCAGCCTGGTACTGCATCGTTATCTCCTTCCTCTGGGCCACAGCTGCTATGTGCCTTCGCTGCCTCTGGGCCTCGGCATCCTGTTTCTGATGCAGCAGGGTGAGGGATGCCATGATGTCAGTCAGTAGTCCCTATGCAGCTGGCCCAGCGACTGGAGTGGCGTTTGAAGGCTCGGCCTCTGATGTAGGAGGTGGAACTTTAGGTGGCCCGTAGCCCTCACCTCTAACGTGAGATTCTGCTTCGTCCCACTCATAATAGCGTTTTATAGTTAGGTGGTCAATGACTATCTTCGGTGGTGAGGCTATCTCCTCGGCCCCCCACTGGATACCTTCCTGCTTGCACAATGTAGTGATCAATGATGGATGAGGAAGTCTAGCGAGAATGTTACTTTTGATTGCCTTTCGAATGGAGTCATGAATGAGCACGCCAATATCCACATATAGACCCATGACAATGGCGAATAGTAAGATTGCCCTATCCTTAGTCACGTCAATCAAATGACGGTTTGGAATCATAATGGCACAAATGAAGCCAAACCACGCCTTCTCGTAGCGACTGAGTGCTGAAGCCGGGAAACTGGTCTTTTCCCCCGTGTAATCATTTTTCTTCCACTCAGTCCCGAGTTTGCAAAGCCGCCGAATGATATCCTCAAGATCATAGTCGCGGAGTCCTGCCTGCATATAATCATTGCCCTCATAGTTGGGTGTTCCGAATAAGGCATTGATGGCTTGACTACTGTACGCCACTTGCTTCCCCCGAACTTGAACAACAGCAGGACCTTCGGGAATGGCGTTGGCATAGAACCACCGAACCACAGATACAACAGCTGACCCAGGAGGTTTTGTGAAGTTAATCCATTACTGCTCCAGTATCATGGTGTGTAACTCACCATCCTTCTTATCCGGCCTGAACCCCCACTCTGGAATTAGATTTCGTGAGCCGAAAGAGCTTTTGTACCTTTTACAGGCCTCCTCGTTGATAAATTTTGCTCTGTCCCAAGCCGTGGGTGGTGGTGCAACCAACGAAGAAGATCCTACGACGCTTAGACGTTGCCTTTTTGGTGCCATGATAGAAGTCTCGGTAGGTTTATGCAAAAATAGTCCTAAGCAATGCCCAAACTTCCCCCAAACTTAGGCCAAGAAGACCCCAGCAATTTTTAATATCAAACAGCCCCAAAACACTCCAATTCTTCTCTTAGGCAATTTATCGAACACTATGTGAGCGCTCTTCAAACCTAACTTGGACAGCCCTTGTTTATGAATGCTCTATCCAGATTTCCAACAGTGGAAATCACCCCAAATCATACGCAAAGACAGATACTCAAAGAGAACCAACTCAACAACTCAAGCAAAAATATCTTCGTGAATGATCGAATTTCCAAATAAAATACCTTGATGAAGAAAAGAAACTAGCTGCTGATCCCCAATTGGATTCACGCCTGACTTCAATTGGGTCTGATTCTGTGAATGATGATTCGGTTGCTTTATAGATGGTGGGGGTTTTGTTGAGCAAAAGGAATTGGTATGGGCGTGCGGTTCTAGTAACTACCGAGAGAGATGGAGAGATGTAGAGCTGGATAATGCTGTAGCAAACTACATGTAAAATTCAAAAACTCGTTACTCCCGCCGCGGCCCGAGGATTCCTTCTTTGCTTGGTGCTACGGCGCGAGTTTACAGTAGGTAGGTTTCGCTGGTGGCGCCGCGGGGCGAGATGGCCTTTGGTTGATGGCGCTGCGGCGCGAGTTAGCAAAAGGCAGCATAAGATCACGGCGCCACAACGCAGGATTCAGCACACTTGTTGGCGCCGCGGCGCGAGGTGCAATTACTGAGATTTCTAGTCTGTTATCTGCACATGCCAAGGCAAAGAGAAAAAAAACTATACTACAAAGGTTATCATACATTACTGAAAATCTCATAAACACTATTGTAATGTACACTACATCATACTAAACATGCCGCATGCTGATGATAGACACAAAAACATTAATACACAATCTGGCAGCCATGTTAACAACTAAAGCGAACAGATAAAAGGTAAACTAAGACATAAGTAAAGAAAATAGATAAAAATTTATTCCGAGATGGGGGTGCCTCCCCACCAAGCGCTTGTTTTAAAGTCGTTGGCTTGACTATACCGATGCCGTTCAATCCGGCTCATAAGCAAAAATGACCTTTTCATGCCGCCTATTCATCAATTCCTTTAAAGTAATGGCCGACATGAATGCTTGGCCATTCTTCTGTCCTTCGTCCATCCAGTCATCATTCGGCATAAAGAATTGCTCGCCACTGGAATTATCCACTAATTCGCCTGCTTTATTAAATTAAAAGCATTCATTATGCTCTTTTGGGTCCTCAAGGATTTCCACCGTCGAGATCATGGTTTCTGATTGTAGATCCGTCATGACTATACAACCACCTTTGCTCCGTTTGTCTTCAACTTCAGACTCCACTGATTGGTTATTTTGCACTATGACATATCCCTCAACAATAGTGCGAGACTCATCGCATTTTCTTTGTGTATCCACCGTGTAATACTCTATTGCTTCATCGTCGAGATCAATTAAGACCAGAAGATTTTCTTGCGGTGGATTTTTGATGCCATTAACGAGTTTTCCCAATTGATTCTCAAGGCTGTACGATGTGACTTCTTGGCTTGCCATCTGAATCTCGTTTTTTTTGATAAAGATGGTGAGAAGCTCTTTAAGCCGGTTCTCTTCTTCAAGTGTTGAGGATTCAGAAAAGTTCTCATTCGACTGAGATGTCCACTCAATGGGCGGCGGAGAATGGTATTCAAACTGAGAGGCATGAATCGGATCATGATATTGCTCTTGACTATAGTCCCAAGAGTTTGGATAGCCCTGACAGTTTGGATGACAGGAGAACGGTTCAAAGTCAGCTTATTCCTGACAGTAGGCATTCTGAGTGGGCTGACACTCAAGATTGACAGAAAACCTCAAGGCATTGGCAATTTGAACTTGCAATTTCTCGAGTCCTTCTTCCGAGCTTGGTGGCGTCTTCCACTCATAAGGCCATTGATTACTTTGATCGTCCATAATCTGTAAACTTAAAAATAAAAGAAAGGAAGATCAAATAAATAAAAGAAATAAATATATATACGTTCAAAGTAAGACTAAATTGATTGAAATCAATAGTGGACACTATTAGAATAACAGTTCCCCGGCAACGGCGCCAAAAACTTGTTGGTCAGATAACCGATCACTAAACACGCGCAAGTATACGTGGTCTAACAAGTAATACAGTGATAAGTAGAGTGTCGTACCCACGAGGAACTGTCACTAATATTTACCAAATACCGACTTTGCATCGCTAAAGTCTTATTCGAACAGTAACAAATGAAAGAGTGATTAATCTAAGCATACCTAATTATCAAAGCAAGTAAATGGATAACGAATGGTAATCTAAGGAATAACAAGCTAAGGTTACAACTTCACCCCACTCAGGCATTCTGTCGAACACCTGGCGTGCTATGCTTCATCAAACTAGCTACCCTTCTCTCTTTGGTCTTAAAGGTCACGACAATTTGTCGACCTGAGAGCACACAAGTGCTCATACACCTCTATCGAGGTATGTACAAACATATCTTTTCCAGTTCCACCCGATAGGGAATAGAACAGAAAAGAACGCCCAAGCTAGATACAATCCTACATATGTCTATGCGAATTGATCAGAACAAGGATTTAAGCTTAAGCTCTCTATTAGGTCGCACGTGGTGCACAGATATATGTCTATTCTATGCACAACTTGTACAGTTGAAACCCACAA
The DNA here is from genome assembly GCA_020205505.1 of Panax japonicus. Classification (NCBI taxonomy): domain Eukaryota; kingdom Viridiplantae; phylum Streptophyta; class Magnoliopsida; order Apiales; family Araliaceae; genus Panax; species Panax japonicus. The sequence goes on along the minus strand of CM035092.1, from coordinate 46,978,532 downwards.
TCACATGTCAATATATTCAGGTGTAAATCTATAATTCTTCTGTCGATATCATGTAAATTACCAAAATCATAACTAATGTCTTAGTGAGAATCATTAAGCATCAATATATCGAACCAAATCATATGGTGCCAACCAAAGAGATAAGACAGTCAATTTAAATAACAAATGGTTCCATTATAACCTTAGAGCAAATATTCAGTTCATAGCTATTGAATAAAATACAAGTAGCAATAAAGACAACATTTATGGATTACAAAATCAGAGAAAATAAATAGATAAGAAGAAACTCTGTCAAGTCCCTTCAATCTCTAAGCATTCTGCCCAAATCAAGCTCTTCGATCCGTGTAGCTCATTGCTCTTGATGCTCCAAAGATACCCAAACTTCTCCTTAATCTAGCTAATCTATATTTACAAACATTTATCTAAGAGAAAGCAAAAGAAATTACAGAAGAAATCTAAGCTAATTCCCTAGATCTCCTCTCTATCTCCCTTCTCTCTCTATTTATATCATATGTGTTATTTTTATATCTCCCCATATCTGCATTGCAAGCCTCCCTCTTTCCTTTTATATAATGCTTCCTTCCTTTTGCTAGGTCTAACAAAGGCACTGGCTGTCTGGGAACCAGAGGTGGCACCACGGCGCGGGCCATCAAGCTCTAGATGGCGCTGCACCGCCACATTAGTGCCATGGACACGAAGCTCGCGCTGCGGCGCGAGACAAAGAAGGAATGGTGGCGCTGCAGCGCGGAGCTTATATCAGCAAGGGACAAGAGGTGGCGCCGCGGCGCGGGCTTTAAGCTAGCCTTTGGCGCCGCGGCTATACGTAATTTGCCTGTTTTACCCCTTTAAAGCTGGAAAATCACTGTAAAGCTCTGCAATGCAACGATTAAGCACAATAACACTATATTTATATAAAACTACATAAAGACTGCGAATTCAGGCAATTATTTAAGTCATAAAGTATCCGATTCGCGGGTATAAATCCCACTCATCAGTTATGAGTGTGACGTTGTTAACAAAAAAACTAATTTCATATGACTTGCAAATGATAAAGATAGAGTTAAAGACTCTAAGGACCTACGTGATGATGTCAAATAATATGAGTAGAATCGACGTTAACTGATAAAATTAAAATCGCTCAAGCTACACCCGGAGCTGATGAATGTGAAGAAGAATGTTCAAGAGGGCGTTATTCTAGAAGCAAGAGTCGATAAAGAAAGGAAATCTCAACCCTCGATTTAATTGGCCCATTTGAAATCCTCGATCGAGTAGGAACTGTGGCCTATAGACTCGCTTTACCGCCAAGTATGTCGCGTGTTTATAACGTTTTTTACGTATAGATGTTACGTAAATATATGAACGACCCGAACCACATTATTGAATTGGAACTAGACGAGATAGCAGAAGATTTAACGTATGAGGAGATACATGTTAAAATCTTGGTTAAGAAGGATATATTCTACACTCAAAGGTTATACCTCAAGAGTTAGAATCTGACGAGGTATCCTTACCTCTTCGGCATACCAGATACGTACGTAAATTTCGAGGGCGAAATTTCATAAGGAGGGGAGATTGTAAGACCCCGAATTTTATGAAATGAAAGTATTCAATTTTCCTATAATTTTTTTCTATTTAGTAAATGTTTAAATTGATAAAAAGTTAAAGTTAAAGTTAAGGGTGATATTTAAAAATTTTGCAAAGAAAGCAAGTTGATATAAAATATTCGTTGTGTCGGGGAATATTCGTTTTAACAGAGAATATCCGTACGACGGAACAATCATTGGTGGACCCCATAATGGAAGTATTGTCGCAGTTAGAAAATGACGGAATTATCTTTTTATAAAAATAACGGCGAAAGTTTTATAGTTAAAACTGTTGAACTACCCGGTAGTAAAAGTACAGTAATACATGTGGTTGCATAGTAGCACATGATATTGATTATTGATGCTTACGTAAGAAGTCACTCAGTTATACTCAATTATTGCTACAATAATTACTGCATCATATCTCTCATATTATTGATTCAATTATTGTCATAGTATCATCTGCATAATAGTTTATATTATTAAATCAATAATTGAGACTACAAACTTATTCATATTATTATTTGTAATATTTACAATGTCTAGAAGTTCTGTCAAAGAGAGGTTTGGTCACCTAATTGCGCGCCAATAAGGAGAAATCCTTATCGAAAAGCCCCCTCTTTCTTGGGAAAGACCTGGTTGTTAATTTTTTTGAGTTATAATATTAATGATGAATAAGTTCGTGTTGATTAAAGATGAAATTGATAGTTCCATTGTGTTGGGATTATTAGTGTTAGTGGAAGTTGACATTTATTTCGATAATAATTGATGTCTGGAAGTTATATTGACCAATCGAGTAATTAATCAGATAAATGAGCAATTAATTGCTATTAATTCACATGCTTATAACTATGTGTTCAAATGTGTGTACTGTTGATTCACATGTATGTACTATTAGGGGAGGTGGTGCAAGATTGATAATATTTGCATGACTAAATTAAAAATAGAGGTATAGATGAAGGTACTATACTGTAATTATTATTTTCACATGTATAGAACTATTGATTCACATAATTGTACTATTAATTCACATGATATACTATTAGGGGAGGTGGTGCAAGTTTGATAATACTTTTAGGACTAAATTAAAAATGAAGGAAAAGATGAAGGTATTATATAGTAATATTTCGAGCCCCAAAATGTGCAATTATCGAAACTATAGTTTCCTATAAATAGAAGCTCATTCTTCCTTCATTCTCACCAATTCACTAAGACTCACAAGAGCAATTATAGAGAGAGAAGCTATAGAGAGAAAGAAGAAGAGAAGTCTACTACTTCACTACTCCAGTATCTAGTCTTCTTCTGAGGTAAGGGGTATTATTTATTTCATATTCTGAAGAGATGTTATTTTTCGTATTAGTATGAATATTATTTTTCGTTCACTATTCATAAAGAATATTATCTTCGTTCAATATTCGTAGGAATATTATCTTCATTAAATATTCGTTGGAATATTATTTTCGTTCAACATTTGTAAGGGATATTGTTTTTGTTCAGTATTCATAAGGAATAATATTTTCTTCCATACTCTGTAGTATGTGAGTAATATTATTTCGTCTCATATTCCTGATTATACACTCATTCTATTAAAGTATTGCTTCTATACTCCGTGAAATTAGTAGAATATCCTTGATATTTGCGTTTCATCCAGTATCTTTTCATGGAGATATTATTCTGAGCTTTCTTGATAATTATTGATCTTTTCATGCTGGAATACTATTCATGAGTTACTATTTATGGGTTATTATTCACCTAGTTACTATTCACTCAAATATTATTCACTCGGGTATTCGGGGCACTTTTCATGCCAGAGTACTATTCACGAGTTACTATTCACGGGTTACTATTCACCCTGTTATTATTCATATTAGGATTATTCACTCGGATATTTGGGGCACTTTTCATGTCGGGTTACTATTCTCGAGTTACTATTCCCAAAGTACTATTCATAGGGTACTATTCACGGGGTACTATTCAACCGAAAAATATATTTCTTTTCTATCCAAGTTATTTTTGATACATGAATATTATTCTAGAATTTTACTCCACAAAGCAGTATCATGTTGACAATTTGGATATTTTTAAACTCTAGATAAATTTAAAGTCTTTAATATTTATTCTTGATTTGGTTTGATTAATGCTTATATCATTGTCATCATCCCCATGTTTATATTGTGATGAAAGTCATCTTTGGCTTACGTGCATAGATGGACTGTTGGATGGTATGATTATGACCAGGGATCATTCGGTATAATCATGACCCGTAATGTTACAGATGATGTGGTAAAATTTCTTATTGGCCTGTAGTGCATTGATGGACAGTTGTTGTTATAATTATGACCAGCGATTATTTGGTATAATCATAACCATTGATGATTACATGAATATCCTTGGTCGTGGTGCATGGATGATTCGATGATGTGGATTATTTATTAAGTTGAGTCTCAGAGATAAAATTGTTGAAAAACTTTTTAAATCATAGAAGATAGTAGATTTTATGCTCTACTTGATTTTTCTAATGGATTGCTTATTCCGCTGCAGTTGTTGATCTAAAACTTGTTGTCTATTATATTTTATCAGTTGTTATACTGTTGAAGGCTAATGATAATTTATTCTGCATTATCTTAGTCATAATTATTCTTACTAGGCTAGTTGAGCTCACCCTTTTCTTTCATTGTTCTCTTCAGGAAATGAGAATATAGCTGAGACGAGTCGGGGAATGGAGTGATGGTCCAGGATAAGTAGCTTTAGTAGTCCTCACTTTTATGTGAAATAGTGTGATAATAATTATAATGAGGACTTCATTGAGTGTGGATATTGTCTAGAAGACAATATTCACTTTAAAAACTCAGTTATGTTTTGTTGTATTTTTACACGACAGGTGTATTAAAGAAGTTTGTATTTGATTTTTGTACCATGTATTTGGCGAGTCAAAATGGGTGATGTATACCTATTTTGGGGGCATCACACGTGTTGTGTGTGTATGCTCGTACTTTGGTCCGTGGTTTTCATTTCTATCTATATATATATACTTATATATGTATGTATTTATATATGCACTAACATTATTGAGTTATGCCGCGATTGAGCCTAGAGTAATGTCTGAAGCGTTTATTTTCTTATATATATATAAAATGTTGTCAAACTCTGTCTGATGAGCCTGAATTTTACATCCGGAGTGTTTATTGCTTTTATATATATATATATAAATTGTTGTCAAACTCTGTCTAATGAGCCTGGATTTTACATCTGGAGCGTTTACATGCATTTATATATATATATGAACTGTTGTCGAACTCTGTTCATATATATAAATATATATATATATATATATATATATATATATATTTACATTTCCGTCTTGCCTAGAGTTTACTTCGTGGTGGTTGATCGTCTTTACTGCTTTCTTTACATTTTCGTCCCGCCTAGAGTTTACTTCGTGGAAGTTGATCATCTTTTACAGCTTTATTTACTTTTATGATCCCCCATGGAGATGCTTCGTGGTGATTGATCATGTCTATATATATATATATATATATATATATATATATATATATATATATATATATATATATATATACCGCTTTTATATATTTACTTTTTTGATCCCCCGTGGAGGTGCTTCGTGGTGGTTGATCACATCTGTATATATATATATTTACAGCTTTTATATATATAATTGCTTACTGCTTTTCATATAAACTTCGGCATCATGTGAGCCTATGAATCATGTGATCACAGATTCAGTCCACTGAATCTATATTCGGTTCCTGTGATGCACTTTTTCAGCTGTAAACAACTTGTACATTATTTACAGTGTTTGGATTTCCTTAAATGGCTATTATGGCTATGAGGAGTTCGGCCCTGCTGTATATTATTTTCTCGAAGATGCCTCGCATCTCAAAAAATAAAAGTAATCAAGTCGAATATTTAATAATAAAATGGAAGTATGAAAAGGTCTCAATTACTATTGAGCACAGGGTTTGAAAAACCTTTTTTTACAAAACTTCACTACTATATCATGTTTAAAACTGAATTTTTCTACAAATTCAAACCCTTTGTATATAGGTGCGAACGAGTCCTCGCACTACTTCCAAATAATTACACATTGATCCACACAAACACACAAACATTCATATAACAGTTTCTTGAAAAGTGGCGATCACCGTCGCAACATGGATGTCGGGAGGTGCCTAACACCTTCCCCCCTCATGATCAAACTCCCGAACCTAAATGAATATCGGTTTCACAGACCCGTCTAGCAGTGTCACATCACTTGGTCAATGTGCAAACCTTTTCTTGGTTGCGTTGGTGTAACCAGTTAAAAAACCAACTGACGACTCTTACAGTCAAATCGTCGACATTATACATATCGAACCTTTTTCACTTATTTTTTCAAACAAATCTCATCTAACATGAGAACACCAAAAAACAAGAAACGAAAAGGGAAAAATAAAAACCACGACGTCGATAGAACCCAAGAAGTTTTTTCTAGTTTTTCAAAACGTCTCACGTTTCCTCAGGACTGGCCCCCACCAACCATAAATAGCCGCCCTGGGGTCTCATGTTGTCTCCCTATAAAACCCCCAAACCACCCTCCAAAATCACCTTTTCCAAATCTCCAGCATTTCAAATCTTTCAGATCAATGCACATCTCTGTCGTATGCTCGCGACTTTGATGGTATTCACAATATTTGTCCCGACCTCTCTTTCCGGGCTTCGGATATGTCGAACATGGCTAAAAATGGCTTGTTCCACATCTCCTCCAATATCTTCACCCGATTAGTGTTGAGGGCGGTGTAAACTTTGTTGACATTTCTTCTCGAGAAAGGTGGTCGGCCACTTCTCAAACCTCCTCCATTATAGTTTTTTCTTCCATAACTATCTGACCTCCCCTGATTGTTTGACTGCTGAAAAATTGGCTTGTCCCGATCCTTAGACTTCTCATAAGATTGGGAGTGCAGTTTAAAATTTCCCATAGCTTCCTCTATCTCAATAAATCCTTCAGGCCATACCTTCATCAGATCCTTCATTAGTTTCTTCGACTTCCCTATATCCAGACCAGTCGTGAAAAATCCCCAGGCTTGAGAGGAATTCAATTCTGCTACCGAACCCACAGCCTCCTTAAATCTCTTGACGTACTGACCTAGGCTTTCGTCCAACCTCTGTCTCACCTGCATAAGGGAAGCCGTGATCTTTCCTCATTGCCTGTTACTTCCGAATCGAGCATGAAATTTTTCTTGAAGGTCGCTCTGTGAATTAATTGACCCAGCTGCTAAGGTCCCCATCCATTCTCAGACACTCTTCTTCAATGTTGTTGCAAAAATGTGGCACTTAGCAGCGTCCGAATGTCCATAGTATGTCATCAACCTGTCATACCCATCTAAATGATCATAGGGGTCCCCCAGCCAGCCATACGTCTCCATAGGTGGCATCTTCTTCTTAGGGTTGGCAGTGACGTGGTTTATTTCTGGCGAAAAGGGTGAGCCTATCCAAGCCGAAGGTGTTCCCATCGAGCTCTTCGCCGCCAAAAATTTCTCCAACACCGCCACCCTTCGAGCAAGGGATCGGAATCCTCTTTACGAGGGGACAATATGTGCCTGTCCCTCTCATATTCAGGACACGTGACCCTCCTCCTCTGTCCCGATCTGCCCGGGTGATCTGATTTCTGGTCTACCGAACGGCTCCTCCTTCGGCTTCTACCAACCCACGAGCGGCTTTTGGGCCTACTCTTTTTTCTTTCAGCCTCCCCCCGTCGAGGTGACCGGGATCGGCTCTGATGCCTACGTCTCTTTGAGGATGCTTCCTGTTCTCCAGCCATCTTCGTCATCTGCTCTTCAAGCTCCACCTACTGAAGACGTAAAGCCATCATGTAGTCTTCGTGACGCCCCCAAAATAGGTATACAACACCCATTCTGAGTCGCCAAATACATGGTACAGAAAGCAAACTACAACTTCAATAATACAATTGTCATATAAAATACGACAACACATACTATGAGTTTAAATACAAATATTGTCTTCTAGACAATATCCACATTCAAATAAGTCCTCATTACAATTATTCATACACTATTTTATAGAAATAGTGAGTACTGTTAAAATATCTTTCTAGAACCAACACTCCATACCCCGACTAGATCCTGCAATGTTCTCACCTCCTGAGAAGAAAAATGGAACAAAAAGGAAAAAAGTGAGCTCAACTAGCCCAGTAAAGAATATTATGACTAAGATAATATACAACAAATTATCATTAGTCTTCAACAGGGAAAAATCTGATAAAATATAATAGACAACAAGTTTTAGATCAACAAATGCAGTGGAAACAGCAATCCATTAGAAGAGTCACGTAGAGAATGAGTTCTACTATCTTCTAAGATTTAAAAGTCCATCATCAATATTTTATCCCTGTAACAACAATCAATAGACATCTTTAATTAAATATTCATCTTTGCACTACAGGCCAAAGATATTCATTTGTATCACCAGTCGGTCATGTTCATCTCAACACATGTTCATCTTTGCACTGCGGGCCAAAGATATTCATCAGTTAATCATTCATCTTTGCATTATAGGCCAAAGATATTCAGTAACATCATCAATTAAGACTGAGGATGATGAAAAATATTTTAAAGGAAACGAATTTAGTGAGACAGAAGGACAAATATTAGGGATTCGTATAACAGTTTATCCAAGATCAATAAAACTTTATAATAACCAATTGTGAAGCAAAATTCAAAAATAAAGATCAAAACATGGATACAATCAAAGATAGTAACCATAATAGACATCTTGGACAAAAAAGGAAAATTTTTATTTTTCGGTGAATAGTGTCGTATTCGTGAATAGTGTCGTACACGTGAATAGTAACCTCGACACAAAAAGGTAGAAATTCCACAATAAAATCCATATCAATATTTTGATATAATAATATTGAAAGAATAACATCATTACGAAAAAAATAACATCCCTTACCTCAAAATAACCGTAATATAGTGCTGACAGAAACTTGCACTGAATAGCAACTCTCAAAGTATCAAAATACTCACAAAAATACGCTCGATAATTTAGAGAGAAAGAAAACTTGTTTCTGGTGTGATTTTCAATTCTAACCTAAGCGTCTATTTATAGAAAAATGCTAGAACGCCATAGAAGACTAAAATAATGAAATATTAATAAATCTTTTCTTCCTACACATGCCAACCATTGTTGAAAATTCAAGCCAACCCTTCTTGAAAAATCTAAGCAGCCCACATGTTTTTAACACAAGTGGGTCCCACCTATAATTTATTAAAAATTATTTTATTTTCTGAAACTTCAGTAATTCATAGAAAATAGCCCGCTTATCAGAAATATACTAATTTTATGTCCATTCCACACGAAATTGAATTCTCTACAACTCTGTAGCTTTGAGTTTTTCCAAATTCCAAACAGAAAATATTCGAAATCCACAAACGGATGATTTTTAATACCTTCATTTCGACAAAATACTGATAAAACACCTCAACATTAATTCCTTCATTTATAACCATATAAAATAAATAAATCCATCATTTATATCCACATCAAATAAATATTTGCTTATCAATAATTAATTATTCACAAATAATATTACAGAATCACAATTATGACGACTAGGCTATTCTCAGGAAAGAGGGGGCTTTCCAATAAGGATTTTTCCTTACTGGCGCGCAATTAGCTGACCAAACATCTCCTTAACAGAACTTTCTAGACATTGCCAATAATGCTATCTAATAATATTATTCAAATAATATGAATTATTAATTTGATAATGGGAAATACTATGCAGTGAAAATTATTGATACAACAATAGTATAAAATATCAACGCAGCAATTATTGAATCAATAAAATAAAATATTAAACAGTAATTACTGTAACAATTATTGAGTAGTGCCTTCTTACGTAAGAATCAATAATTCAACAATATTGTGCAATACCGTGTATTACTGTGCAACCACGCGTATTACTGTATTTTAACCACCAGGTAATCCAACAGTGTTAACGGTAACAATTACGCTGGTATTTATAAAAACTCAAACTTTTTTGTTTTCTTCATCCGACAGTTATTCCGTTATGGGGCCCACAAATTAATGCGCCGTCGTACGGATATTCCCGACAAAAAGAATATTCCACGACCAAACGAATATTCCCCGACAACAATGATTACTTTATAACCACTTGCTTATTTTGCAAAATTTACACATTTCACCCATAACTAGAGCATTATATCAAATTAACTCCTTATTATTTAAAAATAATAAATAGAGAAAATTCAATTTGATTCATAATAAGTTGGGGTCTTATAGTCTTGGTTCTGCTGCAATTTCTTCTTTAGAATAAACTCCCGCTGGTCACGGCTACCTTCTCCTCGGCCTCTTCCTTGCCCTTTGTGTGCCCGAGATAGGTTTTCATCGGCATAACTAACCTGATTGGGCGTGTGTTGGATGTCGTGGAAGAGATTACGCCGGAGGGAAAAGGTCAGTTCCTCCTGACCCCCTGAGTTTTGGAACCTAGTCTATCTTTCACCGACCCCCTCACCTGGGTGGTTTGGTGGGTCTTGTCCTTCTCCTGAATAGAGGCACTATTTTCTCTACTCGCCATGGCCTGCTACCGGAAAAGTTAGTTGTGACTGTGAAAACACTAAAAGGCCCTCCTTCTAGCGCCAATGTTAATGCCAAGTTTCGCCAGTGCGTCTAATCACAGAATCCACACGCTTGAACCTGCACAATAACAGACCACACACGAAGCTTAACGGCTTGTGCCGCAGGGGGATAGCTCTAGTGTGAGAATAAGTATAGGTCGTTCACAAGGTTTAACAATGGAGGCTTTAGTATTTAGTGCTCAAAGATGTATTACCTGTTAATAGTAACCCAAGCCTTGTATTTATATCGTTCTCACTACCTTAAAATCCCTCTCCGAGTCGGTTTAGGACTCCTAAACATGATAGTTATCATTATTTGGGTCCAACACAACCTCCTTAATGTGACGCCCCCAAAATAGGTATACAACACCCATTCTGAGTCGCAAAATACATGGTACAGAAATAACTATAACTTTATTAATACAATTGTCATGCAAAATACGACAACACATAAACTGTGAGTTTAAAAACAAGTATTGTCTTCTAAACAATATCAACACTCAAATAAGTCCTCATTACAATTATTGATACAATATTTTACAAAATAGTGAGGACTACTAAAATGACTTTCTAGAACCTTCATTCCATACCCCGACTAGTACTCACTACATTCTCGCCTCCTGAGAAGAAAAATGGAACAAAAAGGAAAAGGGTGAGCTCAACTAGCCCAGTAAAGAATATTATGACTAAGATAACATAGAACAAATTATCGTTAGTCCTCACCAGGGAAAAATCTGATAGAATACAATAGACAACAAGTTTTAAATCAATATTTGCAGCGAAAATAATAATTCATTAGAAGAGTTACGTAGAGAATGAAATCTACTTTCTTCTATGAATTTAAAAATTTATCATCAATATTTTATTCCTGTAACATCAATCAATATACATTTTGAATCAAATATTCATCTTTGCACTACAGGCCAAAGATATTTATAAGAAAATCATCCATCTTTACACTACAGGGCAAAGATATTAAGTAATATCATCATTTAGGACTGAGGATGATGAAAAATATTTTAAAGAAAACGAATCCAGTGAAACAAAAGTATAAATAATAAGGATTCGTACTTTAAATAGTCCAAGTTCAAAAATACTTCATAAATAACCATAGTGAAGTAAAATTCAAGAATGATCAAAACATGGATACAATCAAAACTAGTATCCATAATAGATATTTTGGACAAAAAAATGAAATTTTAATTTTTCTGTGAATAGTATCGTATTCGTGAATAGTGCCGTATACGTGAATAATTTCGTATACGTGAATAGTAACCCCGACACTTAAAGACAAGAATTTCACAAGAAAAATCTTACCAATATTTCGAAATAATGATATCGAAAGAAATAAAATCATTTTTTAAAAAAATATATCCCTTACCTCGAAAGGACAGTACTTCTGAATAGAATACTGAATATAGTGCTAAAGGGGACTTGCACCGTATAGCAACACCCAAAGTATCAAAATAATCACAAGAATACGCTTGATAATATATAGAGAGAAAGAGAGAGAAAACTTTAGTTTCTGGTTTGATTTTCAATTCTAACCTAAGCACCCTATTTATAGGAAAATGCTTAGAACACTAAAGAAAAAAATTTAATATAATATTAATATAAATAAAAAAATTTCACGCCCACCTAAGACCAACTGAATTCAGCTCATTTTACATACTAGTGGGGCCCTCCAACTTGTTAAAAATGTTTTTCTTAAAAAAATTATTTAAAACTTCAAAAATTAATTATTTCGGAAATTCAAAACTTCAATAATTCATAATAAATAGCCCTTTTATCATAAAAATTCAAATCTTATATCCATTCCATAGGAAATTCAATTCTCTACAACTTTGCAGAAGAAAGTGTTTCCAAATTCCAAACAGAAATTGACTAAAATTCACATACGGACGATTTTGCAAGCTATAATCAAATTTCAATCAAGAAATGGGGTCCATCAACTTGTTTAACATGTTTTTAACATTTTTTTTGTAACAAAAATACTATTCCTCCTCATATACTCATATATCGCACATTCATTGTAAAAATATCATCATTATTATATTCTTATAATATAATAATATATTTAAATGAATTATTTTATCAAAAAAAGATAAAATATTTATTTTCAACAATTGTCACATTAAAAAATTTCTCCATCTATATCCACATAAAATGAATATTTTTCTCATCATATAAATCAATAATTAATTATTCACAAATAATATTACAGAATCACAATATTGACAACCAGGCAGCTCCCAGGTAAAAGGGGGCTTTCCAATGAGGATTTTTTTCTTACTGGCGCGCAATTAGGTGACCAAACCTCTGCATAGACAGAACTTTCTAGACATTGCCAATAATGTTATCTAATAATATTATTCAAATAATATGAATTTTTGCTCCGATAATGGAAAATACAGCGTAGTGACAATTATTGAAACAACAATAATATAAAATATCAACATAGCAATTATTGAATCAATAAAATAAAATATTGAACAGTAATTACTATAACAATTATTGAGTAGTGCCTTCTTACGTAAGAATCAATAATTGGTGCAATACTGTGTGCTACTGTATTTTAACCACCGAGTATTTCAACAGTATTAACGGTAACAACTACGCTGTTATTTATAAATAATTTATACTTGTCGTTTTCTTCATCTAATCGCTTTCTGTTATGGGGCCTACACAAGGCTGCGCCGTCGTACGAATATTCCCCAACAGTAAGAATATTCCACGACCAAACGAATATTCCCCAACAACAATAAATATTTTATAACCACTTTTTTATTTGAAATATTTGCGTATTTTACCCATAACTAACCACATTAATCAAATCAACCCTTACTATTTCAAAATAATAAATAGAGGGAATTTATTTTCATTTAATAATAAGTTGGGGTCTTACAACCTCCCCTCCTTATGAAATTTCGTCCTCGAAATTGACGTACGTACCTAGTGTTTCGAAAAGGTGAGGATACCTCACTTTCATTTCTGTTTCCAACTCCCAGTTCATTTCCTCTATAGCATGGTTCCTCCATAAAACTTTGACTTGTGGTATGACCTTTGTGCGTAGGACATGCTCCTTCTTATCCAAGATCTTAACAGGTACTTCTTCGTACGTTAAGTCTTCGGCTATCTCGTCCGGTTCTAACTTAATAACGTGGATTAAGCTTTTCTCTCTTCCCAGATCTTGTAACTCCCTTCCATGGAGCAACACGCAACAATACATGATCCCCAATACTAAATTCCACGTCCTTTCGATGGATATCCGCCCAACTCTTTTGTCGATCCTGTGCCATTTGTATACATTGTCGAATCATTTGGATATTTTTTGTAGTCATACGTACGAACTCGGGTCCCATCAATGTTGCTTCACCCACCTCATCCCAACATATTGGAGAGCGACACTTTCATCCATACAATGCTTCAAATGGAGCCACACCTATACTTGCCTGATAACTGTTGTTGTAGGAGAATTCCACCAATGGTAAATACTTATCCCAACTCCCTTTGAAGTCTAGGATACAAAGTCTTAATAGATCTTCAAGAGTTTGAATAGTCCTCTCTGATTGTCCGTCCGTTTGAGGATGGTATGCCGAACTGAATCGTAAATCCATGCCCATAGCTTTTTGCAAGCTAATCCAAAATCGTGAAGTGAATCTTAGGTCACGATCCAAAACTATGGATACTGGCATGCCATGCAATCTCATAATCTCATTTACATACATACGAGCAAGACGTTCAAGGGAATAAGTCTCCCGTATCGGCAAGAAATGAGCAGACTTGGTTAATCTATCAACAATAACCCAAATAGCATTTATGCCTTGAGAAACTGTGGGAAGACCCGTAACGAAATCCATGGTAATGTGTTCCCACTTCCATTTCAGAATCTCAAGTGGTTGCAATGGACCCTTAGGCACTCGATGCTCCGCCTTTACACGTTGACAAGTTAAACACCTCGAGATAAACTTTGCAATCTCTCTCTTCTTATTGTTCCGCCAAAATGTATGTCGAAGATCACGATACATCATGGTACTTCCAGGATGAATTCCAAATGGTGTATTGTATGCCTCCATCATGATCTTGTACTTCAAATTAGAGTCGTTAGGAATACAAAGTCTGGAGTGGACTCAAAGTATTCCTTCTTCATCGATTCTTTCTTTTGGAATAACACCTTCTTGTACTTTCTTTTTCATATGCATCCGCTCCGGGTCTGTGGCTTGAGAAACTTTAACTTTATCGATTAAAGTTGGTTCTAAGCGTATACTTGATATCATCGCATGGGTCCCTGGAGTCTTGAATTCTATCTTCATCTTTTGTAAATCACACAAAATGGGCCTTTGTGTTGATAACATCGCACTCATTCCCGCGTATGATCTTCTACTCAATGCGTCAGCTACCACGTTCGCTTTTCCAGGATAGTATTGAATGGTGTGGTCGTAGTCTTTCAATAGCTCGAGCCAACATCGTTGTCGCATGTTGAGTTCTTTTTGGGTGAAGAAATATTTGAGGATTTTATGGTCTGAATATATCTCCACTTTCTCCCCATATAGATAGTGCCTCCAGATCTTTATTGTGAAAACAACTGCTACCAACTCTAGATCATGAGTAGGATAATTCCTCTCATATTCTTTACGTTGTCGCGAGGCATAGGCTATGACATTTCCATGTTGCATGAGAACACATCCTAACCCTTTGCCCGAAGCATCGTTGTAGATAATAAATCCATCCGAACCATACGATATTGTCAGAATAGGTGCCGAAATGAGTCTCCTCTTGAGCTCTTGAAAACTCTTCTCGCATTCCTCGCTTCATACAAATTTTGTATCTTTTTGAGTCAGCTGAGTTAACGGAGTAGCTATTCGAGAAAATTCTTCCACGAATCTCTGATAATAACCAGCTAAGCCCAGAAAGCTACGTACTTTAGACACCGACTTCGGTGGCTCCCAACTTTGTATTGCTTCAATCTTCGCCGGGTTAACAGATACTCCATGTTTTGACACCACGTGCCCAAGGAATGCTACTTCCTTAAGCCAGAACTCGCATTTCTTCAACTTGGCATACAACTTGTTTTCACGAAGCCTTTGGAGTACCAGCTTTAAAATGGTGCTCATGATCTTCAAGGTTTTTGGAATATATGAGGATGTCATCAATAAAGACAACAACGAACTGATCCAAATATTCCTTGAATTCTCGGTTCATCATATCCATGAAAGTCGCAGGAGCATTAGTCAATCCAAAAGACATGACTAAGAATTCATAATGCCCGTACCGAGTTCTGAAGGAAGTCTTTGGAATATCCTCAGTTCTAATCTTCAGCTGATGATATCCAGAACAAAGATCGATCTTTGAAAAGAATTGTGCTCCTTGCAACTGGTCAAATAGGTTATCAATGCGAGGTAGCAGATACCTATTCTTGATGGTGACATGGTTCAATTCCCGATAGTCAATACAAAGTCGCATACTCCCGTCTTTCTTCTTTACGAATAAAACAGAAGCACCCCAAGGAGATGTACTAAGACGAATAAAACCGATGTCCAACAAGTCCTGTAGTTGGATCTTTAACTCCTGAAGTTCAATAGGAGCCATTCGATATGGGGTTTTAGAAATGGGCTTTATACCAGGTTCAAGATCAATAAAGAATTCAACTTCACGTTCTGAAGTTCTTCAGGAAATACGTTAGGAAAGTCACTAACAACAGGAATATTATTCAAATCTGACATGTCTTTATTCAAATCCATAACATGGGCTAAGAAAGCTTGACATCTATTTTTTAATAAACGAATGGCTTTATGGCTTGATATAACAGTGATTGATTTTAGTGGTTTAGTTGCTTGAATTCGAACAACAGGTTAATTAGGAATATGAAAACTAACAACCTTACGAAAATAATCAATTTTGGCATGATGAGTAGTTAACCAATCAATCCTTAAAATCACATCAAAAGTAAATATCTTTAAAGAGATAAGATCAACAAGTAATGTGATGGTGCCAAATTGGATCAAACAAGATTTATAAATAGTGGATGTGATGAAAGTTTCTCCTAACGGAGTCTCCACGGATAAGTCAAAGTCTAATTTCTCTGGAGTCAAGTTTAAACGTTGAGCACAAGCAGGAGAGATAAATGAATGAGTAGCACCGGTATCTAGTAATGTATAAACTTCGTAAGAATTTATAATTAGCTTACATGTGATCACCTCATTTGGGTTCCTTGCATTTTCACCAGTCACAACAAACGCTCTTCCAGGAACCGTTGACTTTGACTTTTCTGGGATAGCTTTTTGAAGTCACCATCCCCGCTAGACTTGGTTTCGCTACCGTACAATCTAGAGCGATATGTCCTTCCTTCCCATAATTATAGCATACCTTGAACTGTTGTGGACAGTTTGGGCTGATATGTCCCTCCTTCCCGTATTTATAGCATACGGCCGGTGGTCGTTCTCCTCCCTTAGAACATGTTGCTGCTAGTTCTGACGTCTTGACATTGTCAATTGTTGAATCTCCTTTTTTTAAAATCTCCCCCTGACTCGCTTCTTCTATTTTAATGTCCATGATTACCACTAAAGTGGTTGCCGCTCTTGTCCGCATTTTTCTTTTCCCACTGGTTATCGTTGCTCCGATGACTGTTGTCACCGGTATGACCCTGGTTGTGGTCCCTCGGTTGAATGTACTCGTTATCTCACTCTAATAATTTAGCCATGTTGACAACATCTGAATATAGAGAAAAATTATGAGAAATGAGATACTGACGTATGTCGGGTTTCAAACCTCTCAGAAACATCCGCATCATACATTCCTCATTCTCCACCAAATGAGGTGCAAACCTGGATAACTCCGCGAACTTCGCCTCGTACTGGGACACCGTCATGTTATTTTGCTCCAGTCTAATAAACTCTACCTCCTTCATATGACGAATACTTTCAGGAAAGTACTTGTCATTGAATAGTTTCTGAAACATTTCCCAAAACATGCTAAGTGCGGATGGATGGGTACTCTTCACAGATTCCCACCAGTAATCTGCCTCATTACGGAACATAAATGTGGCGAATGGAACCTTTTGTTCCTCCATGCATCCCAAGACATCGAATATTTTGATAATTTGCTTGACCCACGTCTCTGCCTTAATCGTATCTGGTTTTCCCCAGAATTCTAGTGGTCCCAACTCTTTGAACTGCTTTGCTGTGACAAACCGTGCGTTGCTATCATTTCCACCTGTATTTTGTACATGAGTCTCCTTCGTCTGATTTTGCATGAACTGCAAAAATATTCTAAACATCCTGTCGTTCATCGTCTGATCAGTGGTGTTGTTTACCGGAGGAACATTGTCGGCCTGTTGTATGTTTTCCTCATTAGTGGGTAAAGGAGTCTCCACGGTCTCATTTACTCCACTGTTAACATTCTCGGTTGACATTCTCAAATACTGCCATAAAACAAGGGTTAATTAAAGAAATCAACATATCACATAATATCCCTATATTTTGACCAACCAACAAATAAGCTTAGGTAGAACACACTAGCGAAGGATTTACTCGTCTCTCCCCTCCTAGTTCTATTCCCCGATTTCCGCCAGAGACCATAATCCTAATCTTTGATACCAACTGTGACGCCTCCAAAATAGGTATACAACACCCATTTTGAGTAGCCAAATACATGGTACAAAAACAACTACAACTTTATTAATACAATTGTCGTGCAAAATACGACAACACATAAACTGTGAGTTTAAAAACAAGTATTGTCTTCTAGATAATATCAACACTCAAATAAGTCATCATTACAATTATTGATACACTATTTTACAAAATAGTGAGGACTACTAAAACGACTTTCTAGAACCTTCATTCCATACCCCGACTAGTATTCGCTACATTCTCGCCTCCTGAGAAGAAAAATGGAACAAAAAGGAAAAGGTTGAGCTCAACTAGCCTAGTAAAGAATATTATGACTAAGATAACATAGAACAAATTATCGTTAGTCCTCAACAGGGAAAAATCTGATAGAATACAATAGACAACAAGTTTTAAATCAATATTCACAGCGGAAATAATAATTCATTAAAAGAGTTACGTAGAGAATGAAATCTACTTTATTCTATGAATTTAAAAGTTTATCATCAATAGTTTATTCCTGTAACATCAATCAATATACATTTTGAATCAAATATTTATCTTTACACTACATGCCAAAGATATTCATAAGAAAATCAACCATCTTTGCATTACAGGGCAAAGATATTCAGTAATATTATCATTTAGGACTGAGGATGATGAAAAATATTTTAAAGAAAATGAATCCAGTAAAACAAAAGAACAAATAATAAGGATTCGTACTTTAAATAGTCCAAGTTCAAAAATACTTCATAAATAACCATAGTGAAGTAAAATTCAAGAATGATCAAAACATGGATACAATCAAAGCTAGTATCCATAATAGATATTTTGGACTAAAAAAACAAAATTTTAATTTTTCTGTGAATAGTGCCGCATTCGTGAATAGTGCCGTATACGTGAATAGTGTCGTATACGTGAATAGTAACCCTGACACTAAAAAACAAGAATTTCACAAGAAAAATCTTACAAATATTCCGGCATAATGATATTGAAAGAACTAATATCATTTTTAAAAATAATAATATCCCTTACCTCGAAAAGACAGTACTTCTAACTAGAATACTGAATATAGTGTTGAATGGAACTTGCACCGTATAGCAACACTCAAAATATCAAAATACTCACAAGAATACGCTCGATAATATAGTGAGAGAAAGAGAGAAAAAACTTTAGTTTCTGGTGTGATTTTTAATTCTAACCCAAGCAACCTATTTATAGGAAAATGCTTAGAACACTAAAGAAAAAAATTTAATATAATATTAATATAAATAAAAAAAATTCACGCCCACCTAAGACCAACTGAATTCAGCTCATTTTACATACTAGTGGGGCCCACCAACTTGTTAAAAACGTTTTTCTTAAAAAAATTATTTAAAACTTCAAAAATCAATTATTCCGGAACTTCGGAACTTCAATAATTCATAATAAATAGCCCTTTTATCATAAAAATTCAAATCTTATGTCCATTCCATAAGAAATTCAATTCTCTACAACTTTGCAGAAGAAAGTGTTTCCAAATTCCAAACAGAAATTGACTAAAATTCACATACGGACGATTTTGCAGTCTATAATCAAATTTCAGTCAAGAAATGGGGTCCATCAACTTGTTTAACATGTTTTTAACATTTTTTTTGTAACAAAAATACTCTTCCTCCTCATATACTCATATATCGCACATCCATTATAAAAATATCACCATTATTATATTATTATAATATAATAATATATTTAAATGAATTATTTTATCAGAAAAAGATAAAATATTTATTTTCAACAATTGTCACATTAAAAAAATTTCCCCATCTATATCCACATAAAATGAATATTTTTCTCATCATATAAATCAATAATTAATTATTCACAAATAATATTATAGAATCACAATATTGACAACCAGGCAGTTCCCAGGAAAAAGGGGGCTTTCCAATAAGGATTTTTCCTTATTGGCTCGCAATTAGGTGACCAAACCTCTGCATAGACAGAACTTTTTAGACATTGCCAATAATGATATCTAATAATACTATTCAAATAATATGAATTATTGTTCCGATAATGGAAAATACAGTATAGTGACAATTATTGAAACAACAATAATATAAATATCAACGTAGCAATTATTGAATCAATAAAATAAAATATTAAACAGTAATTACTATAACAATTATTGAGTAGTGCCTTCTTACGTAAGAATCAATAATTGGTGCAATACTGTGTGCTACTGTATTTTAACCACCGAGTATTTCAACAATATTAACGGTAACAACTACGTCGTTATTTATAAACAATTTATACTTGTCGTTTTTTTCATCCAATCGCTTTTCGTTATGGGGCCCACACAAGGCTGCCCCGTCGTACGAATATTTCCCGACAGTAAGAATATTCCATGACCAAACGAATATTCCCCGACAACAATGAATATTTTATAACCACTTGCTTATTTGAAATATTTGCATTTTACCCATAACTAACCACATTAATCAAATCAACCCTTACTATTTTAAAATAATAAATAGAGGAAATTTATTTTCCTTTAATAATAAGTTGTGGTCTTACACTTAAAAGGTGCAAGTGGAATCCAATCTCAATACTACCTTTGAAGTTACCTTATTCAAATATGGTTAAGACTAGAATCCTTAACCATTTGGACTCCTTATAACTTCAGACTCTGTACGCGAGACAACCCACTGTACATGCTCAATCCAATCAAACCCATACACTGGTCTGGGCTCCGGCCCAATGGACTCGAATATCCGATCTCGAACACCGTACAACCAATTAGGGCTCCGGCCCAAAGAACTCGGATACCCGAACCCGAACGCCATAAACCCGAATAGGACTCCGGCTCAGAGGACTCGAATGTCCGAACTCCTTCGATATCCCTGAGGACTTCGGCCCAATGGGCTTAACATTCCCTTCTTGCATTAGGCCTTCAGCCCACTTGGAGGTCGATAAAATACTCCTGAACATTAATTTTAAAAATTACAAAAATATTTTTGGGACTGAGGGAGATAAAAAATAACCTGCCATATATTCATCTTAATACCCTTTATTTGACAAGTGAGAAAAATGTGATTGAGTATATATATATATATATATATGGAAAAAAATATGTGTACACAGTTGTGTATTACACAGTAGGCTATAACGACGATTTTTTGGGCTATAGCGACGGTTTCACCCGTCGTCATAGCTATTCTGGGCTATGGCGACAGTTTACCGTCGCTATAACCTAAAAAATATGTCGTCCTAGGCCTACTGTGTAATACACAGTTGTGTATATACATATAGCCCTATATATATATATATATATATATATATATATATATATATATATATATATATATATATATAGCAAGGATCAAGTGCATACCCCTTATCTTACTCACCCGTGCTCACCCCCCTTTAGGCGACGGTTTCGGTCATACAACCGTCGTCTATACTTTTAGCGACGGACAACCTATAGCGTCGTTAAAAGTATAGCCGACGGTTGTATGACCGAAACCGTCGCCTAAAGGGGGGTGAGCACGGGTAAGTAAGATAATGAGTATGCACTTAATCCGGACCGTATATATATATATATGGGATTCCATCCATGGCAACCGGTTGCCATAACACTGTTCTAACAACCTCTTTTCTTCCGACCGCTACAAGCTCTCCCGGCTGTTAATAAAAAAATAAAAAAAACAAAAAAAAACACCCCAGCCGGCACAGCCTCTTCCGGCTGGGCAGAGTACAAAATGTTCTAATGTTCATTTTAATACAAAATGTTCTGATGAGATAATAATGACTATATTAATAATAATAATAATAATAATAATAATATTTTGCAATATTAATAATATTAATATATTATAAAATATTAATATTAATAATATAATAATAATATTTTATCATAATATTATTATTAATATTAATAATATTGTATTATTAATATTACTATAATAATATTGTATTAATATTTAAAAATTTTGTATTAATATTAATATTTAAAAATTTTGTATTAATATAAATATTTATAAATTTTGTATTAATATTAATATTAATATTAATATTAATACAATTTATAAATATTAATAATATTAATATTAATACAATATTATTATAGAAATATTAATAATACAATATTATTAATATTAATAATAATATTAGAATATTTTGTATTAAAATGAACATTAGAACATTTTGTATTAAAATGAAGTCTGCTTTGCCCAGCCAGAAGAGGCTGTGCCGGCTGGGGTGTTTTTTTTTTTTTTTTAATTTTTTATTAACAGCCGGGAGAGTTTGTAGCGGTCGGAAGAAAAGGGGTTGTTAGAACAGTGTTATGGCAACCGGTTGCCATGGATGGAATCCCTATATATATATATATATATATATATATATATATATATATATATATATATATATATATATATATATATATATATATATATCTTCTTATTGGAAACAGAATAAACACCACTTGTCAATATTCATCCTTTTATTTTATTATATAACAAAACAAGCTTTTCAAGGCATTTATTAGTCGGAAAAAATGGGACTTTTCTGGTCCTAGTATGGGACAAATCTCAAGGGATTAATTTCTCATGTGAGTGAGTGTCATTATCATTTAATATAACAATCAATATGGAGTACTCCCTCCGTCCCAAATTATCTGTTGTTTTAGCAAAAAAAATTTGTCCCACAATATCTGTTTTTTTAAGATTTCAATACATTTTTTCTATTTGTTTTCCAAATTTGCCCCTTTATCTTAATTGTTGATAATCATTACTCTCATTAATGCCTCTCCTCTTTTTTAAACATCCACATTCATGCCCCTCTCTCTCTCTCTCTCTTCAATTAATAATTATTTCTCTCTATCTCTCTCTTCAATTAATGTGCTGCTTTCTCTCTCTCTTCAATGTTTCTCTCTCTCTCCAATTAATTAGCTGCTTTTTCTTTCTCTTCAATTAATAAAAAAGTCAGCACAAAGGGTATTTTAGTATTTTTATCATACATATTGGTATCTGTGTGAGAGTCTAGAACAGCAGATAATTTGGGACGGAGGGAGTATTATTTATGTTGCTGACAATGGGATTAATATAAAATGAAAAAGTAGTGGGAATAGTGTTGTTTGGCTGTTGTCATGACTAAGGAAACCCCTTCTCCTAGGCCTTAATCACTGATAGCTTTTACTGTTTATAATTAATTAATTGTTAATTATCATCATCATCAAAGTTGACAGAATGTGTATTAAGAGAACAGTCAAATTTGAAAATTTGGAATTTTGGTTGCTTCTACGGGGATCCTTCTGTTTTGGTTCTTCTTAGTATGGCATATTCCTCCTCACTTTACAGAAGCTTATTAGGTGCAAACTTGTATTTTTACTCCGTTTGTCACGTTAAAATTAAAACTCTAAAATGAGTAAATAGTTTGTACTCAATTTATATTCGTTCGACTAAAAATTTAAATCGAGTTCGATTCGAAATATAAATAATTCAAATATGAGCAAATTTTAAAATTCGATAAACTACTCAAATCTCCTCAAATTATAATTTTTTATTAATACTCGGATTATATTCGTTCGAAAAGTTTAAACTGTTTGAGCTTGATTCAATATCGTGCTCAACTCTGTAGCTAAACGAGTCTTAACCTTATTTTATAATCGATAAATTTTGTGAAACAAATTGCTCAAATATGAGCAATTCAATACTTGGCTCAACTCAATTCATTTACACACTTATTTAAAATATATATTTTTAATTTTAAAATAAATATATCATACAATTAAATTATTAAATAATCAAAATCATTTTCTATTTGTGGTAATCGTAGATAAGTTTTGTATGATCAATCTTATATGCTTTTCCCGATATATTTGTATATCATGCAGTTCAAGAACCAAATCAATTTAAATAATTATGTCGAACAACTTTTTATGATCGAGTAACTTGGAACATATTATTTTAAAACCATCTTCATACAATTTAATATATCATCACTTTAAATTCATTATTAGTTCCTCGAAAAAGGAAAAAAAACACTAATTTATCTATCCATCTAGACTTAAATACACTTCAAATCTTTAATTTTTTGTATTTTATAATTTAAACCCTAAAATTTCAAGTTTAAAAAACTGAACCTTAATATGAATTTCTACGAATAAAACTTTTTGTCACCATATTTGGCATTGTTTCCAAAATAAGTCATGTGACTCAATTATTACATGTTGGTAGACAGAAGGTTTTATTTATAAAAATTTAGGAAGAATGTCTAGAAATTAAAGTATTAGTAAGGTTTAAACGTTGAAATTCTAAAATGTGGGAAACTTATAGGTTTAAAATGCATTTAAAGACATAGTTATGAATTGTTTTTATTTAAATCAGTATTGACTAATGGTCTTTCTAGATCATGATATACAGGACAAAAATAAAGGAATTTTCCATGTTAGTTAGTGTCAATATATATATAAGGATAAAAAAATTTCTCTTTATCTACCATTCTTCTTTAAATAATATTCATTTATTAAAACTACGTTGTTTTAGAGAGTTTTAAAAGAGAGTGGACTCACTTCTTTTTCTTTTATTTACAAAAATACCACCCGCGGCCCCACTTATTTTTTAAAAGAAACTCCAAAACGACATAATTTTAATAAAAAAATATTATTTAAAGAGGAGTGTTAGATAAATGAAATTCTCTTGATCTATATAATATATAGGAACAATTACAATGTAATGTGATTAATATATTTTTCGAATGGAAAAGGCCTGAGGGGATTCGTCGTTAGGCTGTGGCCCAGGATTAACAAAAATCCTACTCAAAGGCCTTAATCATAGAAAATTGTTGTGTTTTATTACAGTCATCTAGTTGGAAAAATGTGCCCTAATTAAAGTCAATTTAAAATTTTGGTTGCTCCTTTGGCCTCTTTCGGTATCCATTTGTTCCTAATGATATGTTTTTGACAAATTCTGGGAACACTACAAGGGAAAATTAATTCATTCAATTAAAAAGATACGAATTATATAAATAGAGAATGATCAAGAGGGGTTGGGGGGTTGAGGGGTTGGGGGGTACGGTACCCTTAATCGACCGGTATGACTGATGCCCCCCACCTTTTTTTTTTGGGTTTTTTTACCATAATTATGAGAAAATAAAATAAAAAATAATAGAACAAGTTTGAACAAAAAACTGTAAAAGGAAATATATTTTTTATTAAAAAAACACGATAAACAGTTTACAATATTTTTTCAATAAAAAATATACTTTCTTTTATAATTTTTTGTTCAAACTTGCTCTATTATTTATTATTTTTTTTCTCATAATTGTGGTAAAAAACCAAAAAAAAAAATTAACACTGTACCGGACGTTAGTCCGGTACATTTGCACCGGACCCCCCCCCCACCCCAACCCCAACCCCAACCCCAATTTGATCAAGAGATGTAACCCAAACTGGAAGAAAATAAAATTCTACAGAAAGAAAAAACAAGCTCCACAAAGAAATAAACAAACAACCGACTAACAGATTAATATTATAATAAAAAGATCTGAGCGAGGGTCTTCAAAATATATAAAACAAACTCTCCCCGTCTCTAAATTTGAAGTTTTAGAAGTTAGGATTTGTGGGCAAGGAAATCTTGGCTTGTTAGGGTTAGGATTTCGTGTTGGCTGAGAATGAGAGAAATCTACGAAGAGTACGAAATTGATTGATTAATTGAAAATGGAAGAATAACAGGTGAGCAATTACTCCAATGACGCGTGACAGAACTCCTAGAATCTAAAAATCTTGTTAAGGTAGCACGAATTCAGGCTCACTACTACAAAATAGTAAATAGACAACGTGAAAAAAACGTTGTGGTTTCAGTCAGAAAAACGTTGTGGTTAAGGGTGTTATCTATTTGACACCCTTACACAACGTTTTTAAAATAGTTGTAGTTAAACACAATACACAACGTTTTTTAAACGTTGTAGATTTGTTTTTCAAAAATTAACAGATGCTTAAAAACGTTGTAGAATATAGATTCCAAAACGTTTTTTGGATAAAAATATTGTTGTTTAGTATATCAGACAACGTTTAGACACATTTACACAACGTTTTTAAAATATTGTAGATTAAAAAAAGAAAAAAAAGTTATGGTTCACCTACATTACCAATGCACCTGCAATATGCTAATGCCATGATATATAGCTAAAAGGAGCACAAGGAGTAATGCAACTTCCAACACTTGAATAGAACAACAGTGCTCAAAATCCAATAAAAAGATAATATTTTGTCCAATCCTAGACTTCCAAACCATAATATCAAATTTTAAAAAAACATCCAACAACAAGTAAATGACAATGCTATTTTCACTTGAGCAACAAAATTGCATAACCACTCCAACAAGAATTACACAAACAAGTCGGGCCTAGATGCCTTGTATGTTGTCTTCAGCTTTCTAGTTGGTGGCCTAACCTTCTTAAACACTAATGGGAACTTGATTTTGGAGTTGTGCAACTGCTTGGTGCTCTCCCTCTTGCAGACCTTGGCAGAGATGGTAGCCGTCTTAATGATCTGGATGCAGTGATGGCGGACTCTATGGCGAGAAGCCATCTCAGTGTACATCTGCTCAACAGCACCATTCCAAGTGTTGTCACGGTACTCCTTGTACATGTTGTGATATCCAGTCCTACTCTGGTATCGCAGCCAAATGCCGTAGTTCTTGATTGTGGTAGGGTTCTTCTCAAAAATCTACAACAAAAGCAAAAAGTTGTCCTTGTTAGAAAAGCATGCAACTAGAAAAGCAAAATTTTCAATAGATGTGAGGAGAGAACACTGACCCAAATTTATAGAACATAATGCAGGTGCTAACTTAACAAGTATTTTCAAACCATCATCAGATAAGTCAATGATCTCACACAATCCTGTGCTCTATATATAAATTCAGCACCTGCAAGAAGTTTTCTGTTAAGAAATTGAGTTTTGTCCTCTAGAGAACTATCTTTCTTCTAAATTCTCAATTGAAAGGCAAAAATAGAGAAGGATATTGAAGCCACAACAAATAAATAAACAAATCAGAAACTTTATAATTAATGAGTATGCCAACACAAGGTATACTGCAAGAATCCTATTCTAATTTTTGGTCGTTGGTAATTCTAATATGCTAATTACACAAACACAGATATACAACATGTAAACATTTATGATGTCCCTATAACATAAACACAGCTGAACAATGAGAGACACAAATAACCGATCAAGTTGGCAAAGATATGAAAGCAAAGTTGATAGATTCAGGGCATTTACTAGGGCATTTACTCAATACTCGCTACTGAGTATGTCAAACATAGTGTTGGAATCAAACTTTCTTTTCTTATTTGTTGTATAGTTCACCCCCATCAACTCTAATTGAGTGACGAAAGTGACTAGATACCTTCTTGAGAATTTCTGTAATAGTTTACATGACATGTATATTGGAGCATACCCATGTTCATGAATCTTGTTTGGTCATATGACTCATATCCCATAGTTGTTATTTTCATATTAGAAGGTTGACATAAACCTTAACTTCTTTACATAGACACAGAATTTCATAGATGAAAAATGAGAATTACAAGAGAGAATAACCTGGAGCTCTTACATAATAGAAGAAAAGTAGTACATCACTGCAAAAGCACTTATAAAGGGGGAACCAATTGAAGTGCGAGAATTAGAATCCAAGGCCTTTTATACCTAGAGCTATGATACAATGATAAGTCACCAATTGCTATGCTAGTTTATACTATCAGAATACTTAATATAATACATTGATAAATTAATAGCGTGTACAACAACATTTTAAACACACTTTTTTGACTTTCAATTTCATAAGCAGGACTAATATAGTCAATTTGAACAACATAATGTATCAGTAGGTGGAATAGCATGACACTGCCTCCTCTGGCAGCATTTTGAATTTATCCAGCTACTTCCTTAGATTGATTAGAAAGTTTTATTGTTGCTGGTCAAGGTAAAAAGAATTTTTTTGAAACATTTTATTTACTGCCATTTTGCTATTATAATATTGCTCCACACTTTCTCCAACTGTTGAGTATGTTAGCCATTGAAATCAAGAACAACCATATAAAATCATTATTTGAAATAATAGTATAAACACTTCTACATTCTACACACTTTATAACCTTAAAAATATAGAGCAGACTGCTATATCCCTTCCCAAACTTCATAATCAGAACCAAAAAAGAGACACAATCTCATAACAAACACATAACACCAAAATGATTGGAAGTCAAATAATTTCATCTTGGTTACCTCTCGAGAGATGAAAATATCTGGAAATCCAAAATCCATATAAGCTCGGAATTGCTTCCGCATTAGCAGAACCTCCAGAATTAAATGAGGGTGCTCATGGAGGGAAGAGCATCTTTTCTGCCATGGCACTACCAAAATAGGAAATATAGAATGACCATCAAATTATAAAATTATAGAGAATGGACAAAGACATTACCGCAGCTTCCACATTTGCAGGAGACTCGTCATTTGGACTTGAAAGCATTGATATAATACTCAAAACTATACTCTCCACCTGCAAAAGAAAAACCTTATTACCCACACACAAAATCATTATTTAATAACATGCAAATTATTGCTTTTGCAATGCAAAATTAAATTCATTCCCAATAACAGATTACCAATAAATATCAAAAATAATAGAACGACAAAGAAATGGGCAGCAAACACAAGCGCAAGCATCACAGTAAAATTGATTATGTTAACAGAGTTGTAAGTAATGAACAAGAAACAACTTAAAGTAGAACTCTAAACCTACTTGTCATTGTACAGGGAAATGGAAGGATTCTCATAAAGCAGTGCCTTATCAAGAGATATAATCCCTTTGAGAGATTCTGCCTTATCCTCATAATAAAGGAGCTGCTTTGTATCAGGACCAATCAACATAATCAGCTCATCAGTTCCAAGTCTAGATTGGTGAGTGATTGGAGAAGGCTTTGACTGTTTTATAACCATGGTCATTACAGCATTGCTATCCTTTCTACGTCTCTCCTTATACTCTTGAAGTGCCTCAGTAAGTGACATGTTGCTCACAGTATCTCCACTGATAAGAATAAAATCTCCATGTATCTTCACAGGCAAGAGTAAAAAAATATAGTTAGAATAACTCGCACAAATAATTATAATGAGGGAAAGATAATGAGAGAAAGATAGAGTGCAGGATGCTGTTTCAATACATGCACTGATTTGACACACAAATAAGGGTAACATCTTAAGAAAACTTTTCATTTCATTTCTAGTTATATAGTCTCCTATTGATTGACCTCAAAATTTGACCCAAAAAACCCTTAAAAATCTCATAGTCAATCCTGCATTGTTCAAATGTTCGCTCACATGATAACAGTTCACAGTTTTCCACTTTTCTCTCTATGATTGCACAAACTTTTTCCCCATTGTTCTTCTCTGATTCTAAATTGATTTACAAAGGATTAAGAAGGACATGTATCAAAAAGGCAAGGAAATCCCAAAACTTCATTAGAAAGAAACAAAACCATAATCAATCCCACAAGCTCTAAAAAGCTTAAGTTTTTGTTTGCCATTTCATATTTCATGAATCAATAATGATCTAATTTATTAGGAGGGAAACTAAATTCAAAATGAATGTTACTTAGATCTACAATTATCCACCAAAAAATTTACAAATTATAGAGAACTAAACCAGCCCTTATCTTCAACTGCAGCCAATAACCATACCCATAACACAATAAAAATGACTACAAAACCTCAAATTCATACAAAGTTTAAAATTACAGGAAAATAAAACCCACAAATTTAAAACATCCAGAAGCAAAGAATATCAAGCATAAATTCCAAACACAGTAAAAATATGATATAGTGAGCAAACCCTATGATTATCTCCTTGGTTATAAATCTTCTGCCTTTAGAGTCCACTCTACGATCATAGGGAATATAATGATTGCCAGCATGTCGATAGACTTTGTAATGAGGCTCGTCGTTGACCATCATTATTACAAACTACTTAACTTTGGGGAAGTTTTGTGATACCAGTTCCAAATTTGGTAAATGAGAGTAGCACCAACTGAAGTAACTCTCTTCTTTCTGACTGTGTGCTTTCAGCCAAGGCATCCATGGATAGAACCACCTCATCAGAAGATCTTCAGAATTGTATAGTATAGTTGTGCAATCTAACTTCATATTTTTCCAGTTATGAAGCACTTCATCTGTAGTCATCCTTACAACTCGAAGTTGTTCATTTCCATGATTTATCCATCTTGTAGGTGGTTCTGCTGATGGCTCATCAAAGACTTCTACTACAATTCTTCTTCTAATTTTGGCTGGAGAGAGAATAGGATAGTATTCTAGTTCCTCAGATTCCTGATTTGCAGAGTTGGAATCTTTCTCTATCTCTTCCCTTTCTGAGTTTAAAATTTGTTGCTTCCTTTCATCAGAATTATCAATAGATTCTTCTTGCTGAACTTCATTTTCAGAATCCTCTTCCGCAATGTCTTCTTTGGAATCATCTCCTTCAAAGCTGGTCCTATCTTCAGCATTCTCTTCCCTTGATGCAGATTCACCATCACTTAGTTCAATGATTTCAGTAGATTGATCACTTCTCTTCTTTGAGGCAAATTGAGCTATCAATCTGTGACTCATCCTTCTTCTGGTGATTTAATTAAAGGTGAATTAGATACTTCTTTTTCTTTAGAATATGAGGTCTTTGAGTCAGCATACGAACTTTCTTGATTTTCATCATTGGTGGGGGCATTTCCTCCTTTGTCAGAATCTGCATCATTTGATCCATCATCCGGGTTGGTTGGAGCATTTGCATTTGAGATGCAGTTTGATTAACTTGTATCTTGTTTATATCAGCAGAGTGAATGCTTTGGGGGCTTGTGCATTCTTCTTCATCAACAGATGCTGTATTTTCTTCCTTTAATCTAGTTTCACCTACATTGCTAGATTTGGCCTTTGTGGGCTCAGCCTTTTCTTCTTTTGATTCTACGTCTTTTTCTTTATTAGACGTACCTTCATGGTGAGTTGAAATTGGACTATCTATCATCTTAGCTCTCTTGCTGGATGGCCTTTGAAGTAATTGGTCACTTCTTCTCTTGGTGGTCTCTGCAGTTAAGTCCTTTTCATCCTCAACATTGTCTTTAGTGGATAGACTTCTTGGAGGGGCCTCTGCTTTACTTATGCACTTGGATTTCTTTCTGGCTGGTGCTATTGTCGTTGGTACAAAATCATCAGATTCAGAATTTTCTACCTTTTTTGTCTTCCTCTTCTTTGCAGAGGTTTTACTACTGCTCCCAGTTGTCAACGTCCTATTCTCCTTTGGGATTTTCTTCCAATTTAAGAACAGTTGTGGAGACATTATCTTGTGAACATTAAGGATTTCATCATCATCATCCTTAATTTTATTCTTCAACTTTTTCTTCAAGATGATACTTAAGAATCTCCCATGAAAAAACCTTTATGAGTGGTTTTTCAGTTAATCTTTTCTTTTCTTCCTTATCCAACCATTTAGACATATGATCGAGCATGACATATGCAAAGTTAATGTGTTCCTTTAAGACTATGGCAGACATGATCTTCAGTTGTTGGTCAATCACAGTATCATGTGCAGTATCTTTGCATAAGATACATTTCCCCACGATTTCAGCCAGGAACTCGAATTCTTCAGGAAACTCCTTTTACTTCATGTCCTTCAGACTAATGTTTCTTCTGTACTGCATAATCTTCTTAGCTTTTTATGTGTCGATCTCTTCCAGGCTTTTCAGATTTTGGTTAGGAAGTCCTAAGCATTGATTGATGTCTGAAGAGTTTAGTTTCAGAATCTGACCTTTAACCTTGGTGGAGAGGTTTCCAGAATTTATGGTTGCGTTTGAATGAAATTCCTTGACCAGATCACCATATATTTGTGTGTTTTCCTCGAGACATTTTGAGAACCCGGCCTTCCTCATAAGTTCAAGAATATTCCTGAACTTCTTCTCGGATCTTTCGAACGTCTTGGTTCCTAGCTGAATACCAGTGATAACTCGCCAATCTTCCATTTGAATGATTTGATGAATGAAGATATTAATTCAGGGAGATTTATAGAGTGGCTGATTTTGGTTTGGGCTCTAGAAGTTTTAGTGGTTTGGCTTCGAAGAGAATCCTAGGGTTTAAAAATGGGAGGGAGAGAGGTTTTGATAGTTTCTAACAACTGTTTGTAGATTTTGAATTATGTCTTTAGGGCAGTTTCTTCTATCCCTGCAAACGCTGTGATGTGTCACCCAGTCATTGGTTGCACGATACCCAGTATCAAGCTGTAACTCCCCAGTAACTTGTCAGTTAGCTGTCTCTTTCAGAAGAGTGGATGTTTGATTGACGTGGATTGACCTTTGACTTTTTTAGTTCGTAGAGTAGCATGATAAGACAGCTATTGGCTCTACGCTTTCCTTTGTTGACTCAACAATCAATTCTCTGAAGGATGTTGCAGTGGATGATTTTGACATTTTTCCTCATGTTGAAACTGCATATCTCAACCATTGATGTACCCCAAGCCAGTTTGGGTACTTAAGTTCTGATGTGTGTTTGCAAGATGTCTTACCAAACTGTATTTGGACTAATTTCCTCATACTTCAGAATGGTAGAGCAATTATCTCGTTCTTCCAAGCTCCTCATGAGCTAGTGTCTTCTGGTAAGTCTGCAATCGTCGAGTCTACTTTTGCGATTGTTGAGTTTTCACTATGATCGTTGAGTTTCTCTCAAAACTTTATTCTATAATCATAGACTGACTTGGTCCTTGAGATTAACTTTACTAAGCATTCCTTCTGGGTCAAGGTAGCTCAGGAAGGGCCAACCTCTTAGAATGAGCTAAGGGTCAAGTTTGTCCCTGAGGCGCTCTCTCGATGAAATGCTGTACCAATGATTTGTACTGATATCTCATTGGCCGTTTCTGTTGGTGAGGTCTTCTGCCAACTTTAGACAATTGCATTTGCTAAGATCGTGGTGTCCTCCTGCTCTCACAATTCAATCACATGTTTGATCGTAGGTTCTCCACGATTTTGAGTTGGGTGGCTGAAAGGTTATCAGTAGTATGCTTTGAGACGTTCCTACTAACTATGAATCTTCATTTGGTTCATCAGCCACAAAGTTTTGGGACTCTGTAGCTGGTACACTGCTTCATAGTATTTCAGTGTTGTTGCTTCTTAACAGATTACTGCTTCCTATGGTTGATGTTGTCTTCTCAGATGAATGTGATTCCCTTTTCTTTATGTGTATTAGATGACTGCCTTGCATATCTCCACCTTGCTGGAATCACCATTATCAATTAGATTTACTTATATCGTAGGCATGAATATCTTCAGGACTGATCACTCTACGATTATTAGTCAGCACTACGAACGTAGTCTTCTTTGACAGTCTTGTGTTTGTGAGGTTATGCTTCCGTAATGAGTTCTTCTTGACTGATGCTCGATGATCCTCTGTTATGAGCTTCTTTGAGGACTCCTCTCATATATCATGCCTTGCCTAATTTGAGCATATAAGGCTCTTTTCATCTTTGGTTGAACTGCTTGCTTCCAATACAAATTAGTAACCATGTGAGCTTCATTCAGGTTAGCTCAGCGGGTCTTCAAGGACAGGCTTGGACACTTTGAAGTTTTATCAGAATCATTTCTGAACATTCCTTAGCCTTCTGCTGGTTGAGTCTTCTTGACTGAAGTCTTCTGCTTCAGCATTCCTTAGTGTGGCCGGATAGATCGAGTACCTGCAGGTTAGATACATTTTTATTTTTGGTACCCACAATTAAATAGGTCCTGCTAGGTTAGTTTTCTAAACCCCTGTTCCTCATATATGTGGATGAACATCACATTGACCACCATCAGTCATACCCATATATGTACTTCATTTAGATAATACATTTTGAGATGCATAGTGGTGAGTGTGAGAGAAATCTGACATTTTAACAGAATGCTCTTTTCTTTGATGGTTTCATCATATGCTAAGTTATGATCACAGAGTTTAAATGTTCATAGAGTGAGAATCAGCTCTACGATTTATTAGCATCTGGTTGATTCATGGAGGTGATCAATTTTTATAAATCTTCAAGATTCTCTTGTAGATCTGATCATACTTTGTGTGTCATCAAACACTTAGACCATAGGATGTACAAAGCACATTAACCCATCAGCAAAGATTTCTTCACATTCAATCGACCTGTGACGGCTCTAGAAACTATTTCAGATTTCTCTCAAGTTACCATCTTCAACATAAAACTTGGATGGAGAGAAAGTTTATAGACAAGAGTTTCTATCATTAGTGTACTTTCTCTCTTCACCTTTTTAGATAGATTATGAATATTTGAAGGAAAACTGTTATAGTTCATGAGTAAGATGCACATAAGATGTTCATATCTGTGTTAGCAAAGAACCGTACCTTTTTGCTGTCAGTTTCTTGATAGTCATTTATCTTAGATATATTGAGTTTAGGCATTGATGTGCAGATTTTCTCATTTACTTCTGACAGCCAGTTGTTCCAGTTGACCTTTAGTCAATCAGTCATAGGTCTTGAAGATACAAGCTAAGAGAGTGTCAGAATCTCTAATTCTTTGACATCCTTGAGTTCATAAGATTTACATCCAGCTGTCGTTTGACTAAGCACGTGGTTGAGAAGTTCATCTTCCTTCTCTGGATAAGCATTACTTAACATGTATGTCCTTTTTAACTTTTCAGACTGGTGGATGTTTGAATCTTTCCTGTTGACATCTCTTGAGCTTTTTAGCCCGGTCTTCAGACAACAAGATTGACATCGAGTAAGGATTGGTCTTGTTGATATGATAATTAAAGACATGGACCAATCTGAGCAGCTTCAGGTGTATATGCACATTTATCTGTACACAATATTTCCAATTTGTGAGCTCATCTGCATAACAAATGACTTACTACTAAACTATGTCTAGGACAACTTTTGTGCCTAGGATCAAACTCAAAGAGATTAGCTTTTGAATGTGGCATGAGAACCTGCTCTGATACCAATTATTAGTTCCCAGTAGCCACAATATAAATCTAGAAAGGGGGGGGGGGGGTTGAATAGATCTTTAGAATTTCAAAATACTTTTACTCTATTAAGTTGTATTGTTCATTAAGTAGCTCATGACAAACTTAAGAATCTTTTCAAGCACAACAAAATAAGTAAAAAATCCCCTTCATTGATATTTTCATAATCACATATACATTGTTCGTAGAGTTACTTCAATAGTAAGCAGTTAAGACATTCATAGTAGTTATAGCAGTTAATGTACATAATGTAAATGACATAAAGTAAAAGACACAATGGGTTTTAAGTGGTTCAGAGACACAAGCTCCTAATCCACTCTTCTGCTTTCAACTAGCAGAATTTCCACTAAGGAAGGGCAGCATCCTGAATTTGTGACAACCCGAGAAATTAGACAATTTATGAAAATCTTAAATGATTGATTTAAGGTTAAATAATAGACCTAGATAGAAAATAGTGTGTGCGTTTGATGTTATTGGGATTGAATTTTGAGAATTTCAAAATTCGGTAAAGGATATAGGTGAATTATTCAAGATTAAGTGTTTATGTGATTATGATCTGTGTTTATGGTTAATGATGTGTTCAGAATGTGGTTAAGGGTCATGGGTTGATCAGATAAATTATATCTGTGACAAACCCTAAGTTTATATTAAGAACGACAACGTTCAGTTAGAAAACACTAGCGTTTAACAAGAAACCTTAGAAATCGGTTCTGGAAACCCTAGTTTCAGTTCCGGGAATTCAAAACCCTAATTCGGTGCATGAAACCCTAAATTGGGAACTTAATGGCATAAGTGTAAATAATTAAAAGATTAATTAGGGTTAATCTTGACAATTGATTTCAAAACCCTAATTCCAAATTTAAAACCCTAATGCCAGATCTGAAAACCCTAGTTTCAGATTCTGTTAAATTGAAGCCCTAATCTGGGAAATTAATGGAGAATTATAATGCTTATGAGGTATTAATTAAGTATTAATTAGGGTAAAAGGTTGATTAATTAACAAACCCTAATTTCTAATTTATTGAACCCTAATTATTCTGTTAGAAACCCTAATGCTCAATTGTGGATTTAGTTGCTAAAATTAGCAATGTTAATTAGGAAACCTTAATCCTAATTATTTTAATTTATGAGTAATTAGAAAACTCTAATCTAATTACGAAATTTAATTTCTAAAATTAGAAAATTAATTTTTCTAGTAGAAACCCTAATTCACGATTTTAAACCCTAATTCGCGATTTTGAACCCTAATTGTGCAGTGATGGATTTAATTGCTTGATTAGCAATGTTAATTAGGAGATATAAATCCTAATTGTCAAGTTATTAGAAGCCCTAATCGGATTAAGAAATCTAATTTCTAAGATTGAATATTATTTTTATTTAAAACCCTAATATGTGGTTTTGAAATCTAATGTGCAATTGTGGCCCTAAGTGTTTACTTAACAAATTTAATTAGGATAAATTAGTCCTAATTAACAAGATTGTTGTGTGATTAAGAGATTATGGTATAATTAGGAAGCCCTAATTATAAATTAGAAATTTAAAATTTTCTATTTTTAATTTAATTAGAGAATTTTTGGAAAATCCAAGTTGTTAAATAATTAAGGGTTAAAACCTAAACCTTAAATTTGTCCAAACCTTAAATCTTAGTATGCTCAAACCCTAAACCCTAAGGGTTTCATCAAATGCAAAAATTCTAGAAAATTAAGGAAAGGACAAAAATGCCCTTATGTGTGTTATTTTATGTTGCTTGAAAATCTTGCAAAATCCATGGTTGTTGAACAACCCTAGCTATAACCCTAGACCTAGCCATGTGCAACAAATCCAGCAAATCATCAGCTATATCACACACATGCAATGCATCTAAGAATTATAAATGGATTTGGAGAGAGGAAGTGCTCAAAAATATAACCAAAATCAATTTTTGCTCTTACCAACTCCCATTCTCTCCAAACCCACGAAATTTCAATGATATTTCAGTCTAAATTCAAGCCCCACGTGTACCAGAAACAGATCAAAGAGTCAGAATTAAAAATCAAAGCTCAAAAGGTATAAAATTCCTAATTTTTGAAATCCTTCAATTCTTTGTTAATTGTTGCAATTGATTGTGCAAATATGTGTAATAGGGTGTCAATTGATGTTCTGGGTTGTTAAATCTATGACCCATAACATCAAAGTGTACGAATTTAAAGTTTTTCAAAATCTGGAAATCTGGAATATTATATTTTTCAGCCAAATGTCAGATCCGATAGATCCGTCTGTGTTATGAGTTTTTGATGTTTAAAACTTGTAACCTATAGCCTGTTATGTGTTCTTTAAGTTGCAAAAAGAATCAGACCCAGATCTATTATAGATCGCAAGATATAAAAGGTCAAAACCCGTTGACCGAACTGCCTAAATCGCGAACCCAGAAATGTTAAGAACAGTGTCCGTGTCCTACTTTGACCAGCCATATCTTGTTCATGTTGTGATGTTTTTGTGTTATTATTCTTGATAGTTGTAGTACTACATGTTGTCTACAAACTGGAGTTGATAGATCACATAAACTGAACATGAAATTAAAGTTATAAGGATCTGAAACAGGCACCTCGACTGTTCTTCAATTTCTGGAAAACCCAGAAATTGAAGAACAGCATTGTCAGAATATTTGATGACCAATATCTCTATGATATGATGCTGGATGGCCATGAAATTTGATATGTAGTTGTAGTATTACATAAATACTACAACAGGAAATCAATTGCAAGCCCAGAAACGTAATAATCAAGGAGCTATAACCGGTCAAACCACCCACCCTCGAACACTGTCAAGAACACTCAAGAACACCTATAGCGACAGAAAGTGTCGCTATAGGCCTTTAGCGACAGATTATTTATTATTTTCCGGAAAATAAAAAAAATTAGAAAAAAATGGTTTTTAATTATTAAAAATACAAAATAAATTATGAAAAATAATTTTAAAGTCTGAAAAATAGTTTTTAACTATTTTGAGTATATTTTGAAAATATTTAATATTTTTGGAATATAAATGGTATTTATTTATTTAATTATAATATTAAATAAATTATTTAAAAATAGTTTTTAATTCATGAAAAATCATGAAAAATAATATTATGATAAAAGAGAATATTTTAAGTTATTTTTGATGACTTTTAATATTTTGGAATGAATTTCATTAATTAATCAATATTAATGATAATTAGTTTATTTAATGAATATATTAAATAAATTATGGAAAATTAGTATTAATGTTTTAAAAATCATATTAAAATGATTTAAGTGTTATAAAAATATTTTAAGTTATAAAATATAACTTTTGATATTTTGGCATGAAAATATTAATATTTTAATATTAATAGCAATTATCGGATAATGGATTTAATGGTTTAAAAATCATATAATTATGATTTTATAGTATTAAAAATACTTTGTGATATTATAATTATGTTATAATATTATGTTATAATTTTCATTAATATTTTATATTAAATAAATATTAATGATTAAGGTATTATGTAGTATTTAATTCATTTAAATACGATTTTAAGGATTGAAAAATGTTGATAAATGGTAATAATTATCCGAAAGTTATTACGAGCCTAGGAAAAATGTTTTGTCTGATTAGAAATTATCTGTGTTAATGGTTAAGTGTTAGACAGAGTTTAATTGAACTTAAACTCGATAAAAGTCCGACTAGACCGTCGGGATGTTAGAATTGTGTCGGGTTCAACTCAGACTGCAATAGTTTGACTTGATACCTAGTCTTATGTGTGCTGTATAGACTGATATGATTATGTGGTAATGTGTTTAGGTTATTTTGTGAATATAAATATAACAGTATTATACTGTGATGATATTATTCTAATTATTGGAGATCTATATATTAATATTAGGTCTTCGGGGTAAAGCGTTATTAAATTGCGTGCGGTAATCAACGGTTCAGGCAAGTTTTCTTATACTTAACTCTAATAAGAGTAGGTTTCTTCAAGCTTATGGTTAATCATTGCTGATTGCCACGAAAATTGTAATCTGTACATCTTGCATGTATAAGTCAGGTATGAAAGGCTGATCAGCTTCATTACCAGTTGGTTCAGAAATGTTGTTCATGTAAAATACTTGTTCAGTCAAAAATTTGTTCGTGCTAGTTCTCAATTATATTGATGAATTATAGCAAGCCCTTTATTCATACTCTTCAATCATGATATATCGTTATGTTATTGTAGATAAACTTGCTGGGCAACTTTCATGCTCACCCTTGCTATATTATGATAAAACATTACAGATAAAGCGAATGCGTTCGGATACAGGAAACGATTAAAGCCAAGTTCAGCTTGGGATATAAAGTGCATCTAATTTGTAATAGTGTGTTTGATAAATATTGTTGTGTAATAAAATAGTTTGAAAATAAGGTTATATATTAGATAACTTGTGAAATGTGTATTAAGTTAAGGTTACTCGACCTTGGGGAATAATGTGTAATGTAATGTATAAACAATTTATGTTTATATCTTCCGCAATTAGTGATAGAAATAGTATACCGAGTCCGCGGCGATTCGGGGCCCGGATTCGTGGCTACTACAGAATCACTATAATTCCTTCAAGGCCAGCAGCCTTGGGACTTCAGTTCACTAAGAACTCTTTAAGGCCAGTAGCCTTAGAACTCCTCTAGTTCCCTAGGAACTCTTCAAGCCCAGCAGGCTTGGAACTTTATTTAGTCCCTCTGGACAAGGACCCCTCAGGCACTGGCTTCTTGTTGTTGAGTTGTTTGTTGGAGTTGGTGCTGAGCTGCTAAGATGTCATTAAACTTTGAACATCTTGTGTACTTAGCATCTTAGTGTGGTCCTCTTGGCTTTCTTCTTTAGTGCAGCTAATCTTCATTCTCTTCTGCTCATTTTCATCCGGTATTAGATGTGCACCATCACCATCTGGGTTTGCTAAGTCTCTGTGCTTCTATTAGACTTAATCTGGAACTTAGCAATCCCTGAACCCTTCTTGAATACTTTGCAGACATGGTTCTGCACTTGTTCAGTTTTAGCTTTAGGTTCATGGTGATTCGTAGAGTGGCTCTCTTATTTTCTTTGTACTCAACCACTCTTCTGAATGCTATCTTCTTGGCCTTCTCGGCTCTCAGCTTGGCTGCCATCTTCAGTGGCATTCTCATCCTTGTTGAGTGAAACTTTGACCTGTTTGAGTCCTTCTTCAAAGCTATTTCACTTCCACCTTGGTAGTCTCACTGTCACTGAGACTTGTTCTATTGATCTTTTGTGGAACTCGTAGAGTCAACAATAGCATTCACCAACTCAACGATTCTGCAACTTCACAATCATCAGGAACTCTTGATCTTTGAAGCTCTGTTGATTTATACTGCTTCCCAATCTTCCCTTGGATAGTAGCCGTTGAAAGCTATTCAAATTTCTTCGCAGATCTCGAGTTCTTTGGTGCAGACTGCAGATGTGACATGACATCTTTTTTTCTGACTTCTTGACACTGCAGTCTACTATTT
The DNA here is from genome assembly GCA_020205505.1 of Panax japonicus. Taxonomy (NCBI): domain Eukaryota; kingdom Viridiplantae; phylum Streptophyta; class Magnoliopsida; order Apiales; family Araliaceae; genus Panax; species Panax japonicus. The sequence continues at coordinate 46,938,155 of CM035092.1, read as the reverse complement.
TACCAACCCTGTCAGATATGTCACTTTGATATCTTAGGCAGGTCGACGACTTTATTTCACCCTTCTGATTTCTTAATCAGAGGTTGTCCTTGCATCGATGCTCTCAATAAGCTCTTGTTTGAAAATTACCCTTCAGATTGAACCGTTGCCAATGCTTCAGTCTTCAGCTATTCGAACTCTACGATTCTGATGCATGTATTCATGGACTTGATCGTAGTGTCTTATTGACTGGTAGAGGCAACACTACGATTTTGAAGAGTGTTGATTGGATCTCCATGTGAAACACCTCTTCCTACTCTTGTGCAGTGCTTTGATACTTTTGTTTGCCTCGACTGTTCTCAGATACTGATGACTTGACTCTTTGTTATGGTCCCTTTTGAATAGCAAGACATCTCAGATTTGTAGCATGCTCAGTTCGCTTTCTCCTTGTGATCTCCCGTTCACATATCATCAATGGATTGACCCATGCTTAATGTCTTTCGCCTTATTCTTGAGAGACTGACCAGTATCCCCGTGTACACTCCATCAGTTCTTTCTTTGTTTGGCAAACACTACAATCCTGGTAACTTCCAAGATCGTTGTCTTTTGTCTGCTTGACAGCTACTGCACTTTCTGACTTTTCTTGGTCAGTTACAGAAGTCTTATTTTGATCTCCTTGTGGAAGTCTTCATCTCAAATGGCTTTACAACTCAATCTTGATGCTGATTGAGTTTGTGCTTAGATCTTCTTTTAGTTTTCATGCCATTCGTTGAGTGCTCTCTAGTTTCCTTCAGGTGGGACATATCTATGTAGTGCCAACAAGAGTCTCCATTCCTTTGGATATTCTGGGAGTGCTCATTCATTGAGAGTCGTATGTGCTCTACGATTCTGCCTTAACATTGTGAGCACATCTGTTGAGGTCTTAGTTCTGCACTCTGCGATTCAGCTTTGGCAGTGCAAACACTACGACTCCGAGATTAGATCTTGATACTCTACGATTTCTGTTGTTGTGCTTGTTATCTTTATCTGATCTGCTCGACTATGATTTCTGCCTTTGGTATGATTAGTAGACTCTACGATTCTTGACTTAGCTTTGGTAGATACTCGATCGGCTTATAGGCAGTCTGTCTTTACGATTCTGAACATGACTTCCTCAGCAGACTACGGCTTCTGAGGAAGTTCTCCTCGACACCCTACGATCCTTCCTCGTCTCTCCTGGAAGTCTACGAACTCCGAGATCTACTATCTTGCAGACTACAATTCTGCCTCGATAGCTCTCGAGTTTTCCCTGACTCTCCTGGCAGACTACGATTTCTGGTGCAGTGCTCGATAATCAGACAAGCCTATCTATTACATCATAAGATTAACCTAACATGCTTGATCTTTATATATTTATAGTCCTTGTACATCATTTCTTTTTAAGGACTTTACAAAGCTATTTTGCTTATGTAGGATCAACCTAACACATTTGATCAATTCATTCTAAGTCCTTGTACATGTGTTTCTATTGTCTATCAAATGACTTTATATATTTTATTAATGCAATCATACTTGCATATTCATTCATATATATATATATATATATCATAATCAAATCATATATAAATAGGAATATCATTCATATGTTTATTCCTGACATTTACAAATTTTGTAAAGTAAGCAAGTTGTCATAAAATATTCGTTTGGTCGGAGAATATTCGTTTTATCAAGGAATATTCATATGACGGTACAATCATTGGTGGACCCCACAACGAAATTACTGTCGGAGTTAGAAAATGACAGAAATAACTTTTTATAAAAATAAAGAAATTTTTTTACCGTTAACTGTTGAAATATCCGGTGATAAAAGTACAGTAATACGCGTGGTTGCATAATAGCATAGGGTATTGTACAATATGTTTGATTATTGATGCTTACGTGAGAAGTCACTCAGTTTTATTCAATCATTGCCATAGTAATTGCTGCATAGTATCTCACGTTATTAATTCAATTATTGTCACAATATTTTATATTATTAAATCAATAATTGAGACGACAACGTTATTCATATTATTATTTGCATTATTAACGATGTCTAGAAAGTTCTGTCGAGGAAAGGGGTTTGGTCACCTAATTACGTGCCAATAAGGAGAAGTCTTTATCGAAAAGTACCTTCTTTCCTGGGAATGATCTAGTTGTTAATATTGCGAGTTATAATATTAATGATGAATAAATGTTGTTAAAAATATGTTTTGTGAAGCCAAGTGAATTGAGAGCAGTAGAGGGGTATTTTATAAAGTATTTGTTGTAAGTTTGACTTATTACATGGACCCCCACTTACTCAATTTTTCAAAATCATCGGTAGAAAGTATATATATATATTATAAATTTTGTTTTATTTGATTATTATATTATTATTTTGAAAGTCGGACATTTGTGAATTCGATGAAATCAGCCCGTGAATTCTTTCAACTGTTGGTCCGTGAAATAAATTCTAAATAGTGCCCTGCCATTCTCTTATAAATAGGATGCTTAGTTTAGAATTGAAAATCACACCATAATCAGAGAATTCTTCTTCTATAATATTGAGTGTATTTCTTTTGAGTTTAAGGAAGTTTTGAGCGTAGAAAATAATATTAGTTTTCTTCAATAATATCTCCGCTATACCATTCAGAAGTACTCTCCTTTGAAGGTAAGGGATATTATTTTTGTTCAATATCTATAAGAAATAATATTTTCTTACTTACTTTTTAGTATGTAAGTAATATTATTTCGTTTCAGATTCCAAATTCTACACTCATTTTGTTAAGTATTGCTTCTATACTCCTTAAAATTAGTAGAATATCCTAGAAATTTGCGCTTCATCTATTATCGTTTCATAAAGATATTTTTCTGAACATTCTTGTTAAAATTTAATCTTTTCATGTCGGGGTACTATTCACCGGATACTATGCATGGGTTACTATTCACCCAAGTACTATTCACCCAAAAAATTGATTTCTTTTCTGTCCAAATTATTTTTGATATATAAATATTATTCTTGAATTTTTACTCCACAAAGCAGTTGTCATGTTGACAATTTGGACATTATTGAATTCTGGATAAATTGAATTACAAATCTTTAAAATTTATCCTTGTTCTCATTTAATTGAATTCTTATATCATTGTCATCATCCTCATGCTGAAAGTCATCTTTGGCCCGTAATGCATAGATGGACTGTTGATTGGTATATATGATTATGACTATGTATCGGTATAATCATGACATGTTATGTTACAAATGATGTGGTAATAGTCCTCATTGGCTCGTAGTGCATTGATGGACAGTTGTTGGCATGATCATCACCATTGGTGATTATAACGAATATCCTTGGCCCGTAGTGCATAGATGATTCATGGATGTGATAATAATGAATATCCTTGGCCCGTAGCGCATGGATAATTCAGTGATGTGGATTATTTATTGAGCCGAGTCTCAACGATAAAATTGATGATACACTTTTAAATCATAGAAGATAGTAGATGTCATGCTCTATTTGACTCTTCTAGTGGATTGTTTGTTCTATTGCAGTTAAACTTGTTGTTTATTGTATTCTATCGGTTTAACATTGTTGAAGGCTATTGATAACTTATTCTGCATTATCTTAGCCATAATATTCTTTATTGGGCTAGTTGAGCTCACCCTTTTCTTTTATTGTTTTCTTAAGGAAATGAGAATATAGATGGGACTAGTCGGGGAATGGAGTGACGGTCCAGATGGTTGTTGTAGTAGTACTCACTATTCTGTGAAATAGTGTGATAATAATTGTAATGAGGACTTAATTTGAGTTTGGATATTGTCTACGAGGCTATATTCGTGTTAAAACTCTCAGCTACATTTTTGTCGTATTGTATAAATGAAGTTTGTATTTAAGTTATGTACCATGTATTTGGCGACTTAGAATGGGTGATGTATACCTATTTTGGGGGCGTCACAGTAGGTATCAAAGCTTAGGGATATGATCTCTGGCTGAGATTTGAGACTAAAACTAGGAGGGGAGAGACGGGTTAATCTTTCACTAGTATGACCTAACTAAGCTTATTTATTATTTAATTGGTCGGTTAAAAATGACCAATTAACCCTTGTTTAGTCAATTAACCCTTGTTTTGTGGCAGTGTTTAAAAATGACATCCGAAAATGTTGAGACTGTTGAGTCACCGATGGTTAATAACCATGATAATGTGCATAAAGAAGGCAATAATCCTCAGGTAAACAACAACACCGCCCAAATGATGAACGACGGGATATTTAGGAGCTTTCTTCAATTCGTGCAACATCAGGCGAGAGAGACTACTATTCAAAATGCAGGTGGAAACACTGACAACTCTTGGATGGTCACCGCTAATCAATTTAAGGAGCTGGGACCACCAGAGTTTTTGGGAAATCCAGAGCCACTTAAGGCAGAGACGTGGATTAAGCAGATCACCAAGATATTTGATGTCTTGGGATGCTCCGAGGAGCAAAAGGTTCCCTTTGACACCTTCATGTTGCGAGGAGAGGCAGATCATTGGTGGGAATCTGTAAAGCGTACTCAGCCCGCCGAACTAAAGATGTCTTGGGAGAAGTTCCAAGAATTGTTAACCGATAAGTACTTTCCCGAAAGTATTCGTCACATGAAGGAGGTAGAATTCATCAAGCTGGAGCAAAATAATATGACCGTATCGCAGTACGAGGCTAAGTTTGCTGAGTTATGCCGGTTTGCATCCCATTTGGTTGATAATAAGAAGTGTATGAAACGAATATTTCTGCTAGGTTTGAAACCTGAAATATGTTAATACCTCATTTCTCACAAACTTTACTTGTATTTAGATGTTGTGAATATGGCTCAGTTATTGGAGAGCGATAATGAGTCAACCCAACCAAGAGATATCACCCAGTAAAACGATAATACCAGTGGTAGTAGTCATCGAAGCGATGATAACAAACGTGGAGAAAATCAACATGCCATAAATGGTAACCACTTCGGTGGTAATCCTGGCCAAGATAATAAAAGTGGAAATTTCAAAAAGAGAAGGTTCAATAATGATGGAAAGACAGCAGCACCAGCACCCATTGTTAAGGAAGGAGAACGACCATCAGTCGTATGCTACAAATACGGAGGGGAGGGACACATCAGTCTAAATTATATGCAGCAACCCAAAGTGTGTTACAGTTGCGGAAGAGAAGGTCACCTAGCCCGATTTTATCGTTTAGTGAAGTCAAGTCCAACTGGGATGGAGACACCAAAGGCCGTCCCAGATAAGTCAAAGCTGGTAGTTCAAGGGAGAGCGTTTGTCCTGATATCCTTAAAAGCAAGGAACCCGAATGAAGTTATCACGGGTAAGCTAATCATAAAATCTTGCAAAGTCTATACCTTATTTGATACATGTTCTACCCATTCTTTTATTTCTCCTACTCACGCTCAACGTTTAAATTTAACTCCGGAGAAATTAGACTTTGACTTATCTATTGAAACTCCGTTGGGAGAAACCTTCATTATATCCATTATTTATAAATCTTGTTTGATTCAAATCGCCACCCTCACGTTACTTGTCGATCTTATCTCTTTGAAAATACTTGCATTTGATGTGATTTTAGGGATTGATTGGTTAACTACTCATCATGCTAAAATAGATTATTTTCGTAAAGTTGTTAGATTTCATATTCCTAACCAACCTATTATGTGAATTCAAGCAACCAAACCACTAAAGTCAATCACTGTCATATAAGGTCATAAAGCTATTTATTTATTGAAAAACGGATGTCAAGCTTTCTTATCTTATTTCACGGATTTAAAAAAAATACATCAGATTTTAATGATATTTCTATTGTTAATAAATTTCATGACGTATTCATTAAAAAACTTCATGGTCTACTCCGGGAGCGTGAAATCGAGTTTTATATTGACCTTGAACCCGGTACAAAACCCATTTTCAAAATCCCATATCGAATGGCTCCTATTGAACTTCATGAGTTAAAAACTCAACTGTGGGAATTATTAGACATCAGTTTCATTCATCTTAGTAAGTCTCCTTAGGGTGCTCATGTTCTATTCGTAAAGAAGAAAGATAGAAGTATGCGACTTTGCATTGATTATCGAGAGTAAAATCATGTCACCATAAAAAATAGGTACTCGTTGTCTCGCATTGATAACCTGTTTAACCAGTTGCAAGGTGCCAAATTCTTTTCAAAGATCGATCTTCATTTCGGATATCATCAGTTAAAGATTTAAACTGATGACATTCCAAAGACTGCTTTCAGAACCCGGTACATGCATTACAAATTCCTAGTCATGTCTTTTGGATTGACAAATGCTCCTTCTGACTTCATGGATATGATGAACCGAGTATTCAAGGAATTTTTGGATCATTTTGTTGTTGTCTTTATTGATGACATCCTCATTTACTCCAAAAGTCATGAAGATCATGAGCAACACTTGAGGCTGATACTCTAAAAGTTTCGTGAAAATAAGGTATATGCCAAGTTAAAGAAATGCGAGTTCTGGCTTGAGGAAGTAGCATTCCTTGGGCATGTGATATCAAATCACGGAATATCTGTTAAGCCAATGAAGATTGAAGAAATACAAAGCTGGGAGCAACCTAAGTCAGTAACCGAAGTACGTATCTTTCTGGGCTTAGCTGGTTATTATCAGAGATTCGTGGAACGATTTTCTCGAATCGCTAATCCATTAACTCAACTGACTCAAAAAGATACAAAATTCGGTTGGAGCGAGGAATGCGAGAAGAGTTTTCAAGAACTCAAGAGGAGACTCATTTCAGCACCTGTTCTGACAATACCATCTGGTTCGGAAGGATTTGTCATATACAACGATGCTTCAGGCAAATGTTTAGGATGCGTTCTCATGCAAAATGGGAAAGTCATAGCCTATGCCTCACGACAACTCAAATAATATAAGAGGAATTATCCTACTCATGATCTAGAGTTTGCAGCAGTCGTTTTTGCGCTTAAAATCTGGAGGCATTACCTGTATGGGGAGAAGGTGGTGATCTATACAAATCATAAAAGCCTCAAATATTTATTCACCTAAAAGGAACTCAACATGCGTCAACGACGTTGACTCGAGCTGTTAAAAGATTACGATCATACCATTCACTACCATCTTGGAAAAAAAGTGAATGTGGTAGCTAACTCATTGAGTAGAAGATCATATGAGGGTACGAGTACGATATTGTCAACGCAAAGACCCATTTTGTATGACTTACAAAGGATGGAGACAGAGTTAAAGACTCCAGGGTCCCACGTGATGATGTCAAATATACAAGTAAAATCGACTTTTATCGATAACGTTAAAGTTGCTCAAGCTTCGAAACTGAAGCTGATGCGTATGAAGAAGAAAGAGTAAGAAGGTGATATCCCAGAAGCAAGAATCGATGAAGAAGGAATACTTTGAGTTAAGTCCAGACTCTTTGTTCCTAACGACTCTGATTTTAAGTATAAAATCATGATGGAGGCACACAACACACCGTTTGCAATCCATCCTGGGAGTACCAAAATGTATCATCATCTTCGACATACATTTTTGTGGAGCAATATGAAAAGAGAGATCACGGAGTTTATCTTAAGGTGTTTAATTTATCAACGTGTCAAGGCGGAGCATCAAGTGCCAAAAGGTCCATTGCAACCACTTAAAATTCTAGAATGGAAGTGGGAGCACATTACCATGGGTTTTGTTACTGGTCTTCCCAAGGTATCTCAAGACATAGATGCAATTTGGGTCATTGTTGATAGATTAACCAAGTCTGATCATTTCTTACCTATATGAGAAACTTATTCATTTAAACGTCTTGCTCGTATATACATAAATGAGATTGTAAGACTGCATGGTATGCCAGTATCCATAGTTTCTGATCGAGACCCAAGATTCACTTCACAATTTTATGTTAGTTTACAAAAAGCTATGGACACTGATTTACGATTCAGTTCAACATATCATCCTCAGACTGACGTGCAGTCAGAGAGGACTATTCAAACTCTTGAAGATCTATTAAGATTCTATGTCCTAGACTTCAAAGGAAGTTGGGATAAGTTCTTTCCATTAGTAGAATTCTCCTACAATAACAGTTATTAAGCAAGTATAGGCATGGCTCCATTCGAGGCGTTGTATGGACGCAAGTGTCGTTCTCCAGCATGTCGAGATGAGGTAGGTGAAACAACGTTGTTGGGACCAAAATTGGTACGCATGACAACGAAAAAAGATTCAAATGATCCGGTAACGTATAAAAACCTCATAAGATCGACAAAAGAGTTATGCTGATCTTCATCGAAGGGACATGGAATTCAATGTTGGAGATCATGTATTGTTACGTGTTACTCCATGGAAAGGAGTTACGAAATTTGAAAAGAGAGGAAAGATCAATCCTCGATTAATTGGCCCATTTGAAATCCTCGATCGAGTAGAAACTATGGCCTATAGACTCGCCTTACCTCTAAGTATGTCTCGTGTTCATAACGTTTTTCACATATCTATGTCACGTAAATATGTGGAAGACCCAAACCACATTATTGAGTTAGATCCAGACGAGATAGTGGAAGATTTAACGTATGAAGAGGTACTTGTTAAAATCTTGGATAAGAAGGAACATATTCTACGCTCCAAGGTTATACCTCAAGTCAAAGTTTTATGGAGAAACTATGATGTTAAGGAAATGACCTGGGAGTTATAATCTGAAATAAAATCAAGATATCCTTACCTCTTCGATATACCAGGTACGTAAACCAATTTCGGGGATGAAATTTCATAAGAAGGGGAGGTTGTAAGACCCCAAATTTTATGAATAAATATTAATTTTCTCTAAATATCATATTGAATATTATGGTGTGGAGTTGATATAATGTTATAATTGTGGGTAATATTTACAAATTTTTCAAAGTATGCAAATTGTCATAAAATATTCGTTTGGTCGTGGAATATTCATTTTATCAAGGAATATTCGTACGACGACACAATCATTGGTGGACCATACAACGAAATTATTGTAAAAGTTAGAAAATGACAGAAATAATTTTTTATAAAAATAACGGCAAACGTTTTACCGTTAATTGTTGAAATACCCGGTGATAAAAGTACAGTAACACGCGTGGTTGCATAGTAGCATACGGTATTGTATAATATCTTTGATTATTAATGCTTATGTGAGAAGTCACTCAGTTTTATTCAATTATTGCCACAATAATTACTCCATAGTATCTCACGTTATTAATTCAATTATTGTCATAATATTTTCTATTATTAAATCAATAATTGAGACGACAAATTTATTCATATTATTATTTGCATCATTGACGATGTGTAGAAAGTTCTATCGAGGAAAGAGGTTTGGTCACCTAATTACGCACCAATAAGGAGAAAGGAAGGGTCTGTATAGTCTAAATGACTGTTAAGGTTGAGGTAATAATATCTAATTATCGGGGACATAGCTCGTGGTCTTAAGACCCTAAGATATAAATCTTGAACTTATTTTCTATTTTTGATTCATAGAACTAGTTCACCATTATTCAACATTCATTGTCCAAACTCATGTTGTTATTATTATTATTCTTTATAATAGTGGGCAATTGTTTTCTCACTCTTGCAATTAACATTATAGCTAAAGTCGAGAAAGTCGATGAGCCATCTTCTAGCAAAGGAAAAGGCAAGATATCCAAATGATGAAGACTTCGGTGAATTTATTTAAATGAATTATATTATAAGACTTATGTTATTTTGTGATGTATTCCACAGACATATGTAATAGTTTAAGGTTAGATTACTTGGGATTGTTTTAAGTTGATGTAACCCTTTAATGGGAAAGATTATTGTTTAAGTTATTTAAATTATGTTTTTATCCTTTATTATAGGTAGTTAGATGTAATAGTTTTAGATAGTGAGCACCAAATTTTGTGGGAATGGAGTACCAGGATTTGGGGGTGTCAAAGTTATAGATGCCTTATTGTAAAAGATTCGGGTTTGATTAAGTTTTTTATTCCAGGGTCAAGAGAAGTAAAAGTGTGTCTGGTTAGTGAAGAGGTAGATAATGCAGAGGTAGGTAATGTAGAGGCAGGGGAAGAATAGGTTGGGAGCAATGCTTGGACATCTAATAAAGGGAAGGAAAAGGTTGATGACTTCAGTGGTGATGAGTTTGGCAATGGGAAGGACCACCTGGATGATGAATTCAGTGGTGGTGATGCTGAGTGTAGTGACACTAATAGTTAGGACTCTACATATGTGACTCCATTTAGTGATAGTGCATGTGAGGAGGATGATAAAGACTATAAAGAGAATGTTGATAGTGATATTGAGTTAGATGGAGTAGGTGTAAATGATAAGGGGAAATGGAAGGGAAATGAAAAGGGAAAGGAAAAGGTTGTTGACAAATGGAAGGGAAAAGAGGCTGTTAGTGAATTAGAATCTGATTTTATAGAAGAAGACCTCATGACTGAGGACGTACCAAGAATGCAGATAAATGATGACGAGGATAGGCCTAAATGGTCTGTATTTAATCCCGCGACAATGATGGATGATCATAAGTTTGAGGAGGGGATGTTATTTGAAGAGAACAAAGTTTTAAAGAAAGTTGTGGGGTTCATATGCACTCCCCCATGCCCATGGAAAATATATGCTGTGAAATTACAAAAAGAGAATACCCTGCAGTTTAAGATCATCAATTTGACACATACTTGCCCTAGGATCCATAGAGTTAAGGGTGTGACAGCAGATGAGTGAGTTTTATACCTACGAATAAGCCTCCAATTCGGACTTAAACTGTGTGAATCCTGTATATTTATGTTTTTTACTTGTTTATGTTTGTTTTATGTTTAGGTGGCATGGCGTAACATTCGTGGCATAAAGGTGGTGTTATGACGTGAAGTGGCAGCAAAATGAGAAAAAATGTGTAGATTGCAAAACTACCCACCCCCCCCCCCTCACAAGGCAACATTATAGAAGGAAAACCCCCGTCAGGGCGGGGGTGCTTAAACAGTAACAGAAGGACCCCCCATCAGGGCGGGCCTCATCAATACAAAAACCCCTCGCCGGAGCGGGGGTACGTGGAGAGAGAAAGAGTTTTGTTTCAATTAGAACTCTATACCAGAGTGAATGGGAACACTTTGGCATGGACTAGGTTTATGTTGAGCATCTATTTATCAGATATTATGGAGCTTGAAGAGGAGGATTCCATTAGATTAGATGAGAATAGATTAGGACCAAAACACTAGTTTTTTAGGAGATTTGGAGATTGAAGCAACTTGGAGACCATTGAAGATCAAGAACAGGAGCTAGAAGAAGATGGGGATTTGCTGACAACAGATTTATTCTTCACTCTACTTTTATTTTTGTCTTTCAATGTTATTTCAATTGTGGATTCTTAGTTTTAATTCATTAATCATGAACTAAATCTTTTGTTTAAGATTACAATGGAACTTATTGCATAGTTTATTTTTAGTATGCTTGTCTATTAATTATTGTGATTATTCTTAGATTGTCTATTATGATTTGTGTTTATTGCTTAATTTCCTAGCTAATAATTATCGTGATAATCTATATGAACTCGAGAGATGAATTATAAATTTACATCTGATCATAATAGCATGTGATTGTATTTTCTGTATGGCATTGGAATACATAATTTATGTCTAGGATATGGATATACCTATACATCGTATGTAATCTGAAAAAGAACTTGTGCTTAAAATCCTCTTTAATTGTAATGTACATAGAGATATAGTGAATTAGTTAATTAGGGTGTTCTTCTTAATTCTATCATCTATGGATTTAAGTTGATTTGAGTATGATGCATTGTGAGATGGTCATATTTACTTATATGTTCTTGATTAACAATTCATAATAGTGAACTTAATTAGTAAGAAGTGTATTAATTTAAATGAAACAATAAGTGAAGTTGTAATATTAAATCTCCATAATCTGGTTTTAAATTAGTGGTAATTAGAATTAGTTTAATTAAATAATTTAATTTATAACATTAAATTGATTGTTTAAATAAAATTAGTTTGGTTAAGAGTTAATATTTCGTAATTTGTATTAATAATTCCCCGTGGGAATGATACTCTACTTTAACTTTATTGTTTGTTGACCACATATACTTGCGTGTTGAGCGTAAATAGAAATTTCCCAACAAGTTTTTGGTGTCGTTACCGAGGAATTAGTTTAATATATTTTTTTGCCAATATTAGCTTCAATCAAATTAGTCTTAATTTAAATATTTTTTTTCTTTTTATTTAATTCTCTTACTATTTTTCTTTCTTTTCAGGTACCATGGATGAATGCAATTATCAATGGCCATATATGAATATGAATCCACCAAGGGACATAGGAATTGATTGACTCAATGTATTTTTTGCATTATCAGCACAAATTGAAACACTTTTGAAGAGGTTGGATGTTATTACAGCCCAACGTATTCGAAAGATTGCAGTAGATTGCAATTATTGTGCTGGCAATCATCCGAGTCATCAATGCATCGTCAGATTTGGATTAGTATAATATGGGAGTGATTACCTCAACAACTATTCTTATCCCAGTTATCATCAAGTTTGGGGGTATCACCAAGATGCACCATGGAGCTAAAACTATCAAGACCAATACGCTGCTCCAAATCCAACATACACTTTGGAATTCTCATGTCAACTTCCATTGCAAGAAGAAAAAACAAATTTGGAGGAATTTATGTCGAAACTCATAGGAAACCAAGAGGAGAGGATGATGAGTCAAGAAATATTGAGCCACAATTTTCAGCACTAGATGGAACAACGCATCACCACTTCAACCCATGGTCCTCAATATATGGATTCCAAAACTGAGACAGATAATTCAGGGGTGGTGGAATTGTTATCCAAGTTCGTAGCATCAAATGAGGAGAGGAGGATTAATTAAGAGCAGTCAATTCAGAATCTTTAGAATAAGATAGATCAAATGTTCAAAGCCTTGAACAACTTGTCCTCAATATAATTGGTGTTATAACATGGATTCCGAGATTGACGAAGTGCCCGAACCAAATCTACAATTGGATGAGACACGAGATGTTGAAAAAGAGGAGACAAGTGGGGATAATGAAAATAAGGTCGGTGAAGAACTAATTATGAGTAACAACGAGGATGAGCCGATGTTATTAGTGCCCCAATTTCCTTCTCTGCCAAAGATCAAGGGTCCAGTTAGATTTGCAAAACCGTGCCCATTTAGTAGTCATGTCGTTGATAATGCTCTTTATGACATGAGAGCTAGTTAAAATGTGAAGCCATAGTGAGATGAGAAGGAGAAGATAGAAGAAGAGCCCGTTGTGCTTGCCAAGCCTCAAAGCCCCAATCGAATCATAGGCTCAACGGACGGAAAAGAAACCTAATTATTCAACATTCTCAATTGGGCACTTATTTAAACAAAGCATACTAGGTGACTTTAATTCGATAGCCAACACAAATGGGAACCTACCAAAAGTTACATTATTTTCGATGGATGGAGGGTTCCTTAATTTTCGAAGGGGAATTGGATAGAGAGTTGAAGAAGTCGGGCTGACGACTTTAAAACAAGCGTTTCTTGGGAGGCAACACACGTTTAATTTTTAGTTTTTGAATTTTCATTTATTTAGGATTTAATAAAACTGTTTCTATTGTGTTCACAGGTTAGTCAAGTCCAATTCAAGTGTGGTGCCCGATTCATTCTAATGTGCCTAGCCTATTCTCCAAACTTAGTGGACAAGGAGGAAGATTTTTATATTTTCAGGGAAGTCCTCTACTTTACTTTTTCATATTTTAGCCATTGAAGACAATGTCTAGTTTATGTTTGGGGACATTTTAGTGTCGTATTACATATAGATAGTTATTTACATTGTAATTCATTATATTTACATTTAGTTTTTGCATATAGTTTTTGAATTCAGTTTCTTGAAAAAAAAATTACAAAATTGCAAAAATATTAGTTAGATTATTGTTTTTATATTGCCTTTAGTTTATATTTGCATGATTCCAGCTATTAGATAGTAAAAGTCTATTTTGGCCAATGATGAGATTGAAATTGTGTAGACAAAGTATAGTACTAACTATTAGTGCTTTGATGTGACTTCCTGTTATGAATTGAATCTTTTTTTGTTTGAAATTGGTATAAAAAGGTTAGCACAGTAAAAACAGCGTTGTAAACTGGTTAAATTTAAATTAATACATAATGAACTTCTTAAGGATAATGCTAGTTTGAATGAAAGGAACTCATGAATAGGCGGTGATGGCTAAAGTTAGACAAGAAACTAAGTTTGGGAGAAATTTGGGGTATAAGCTGTATATATAAATATAAACACCGTGGCTAATCTAGTTTTGTGGCCTTCGTTACTTGAGTATGTAATCCTAAACAGTAACACTATGTATTTACCTTTGTTTTGGGTCTGTTTATAACTTTTGTTATTTGGATGTAAGTGAGAAGGTCCAGTCTTCATAATGAGTTGCAGAAATCAGTAAGGGCATAGTTACTGTTATGATGAATTTACTTACTATGTATATTTATTGTGAAATTAACTATGATAACCTAACTCGTGTAGGTTGGGAGTAATAAGGGGGGGTTCTTGAAAGTAGTATGCATACAAGCCAATCATATATGATGATAAAACATATACTTTATAATCATTCTTATTTATTTATTAATAAAAGAATTATTTATTAAATACACTTAATTATCTACATGGTGTTGTTTTAATAATATGTGATAAACCCACAATTTTAAGCAATGCTTTTAGAATAATGATGAGATCATGCTAATGAGATCTAAATTCTTAGATAGCTTAAAACTAAAATGTTCTCAATCATTGGATTACTAAAAAGGTGATTAGTGAATCCGTATAGATTGGTACATACGTTACTTGCTCATTAGATGAGGATGATTGATCTAATGATCATTTGTGCGGAGACACTAAAGCAAATATGTAGGTGCTTATTGGAGAATAAGTTCACTGAACGTGACTCTCTAAGGAATACCTAATAAAGTTTTACTTGTCTGTCAATAAGAATTCTTGTAGTGATAGTAGTACGAATGATCCTTAGACTTGAGATCATCATAGTATCTTATATATAATGAATTACACTTTGACTTATTCTTTAAGACTCTTAGAGTATATCAAAGGGTATGCTTGGGTGTAATAAGTTATATATGGAGATAATGAATGATCAATAAAGAATTTACCACTTCTATTAAAAGAAGAGAAATGTCATATGTGATTCGATAAATGACAACCCAAGAATCCTTGGCCAAGGTGGACTGAAATTAGAAAGTAGTTTCTAATCTGCAATCATTAGGAGTTGTGCATTTAGGAATAGAAATACATATAGATAAATAAAATAAGACTTGATAGTAATTTCATGTCTTATATTTAATTGGGACATTGTATTGTGGAAGAATTGAATTATACGGTAACTATTTACTCAAAGGTTCTTTTATGATTAATGTTGAAATCTATATTATCTGGAAGGTAGTTGATCGCTAGTGAGATTATCCCTATTGTAGAATAAATATTATTTATTTAAATAAATTAATAGTTTAATTTATTTATTTAAATAAGATTCGAATTGTTCTAATTGATTTATTCGTAACCGGTTTAATATGGAGAACCTAAAGGGTCACACCATAAAAGGAAGAATACTTATTTATGAAGTTAATGACATAATTATAATAATATGTTAAGTATATTTAATTTAATCTATAGTGATAGAATAAATTAAATAACTTAATAATTATTATTTAATATTTTGGAAATATTAAATATAAATTAATAAGAGGAGTCTTATTAATATTATTACAATTATTATTAAAAGAGTTTAGGAATTAATTTAATATAAGTACTCTCATTTATTTCTAATAGGATTAGGAGGTAAAATTAGTTAAAAGAGTTTAATTAATTATCCGTAATAAGATTAGGGAGCCCAATTAATTAAAGGAGTTTCATTAAATAAATAATACCTTATTTTATTGCATAGGATTACCTGATATCTTTATAAGAGGAGTCTTATATCAGATATCAGATATACATAACTTCAATAGTTGGAGAGTAAACCCTTTTTCTATAGAGATATGAAAAACTAGGGTTTAAGCCAATACACTATTCTTATTAAAAATTCTTCTTAATTGGTTTATCACCTCTAGAGGCCATACACTTGGGTGTCTAACTTTAATCAAATGAAGGAATATTCCTGGAGATTCAAGGAGATTGCGAAGAAGTAGGAGTTGAACTCGTACCTGTGGAGGCTAGTATCTACAAGGGAATGATTCTATAACTTCTTATTCTTCGTTTTGTGGGCCCAAGTGTAAAATTAGGGTTCACATAACCTAATTGAATTAAATATGCAATTAGGGTTACACGACCTCATTAAATGTGCAAATTAGGGTTCGCATAACCTAATGGAATGAAGACAAAAAAGTCAGAAATAAAATGCGCTAGACCTGGGAGAAGCCTCCACTTGTCCCGAGGCAGAAGACTCGTGGAGGCAGCTCGTTTTGGGAATTGATTGAGGGATTGGATTTGTGGCTAGAAGGACAGGGAAATATGGGTATTATTCTAATGACTAAAGGGTATTTCTGGAATTTCCCTTAAATCATGTGCCTTGCACATGACTACTTTCCAGAAAACCCTATAAGCACCCCTTCCATTCCATTTAGAAAGGGACCTCTCATCAGACTCTGGACTTGGACTCTTGGAAGATCAAAGGACTCTTTTGGTGACTTAAGGCTTAGATATTCCACCGAAAAACAATAAAAGGGTTTGGACATCCTCTCAACTCGAAGGACTCAAGAAGGCTCTTGGAATCCCTGCTGCCCTAACACAGTTCCCGGATTCTAGGAGTTCTGCCACGCGTTGTTGGAGTAATCGCTTACCTGTCGTTCTCCTCTCTTCAATCAACCAATCAATTACGTGCTCTTCGTGGATTTCTCTCCTCCTCAGCCAACACAAAACCCTAACTGGCAAGGCACGATTTCCTTGCCTACATTTATTTGGAGACTTTGCTGGGGAGGTGTAGAATTTGTGAAGGGTATGCCCACAACTCGATGTGGGAGAACTATAGGAAGAGTTGCTTCACCAACAAATAGCATTACCTCACCAGATCCAGTTCCAAGGTAAGTAACTCAAGCTTTCCAAGGCGCAAACCTGGATTTTGACCAACCACTTATTGAAGACGCTTCAGAAGGGAGTTCGACATCACTGCATATGGCTAATCTACAACAAATCAACGCAGGAAGGCAAGGCAAGGATGCAACTTTGCACGATGCAAGTGTGCATCAACCAATCTCTCTACCATACACACCGCCGATACAGCAGTATATCAAAACACCTCAGAGAGTTCACGCCATGAGCCAGTACGTGATGAAGGATGATATGATCGATGTGATCAATCAACTTCACAGGCAGACATCCCAACCCTCAGAGTTGGACTTTATTCCTCCTTACCCGACATACATTCGAAGGCAACCTTACCCAATAGGGTATATTGAGCATCCTCCGTAGTTTCTAAAATACAACGGGGAGAAAGGAAATGCCAGGGAACATATTGCCAGGTTCATAGAGTCAATGTATCCGTGTCTTGGATATGATGAAGTGAACAACCACAACTTGTTAATTCGGGAATTCAACAAGACTTTGACGGATAGTGCCTTCAGTTGGTACTACAATTTGGAGAAGGGGTCAGTCCATGATTGGGATGACCTAAAATTATAATTTTTTAAGAAATTTTTTTATGTGCAAAAACAGGTGACCATTGTAGAGCTCATGAGGTTCAAGCAAAATCCGAATGAGGAGCTATCAGATTATGTTGACAGGTTCAGAGCACAGGCACAGAAGTGCGCAAAGCCGATTGAAGAAAAGAACTTAGTCAGCATTTGCAGCAATGGTGCCTTAGATGCCTTCAAGCCCAACCTCATCACCAAGGCTTATGATTCCTTCGCGACCCTCTCATCTTTTGCACAAGAATTGGGAGGAATCATGACATTGCCCACTAGACATGAGACGGTTACATGGAATGGCAAGAGGACAACAACTGTGGCTTTGGCTGACTCTCAGTCAAAATCACAAGGGGGCAAGAGGGAGAAGCATGAGAAGAATTTTAACCGAAGCAGAGGAAGGCCTGGAGATAAATATGCAAGAAAATCAGTCCCGAAGCCTATCACATGTAATGAGAAAGCATTTGGGGGTCTAAATGAACAATGGGTTGAACATGAGGTGGTGAAACCCCCAAGGCCTAGATTTGTAGTGACGGAAGAGATGAAGAGAAGACCAAACTTCTGTGTATACCACCAATACACGGGATATTCTACTATGGACTATTACAGCCTAAGGATGATATACCATGAAAAGCTGGCAAATGGGGAAATTGAACTGAGAAAGGAAAGCAGTGTCCATGACAAGCCACTGCCAAACCATAAGGGGAAAGAAACATGCAACACTGTTATCCACAGTACAACCCCAGAAGTGGAGATGATGATGGAAGAAAGGGAAGAGTGTGATCCAGACCTGCAGGTGACGGCGTTGATGAATGGGGCCAAGTTTAGAAATTTTTTCGAACAGATATGATTGGCCAAGGAAGAGAGGATTGAGGCAACAAAGGCAATCATTGAGGCTACCGAGACACAGAAGACTTCCATGGCCATAAGAAAAGGATTTGTGAAGACGATGGAGGAAGAAGAAAATAAAATATCTTTCTCTAAAGATGATAGAGAGATAAGATACCCGCACAACAGGCCGTTGTATGTAATAGCAGTAATCAATGGCATAGAGGTACGGAGGGCGTTCATTGACAATGGAGCATCTGTAAATATTATGCCCTACACTGTTTTCAAACGGTTAGGCCTGCCAGAGAAGAAGATTGTGAAGGAATAAACAAACATTATAGGATTCGCCAACCAGAGCACAAGAACCCTGGGATACATCAAGGTGGACATACAAGTTAGGAAGATTCGAGGGCCTATAATGTTCCATGTTGCAGAGGTGGATGCAGCATATCATGTCTTGCTGGAAAGAGCTTGGCAAAATGACTACGGGGTGGTACCCTCGGTCTTTCATTAATGTTTGAAAGCTATCTAGAAAGGGAGAGAAGTGAAAGTAACAGTAACTCGGAATCCCTTTGGACCAGAGGAGGCACACATCACCGAAGCAACTTTTTTCGATGATGTCTCTGAAGAGGGAGAGAACCAGATAGCAAGGCATGATTCCCTAAGACTAGCAAGCTGGGAGAAAGTGCAGGAAGATAAATTTGTACCTGCAGAAAAAGAGAAGAAGAAGAAGACCTCGGAACACAGAGAATGTTCCAAAAATAAGAAGCTAGTGGTAGTAGACCTAGAGAAAGAAGGAATAGAAGAAAAGAAAAGGCCAACAAACCCTGAAGAGGCCAAAAATATAATAAATGCCAAGCAGATGGTACAATTTGAGGATGGCCAAAAAATAAAATGGGAGAGGGTTGTTAAAAACGACGGAAAGTTGGTGTTTCGTTTGTAATGGTGCAAGGGGGAAGAGCACAAGGAAGCGTGCCAACCCAACAGCTCAAGAGGTGTCCCCCACTCCAGCAATAATGAAGAAGAAGAAGTTGTACAACAGAAGGTAGAACCAGCTCCAGAATGCTTCGGAGGATAGGCCAAAACCTCAACAAAATGAATTAGAGGAAGTTGATTTCGCAATAGAGGAAGGAACGCCAAGTCTGACTTATATCAACAAGGAGCTGGATGCTAACCAGAAGGAGGAGTTTGTACAATTATTGCGAGAGTATAGGGATGCCTTTGCTTGGAATTACGACGAGATGCCCGGAATGGACAAGGATCTTGTAGAGCACAATCTAAACATAAGTCCGGGAATGAAGCCAGTGAAGCAAGCACCTCACAACTATGCACCCGAAGTCGAAACTCAAATAAAGGAAGAAATTAAGAAGTTGCTTGAAGTAGGGTTCATCAAGCCAATTAAACATCCAACATGGCTATCCAGCATTATACCGGAAAAAAAATCAAATGGACAGCTACGAATATGTGTGGATTTCAGAGACTTAAACAAGGCATGCCCGAAGGACATTTACCCATTACCCAACATAGACACTTTGGTAGATGAAACAGCTAATCATGAGATGATGTCATTCATGGACGGGTTTATAGGTTATAATCAGATAAAAATGTCCGTAGAAGATGCAGAGTTGACAGCCTTTCGTACCCCGTTTGGGAATTTTTACTATGTAGTAATGTCATTCGGGTTGAAGAATGCAGGGCAACTTATCAAAGGGCAATACACGCCATATTTCATGACATGATTCATGATATAGTTGAGGACTATGTGGACGACATAGTAGTGAAATCCAAGAAGGCACCAACTCATGTAGAGGACCTGAGGAAAGTGCTTGAGCGATGCCAAAGGTACAAGTTGAGGATGAATTCAAAGAAGTGCGCCTTTGGGATGACGGCTGGAAAATTCTTGGGCTTCTTGGTGCACAACAGAGGTTTAGAGGTGGACCCAAGCAAGGCAAAAGCAATCATAGAGATGCCCCCACCAAAAACACAGAAACAGTTGAAGAGCTTTCTAGGTAAAGTTTCATACATGAGAAGATTCATGTCAGCATTAGCTGAAGTCATAGAACCTTTCGGCAAATTACTAATAATAGGCCTTTGAAAAGGTGAAAAGAATTTTAGCTTCAGTGCAAACGATGGTAGTGCCACAAAGAGGAACGCCGTTGCAGTTATACATCATATCTACCAAGAAGTCCATTGGTGGATTGATCACACAGGAGGTGGATGGATAAGAGAAACATGTTTATTACATTAGCCAGATAATCAGAGGACCGAAAACTAGATATTCACAGGTGGAGAGGCATTGCCTAGCATTGGTGTTCATTGCGTAGAAAATGCGGAATTATTTTTTAGCGCACGAAGTAAACCTTGCAATAAGAACTGATCCAATCATATACCTATTAACTAAGCCAACATTAGTAGGAAGACCTGCCAGATGGATGATGATTCTTTCAGAATACGACACCAAGTGTGTAACACCGAAGGCGATTCGATCTCAAGCCTTGGCAGACCTGCTGGCTTAATTTCCAAATGGAGAATATGAACCCCCTTCTGAGGATCTTCCGGGTGGAGAAGTAGAATCAATTGAGTTAATGGATGATGGATCATCTGCAGAAGGTAAAGGCGGAGCAGGAGTGGTGTTGACCACCAAAGAAAGAAATGAAGTGGCCTTGTCATACAAATTGGATTTCCCTTGCACAAACAATGAAGCAGAATATAAGGAGTTCATACTAGGATTGTTGGCGGATCAAAAATTGGGAGCCAAACATCTTAAGGTAAAGGGAGATTCAAACCTCATAGTGCAATAGATAAAAGGCCAATTTGGAGTGAAGGAACCTATCTTGGTGCCATATTGAACTGTAGCACAAAAGGTGATGGAGGCTTTCAAGAAGGTGGTGATTGAATATGTGCCAAGAGGATAAAATAAATAACCTGATGCACTAGCAACAGTAGCATCTCGAGTCTATGTCCAATGAGAGGACTTGGATGTAAAGGTAATGAAGAGAACCCTCCTAACCACGGTGCTAAATTTGTTCCCTAAAGACATAATAGATTATTGGAGACATGAGATCTCCCATCAATTTCAAACAAAGGAGGGAACAATACCTATCATGGAGTTACAGAAGTACAACATCATAAAAGGTGTCTTGTATCACAAAGAAGCAGACGGTGTATTAACACGATGCTTTGGGAGGCAGGAAGCAAATAGTGTATTGCATCAGGCGCATGACGAGAACTGCGGATTGGCAGACATAGGCCTATATCGTAGGCTGCAACATCAAGGGTATTATTGGCCTGAAATGAAGAAGGAAGCATATGTCCTATAACGCCAATGTGTTTCATACCAAGAATACCCTGGGGAGGATGAATGCGCCCTCATTGAAGACATAGTGGATTGGCGAATCCCTTATGTGGAGTTCTTACAAAGCGGGACTCTTTCGACTAAAAAGAAAGATGCAATTATAATCTAGAGGTAGTCACAATGTTTCATCTTGTAAAATGGAGAATTTTTTAGAAGATGATTCAATGGCAAGCCCCTATGGTGTCTGGAACTAGAAGAAGCCAAAGATTTGGTTTACCAAATGAACAAGGATAAACACCAAGGGGGAGCTAAGTTGTACAAACAACATATCGATCATGGTTACTACTGGCCAAAGATGGAGGGAGATTGTCTAGAATTTGTTAAAAAGTACCACATTTGTCAAATACATGAAAATTTGATCCATGCTCCCGCCATGGATTTACGAACCTTGGTAACACCATGTGTTAGGTTTGTAATATTCATGAACGCAATCAAATTGCACAAAATTAGCGGAAACGTGTAAAATTAGAGTTTTAAAAAAAATTTACAAACCATAAACCCGGATCACCCTTTATGCACAACTATTAATTAAACGAAAAGATAAAGAATAAAATCATACTCTTGAAGATCGAGCTTCCTCAGGTACAAGTTCACCTCCAAATCCTTTCGCGTTCAACTTGAATCCTTCGGGTTTGGTTCCTTCCTTTGATCAACGTTAGCCACCCAAATGTTTGGCCTCTAGAGGTGATCCACCAAGGAAGAAAAGAATTCAAGAAGATGGGTATTTGGCTCAAACCCTAGTTTTCTATCTCTATAGAAAAAGGGGCGTACTCTCCCAACTATTGGAATTACGTATTCTAATAATACGTCAACCTCTCACACACCCATAATAAGACTCCTCTTATTTATAGATGTGGGCAACCCATCCTTAACAATTAAGGAATTGAGTTTTATTTTAATTAATTAAACTCTTTTAATTAATTAGGCTCCTAATCTTATTAGGAATAATTAATTAACCTTTTAATTAATTAAGCTCCCTAATCTTATTAGGGATAATTAATTAAACTCTTTTAATTAATTTGCCTCCTAATCCTATTAGGATATTTGAGAGTACTTTTATTAATTAATTCCCAAACTCCTTTAGGAATTAAATAACAATAATAGTAATAATAATAATAAGACCCCTCTTATTAATTTATATTTAATATTTCTAAAATATTAAATAATAAATATTAAGCTATTTAATTTATTCTATCACCATAGATTAAATTAAATATACTTAATTTATTATTACGATTATGCCATTAACTTCTTAAATAATTATTCTTCCTTTTATGGTGTGACCCTTTAGGTTCTCCATATTAAACCGGTTGTGAATAAATCAATTAGAACAATTCTAATTTTATTTAAATAAATAAATTAAAATATTAATTTATTTAAATAAATAATATTTATTCTACAATAGGGATAAGCCTCCCTAGCGATCAACGACTTTCCAGATAATATAGATTTCAACATTAATCATAAAAGAACCTTTGAGTAAATAGTTACCGTACAATTCAATCCTTCCACCATACAATGTCCCTAATTAAATATAAGACATGGAATTTCTGTCAAGTCTTATTTTATTTAATTATATGTATTTCGACTCTTAAATGCACAACTCCAAATAATGCAAATTAGAAACTCCTTTCTAATTTCATTCTGCCTTGGCCAAGGACTACTAAGTTATCATTTATCGAATCACATAGGACATTTCTCTTCTTTTACTAGAAGTGGTAGATTCTTTATTGATCATACATTATCTCCATGCACAACTTATTATACCCAAGCATACCCTTTGATATACCCTAAGGGTCTTAAGGAATAAGTCAAAGTATAACTCATCATACACAAGATACTATGATGATCTCAAGTCCAAGGATCACTTGTACTACTATCACTACAGGAATTCCTTTTGACATGCAAGTAAAACTCCATTAGGTATTCCTTAGCGAGTCACGTTCAGTGAACTTATTCTCTAATAAGCACCTACATACTTGCTTTAGTGTCTCCACACAAATGATCATGAGATCAATCATCCTCATCCAATGAACAAGCAACGTATGTACCAATCTATCCGGATTCACTAATCCCCAATTTAGTAATCCAACGATTGGGAACTATTTTAGTTTTAAGCTTTCTAAGAATTTAGATCTCATTAGAATGATCATCAACATTATTCTAAAAGCATTGCTTAAAACTATGAGTTTATCACATATTATAAAACAGCATCATGTAGATAATTAAAAGCCTTTAATAAATTAATACTTTTTATTAATAAATGAATAAGATTATTTACTAAGTATATGCTTTATTATCAAACATGATTGGCTTGTGTGCATACTAATTTCAATCTCCCACTTGCACTAAAGCCAATCGCCATGGTATCTCATACCCTTCTTCTCTAAGTGACGATTATCCTGCTGTTGGATAAGCTTTAGTTAATGGATATGTAATATTGTTCTTGAGAGTTCAATATCTCTATAGTGATTTCCTATCTTTCAATGATTCTTATAATCAAATGAAAGTGCCACAACACATGTTTAGATCCAAGATGAGACTTAGGAACTATTCCTAGTTCTGTAATGAACTTTTCATCCAAACAATCAACTTGTAGCTTCATTTATAGCTATATACTTTGTCTTTATCACTAAACCAACAACTCTTTGCTGTTTGGAACCTTTCTATTTCACTGCACCACCGTTCAAGATAACCCTTAACCTTAAAGTGGATTTTCTGTCGTCTTGGTCTATCTGAAAAACTTGAGTCTGTTAAGCCCTCTAGTTTTAATTCAGACCCGCCAGGAATTATATCACATCCTTAGTGCTGGTTAAGTACTTTAAGATGTTTTTACTGACTCACAGTGAACTTCTCCAGAATATGACTGATCAACATTAGGTCGCGTATATTTCATTGCATACATGATTGTCACTCATGCGATCTCTCTTTTAGGAGTCTATGGAGACTATTAAGAGAGATACACTCCATGGCTCATCAACATGAGACATCCCATGGAGTTTTCCATGCTAAACGACTTTAGCATCAAATGAATATACGTTCCTTGGGTTAAGCCGAGCATCCTTTTAAATCTATCTATATAGATTTGCATCCCCAATTAAGATATTCTTTCCAAATCATTCATGGAGGAATGTTTAGACAACTTTATATTTGTTAATTTTAGCATTGGCATGTCATTCCTTATCCGTATTATATCAACATATAATACCAGAAATGTCACGACACTCCCACTGACCCTTTTGTACACACTAGGTTCATTCTTGTTTTTGATAAATCAAACTCTTTTGATTATCATATCAAAATGAATGTTCCATTTTTGAGAAGATTGCTTCAATCCATTTCTCTTAGTGTCTACAACTCTTACCTCATCGTATGTAACTGGATCATCATCTTCTATGATACGTACCTCATCATCATTATCCATGATGAATCCATACCTCCCAGGTATCTTCGGTACTATTCCAGATTTACGATTCGGTTGTGGTACAATAGGTCTATCTATAGGTTCTCTTATTTGACTTGTAGTGTTTTGTGGTTCTTGAACTTTTCAAGATGTATTATCCTCCCACTAGCCCTTTCAATGATAAACACCTTTATCTTAGAAGGCAGCATGTTTCGCAACAAACACCTTTTGCTAAGTAGGATTATAGAACATATGCCCTAAACTTACTTTAGGATGTCCCACAAATCTGTACTTGTCAAATTTTGTCCTAAGCTTATCCTTTGAAACGTTTTCATATAAGTTGGACAACCCCTTATCTTAACATACTTAAGATTAGGAATCCTCCTTGTCCATAACTTTTATGGAGTCTTGGGGTCGGATTTTGAGGTTACCTTTTTCGTAGATAAGCAGCCATTTCTAGGACATTATCTCAGAAGGATACTGGAATATCGGTAAAATTATTATGGACCGCACCATGTCCAACAAGGTACGATTTTTCCATTCAGATACATCAATCAATTATTGCGTATCAGGAGGCGTCCATTGTGAGAAAACCATTTGAGATGATTTAAAACCTCATTGCACAAGTATTGCTTCCTTGATCCGATCAAAGAAACTTAATACTTTGTCAATTTGTTTCACTTCTGAATTCTTTGAACCTTTTAAATAATTCACACTTGTATTTCAACAAATACATACATTCAACTCTTTGAATGATCATCTCCTTTTCTTATACTAGTTTGTTCATTTTGCAAAATTATTTTCACGTAAGTCAAGTATATAAAATCCATTAAGTAATATTTCAGTTCTATACAAAACATTATTATTATAAATAGAACAACAATTGTTCCTAATTATAATACCAAAGATTTCATTGTCCAACAATAAAATGGAAATAATGTTTCCAACGAGAACTGGAATACAATAACAACTTATTGACTTAATAGACTTGCCCGTAGGCATTGCTAAACTATAAGTTCATATGGCTAATGCAGCAACCTTTGTTTCATTTCCCACACATAGGTTTACTTATATTTGTTTAGCTTTCTACTTCTATTTGGTCCCTTCATAAATCTATATTTATGATAACCAAAGTCGGTATCCAATACCAAAGTAGAACCTTAACTTAAAGAAAAATTATTTTAAATCATAAACAAAATTGTATTTGTAACCGAAATTTCACTAAGCTTCTTTGGTTAGCCTCTGCAAGATGCTTCTTGCAGTTTCCTTCCAGTGTCTAGGCTTATTTCAGTGGAAACAAACTCCTTTGCTATCCGTATCAATTTTGTTCTTATTATCCTTTGTTTTTTCCTTTATATTTACCTTCTTAGAATCGTTCTTCTTTTCAGAAGATCCTTTGGCCCCTACCAGTAAGACATGGTATTTCTTGGTTGGAAAGTGACTCTCAACATTTTTCAACATATTAAGCAAATCAGCGAGGCTGATATCTAGCTTGTTCATATGAAAAATTCACAACAATTGTGAAATGAGTCCGGGAGTGAGTGCAAGATCAAATCTTGGCTCAACTCTCCATCCATGACAAAACCAGTTATCCTAATTGATCAATCAAATTGATTATGTTAAGGACTTTTGTCTGCACTATAGTGCCATTGGTCATTCTAGATCGAAAGAGCTCCTTAGATATCTGATATCTATCAGTCCTACTTTTCTCGCCATCAACTACTTGATGTGTAGAAATATAATAGGAGCATCCATAGTTTCATGCCGACTCTGAAGCTCGTTACTTATGGATGTGAGCATGATGCATTGAGCCAACTATGCATCATCTAGCCACTTTCTAAAAGTAGCAATATCTTCCTCAGAGGCATTGTCTGCAACCATTGCAGGGATAGGTGTATTAAGGACATAAAATAACTTTTCAGTCATGAGAACTATTCTCAATTTTCTTAACCAATCCATTTAATTTGGTCCGGTTAAATAAGCATCTAATATGCTATGCAGTGATAGTAATTTAGACATTGTAAAATCTGTAAATGAATTTGTAATTAACAACATTTTAACATACATTCTTTTATTAATTACCAAAATAAATTAGGTCTTATTTTAAATTGGTATGTCCCACTATTTTCTTCAAACTATATTACCCTCAATATATATAGTTCGGCAAAATCTAATTAAAGATTTGCTAGTGAGAATAAGGATCCCATTTCAAATGTATATAGCCTTGTGTGTGCACAACAAACTATATATAAATAAATAGGTAAACAACTCTTGTCAATTACATCAACTATGTAACTCCTTGTATTTTGCCTCTTAAATCGTAATGGTCAAGTGTGTGCACATCCGAACTAAAATGATTTAAGTTAAGTAAGACCCAGCATTTCCATATAAGTGAAGAGAAAACTACAGCCCTTGTGTGTGCACAACAAAGCAGTAATGTTCAATTCCTTATAAACATCATATGTAATAAAAACAACATCTTAAATATTTAATACTCGCCTTGTGTGTGCACAACAAACTCATATTAAATATTCAATACTCTATTGTTTCTATCATGCTAGAAGGCGACGTTCGATATTCCAAATATCTTTGAACATTGCAACTTAATATAAAATATTTGAGGGGTTTGTTATTTATATGTCTCATCTTGTTTAGCGCGCATGCACATATATATATAAAATACGCGTCATATTAATGAACATGCGAAGCATGTTTGCATAATATATAATATATATATAGTATAAGCATGCACATGTAGAATACTATATTCTACCCGGATTGATTATGGACTTTTATTCTAGTTTGGTTCACTAGAGCCACCAAGTGAACCAAAAGGTCAAACCCTAGGGGTGCAAGAATTAATATTTAAATATAACTATTACATTTAAACCCGGGCTCCATTACAAACGGGTCTTCACGCGCTCCTTGATCTTTGATCTCCAATTCTTCAAAATTAATTCTAACTATTCCTATTACAAAACTATTTAATATAAATAGAAACCTTGATCAACAGTCAAGGGGAAGTACATAGGAGGGAGATAGAATTTACATTAAGAAAAATTAGAGAAGACGAGGTACGCAGACTCCATTTAATAAAACCCTTACATTCATGCATCCAACTAAAATAAAATCCAATCGCATTGGTCAATAGTCCATAATCAATCCCATTTATTATCATACACATCACCATATGCATCAATAAATAACATTCATCTCATGAATAATAAACATTTAATATATATATATATTGATATCATTTAATGGGCAAATTTCGTTAGTATAAAATCTAATTTTGAATTAAAATAAACTCCTTTATTTTAATCCAAATTTAAATCAAAATAAAACTATTTAATTTTAATTTATCCAATTTTGAATAAAATAAACTATTTTAATTTAATCAAAATCCTTAATCAAAATAAACTCCTTTATTTTAATTAATTATGGAATCCAATTCCAAGTCAAAATAAACTCCTTTATTTTGGGTAATATGAAATCTTATTTCATATCTTAAATAAACTCTTTTATTTAGGAAAACACGGATTCTCTTTTCTATTCACAAATAAACTTTTTATTTTGAATAATATGAAATCATATTTCATATCTAAATAAACTCCTTTATTTAAGGAAATTAGGATTCTATTTCCTATTCACAAATAAACTCTTTTATTTTGAATAATATGAAATCTTATTTCATATCTAAATAAACTCTTTTATTTAAGGAAACATAGAATCCAATTTCAACTCCAATTAGTTATCATGGAATCAAATTCCAACTCTAATTAGTTAGCATGAAATTCAATTTTAAAATTAAAATAAATCTTTTTTATTTTAAGATTAAAATAAACATTTTATTTTAAAATCAAAATAATTATTTATTTTAATAATAAAATAATTAAGATTAATATATATATATATATATATAACTATTATATATATATATATAATATAAACCGAATATAACCTTAACTGTTAACGTGGCAGGATTGTTTCTCCCTTAGAATCCCTCGAAACATATTCCTTTTTATATATTATATATAAACCTATAATGTTTTTATATATATAACTTTAGGAACCAAAGGAATCAAACAACTTTAACATGAATCCTGACACCACGAGAGAGCATTCTTCCTTTTCAGCAGTCCGCGCAGTATAACAGATTTTTGGGGAAAAAAAATCGGTTCTTTTTTTTTTAATTCTATACAACAGAATTATGCCCAATTAAATTATTCTAAACACATATCAATATACATATCAAATTAAAATAATTAATAATTTGCATAAAGGTTTGGCTCTGATGCCACTGTTAGGTTTGTAATATTCATGAACGCAATCAAATTGCACAAAATTAGCGGAAACGTGTAAAATAAGAGTTTTAAAAAAATTTTACAAACCATAAACCCGGATCACCCTTTATGCACAATTATTAATTAAACGAAAAGATAAAGAATAAAATCATACCCTTGAAGATCGAGCTTCCTCAGATACAAGTTCACCTCCGAATCCTTTCGCGTTCAACTTGAATCCACCGGGTTTGGTTCCTTCCTTTGATCAACGTTAGCCACCCAAATGTTTGGCCTCTAGAGGTGATCCACCAAGGAAGAAAAGAATTCAAGAAGATGGGTATTTGGCTCAAACCCTAGTTTTCTATCTCTATAGAAAAAGGGGCGTACTCTCCCAACTATTGGAATTACGTATTCTAATAATACGTCAACCTCTCACACACCCATAATAAGACTCCTCTTATTTATAGATGTGGGCAACTCATCCTTAACAATTAACGAATTGGGTTTTATTTTAATTAATTAAACTCTTTTAATTAATTAGGCTCCTAATCTTATTAGGAATAATTAATTAACCTTTTAATTAATTAAGCTCCCTAATCTTATTAGGGATAATTAATTAAACTCTTTTAATTAATTTGCCTCCTAATCCTATTAGGATATTTGAGAGTACTTTTATTAATTAATTCCCAAACTCCTTCAGGAATTAAATAACAATAATAGTAATAATAATAATAAGACTCCTCTTATTAATTTATATTTAATATTTCTAAAATATTAAATAATAAATATTAAGCTATTTAATTTATTCTATCACCATAGATTAAATTAAATATACTTAACTTATTATTACGATTATGCCATTAACTTCTTAAATAATTATTCTTCCTTTTATGGTGTGACCCTTTAGGTTCTCCATATTAAACCGGTTCTGAATAAATCAATTAGAACAATTCTAATTTTATTTAAATAAATAAATTAAAATATTAATTTATTTAAATAAATAATATTTATTCTACAATAGGGATAAGCCTCCCTAGCGATCAACGACTTTCCAGATAATATAGATTTCAACATTAATCATAAAAGAACATTTGAGTAAATAGTTACCGTACAATTCAATCCTTCCACCATACAATGTCCCAATTAAATATAAGACATGGAATTTCTGTCAAGTCTTATTTTATTTAATTATATGTATTTCGACTCTTAAATGCACAACTCCAAATAATGCAAATTAGAAACTCCTTTCTAATTTCATTCTGCCTTGGCCAAGGACTACTGAGTTGTCATTTATCGAATCACATAGGACATTTCTCTTCTTTTACTAGAAGTGGTAGATTCTTTATTGATCATACATTATCTCCATGTACAACTTATTATACCCAAGCATACCCTTTGATATACCCTAAGGGTCTTAAGGAATAAGTCAAAGTATAACTCATCATACACAAGATACTATGATGATCTCAAGTCCAAGGATCACTTGTACTACTATCACTACAGGAATTTCTATTGACATGCAAGTAAAACTCCATTAGGTATTCCTTAGCGAGTCACGTTCAGTGAACTTATTCTATAATAAGCACCTACATACTTGCTTTAGTGTCTCCACACAAATGATCATGAGATCAATCATCCTCATCCAATGAGCAAGCAACGTATGTACCAATCTATCCGGATTCACTAATCCCCAATTTAGTAATCCAACGATTGGGAACTATTTTAGTTTTAAGCTTTCTAAGAATTTAGATCTCATTAGAATGATCATCATCATTATTCTAAAAGCATTGCTTAAAACTATGAGTTTATCACATATTATAAAACAGCATCATGTAGATAATTAAAAGCCTTTAATAAATTAATACTTTTTATTAATAAATGAATAAGATTATTTACTAAGTATATGCTTTATCATCAAACATGATAGGCTTGTGTGCATACTACTTTCACCATGTCCATTTCATACATGGGGAATGGATCTTATAGGTCCTGTTCACCCTAATTCCAAGGGTAACATATGGATTTTAACTGCCACTAAGATGTACACAAAGTGGGTGGAAGCAATACCCTTGAAGAAGGCCACGGGACCAGCAGTGACAAATTTTATCAAGGAGCATATAATTTGTCGTTTCGGGATCCCGAAGATCATTTTGTCAGATAATGGAACTCCCTTCATCAATAGGGATGTCAAAAATTTGATGGAAAGATACAAGGTGAAACATTACAAATCATCACCCTACTACCCGAAAGGCAACGGACAAGTAGAGGCTACAAACAAAACCTTGATAAAAAATTTATCAAAAACCCTAGACGATCATCCGAAGACATGGGTAGAACAACTACCAATAGTGTTATGGGCATATCGAACTTCAAAAAGAAAGCCTACAGGCAAGACCTTATGCGCTTCGATTTATGGTGAAGAAGCTATATTGCTCGCCGAAATAGAAATACCTTCGACTTGAATGAGACTTCAAAGCATGGTTGAGGAAGAAAATCGACTAGCCGCCTAGGAGGCCTTAGTTGACTTCCTAGACAAGGCTAAAGAAAGGCTTGAATGGTACCATGAAAGACTGCGACAGCAATACAATACCGATGTGGTACCATGACAAATTCTTGTGGGAGAGATGGTTCTCAAAACGGCAACTCAAGTCATGAGGGGGACCCTAATAACCAAATTTTACCCCAAATGGAAGTCCCGTATAGGTTACGAGAGATCTCCGAAAGCGGGTATTTTAAGATATCTCATGTGGGATTAGATGCTATCTTAGACCCATTAAACTTGAAGTGGGTAAAGAAATATTATACATGAGAAGAGCATCACAAAAAAGTTATACTTTCAACTTCAAAAGTAATCGAGGCACCTGATTAACAACCTTCAGAAGTTACACTTTCAACTTCAAAAGTGATCGAGGCACCTGATTAACAGCCCTCGGGAGTTACACTTTCAACTTCAAAAGTGACTGAGGCACCTGAGTATAAGCCCTCAACCCCGAAAGTTACACTTTATCTTTAAAAGTGGCGAACGTTATGCTTTATTTGACAAAAGTAAGAAAGTTATACTTAACCTCTAAAAGTGGCAAACGTTATGCTTTCTTCGACAAAAGTAAGATTTACTATATGAAACGTTATGCTTTTCGTTAAAAGTAATTTTATTATCAATGAATTGACAAACTTTCACTTATACTTGAATGTTTTTTAAAAAAAATTCTTAAAAAAAAGAAGTATAAATTCAAGTGTTGGTTTGTGGAAAATATATATATACATGTTTTTTGAAAAAATTCATGTTTGCTTATAACACCTACTGGTTGTCTTGTAATATTAATTTGAATTACTTGAGATTCAATGATAAATATTGAGTTTTAAGGAATCATTCAAATTAAAAGCAATCAACAAGGTTAAAGAAACTACATTTTGATAAATAAAATATGTGTAAATGAGTTTCTGAAACACGAAATCAAAAAAAAAGAAGCTACTACAACAAGTTATGATCTAAAGGCCAAGACATATCAAAATGAAGAGGATGCACAACTAAAGCTTCCAAGTCAGAAACGACAGCATCTTAAATCTTAAGATTTGCAGCTTTCAGCTCTCTAACCTGTCAGGTAGTCGACTCTAAGTCCCATCGCCTGCACTCTACCTCCTGAAACTTTGCCTCTAGATCCTGAAGCTGGCCCTCTAAATCTTGAGATTGGATCTTCAATTTGTTTACGACTTCGTCAAGCTTGGAAAACTACACTGAAAAGGATTCATCTTCACACTTACGTACAGCAACCTTTGAACGTAGTGAAACAAGATTAAAACTTGACTTGAGAAGATCCAACCTATCACAAAAATAAGACATGTCAACACCTACGGCTGCAAGGTCATCTACATCATCGCTAAACTTCTTCAAGTCCTCGACTCGCAAGGAATATAAAGAAAGAGTGTGCAACCCAAGAACAAGGCCTACGAGCTGATCTAGGAAGAGGGTTTGGGTAGAAGTTGTCTTAATAATCAGCCGGTTAATTATCTGTGGGATCCGAGCTAGGAGACGTTCCAGACTTTCCAGACTAGAAGATGATATCTAGAAACCCCTCCAAGAAATAAGATCCCCACTTGGATTGAAGGAAGCTCTGGTATGAGCTACTTTAGAAGCCACCATTGAATTTGTCGAGTCAAGGGATGGAGGAGTAGAAAGATGTTGTATGGCTGATGATTCCTCGAAACCTTGGCCACCTGGAGGATAACCAAGATCACTATATGACGAGTGGGCATTATCTAGATGGAGAGCATCAAATAAAGCGAGCGCCTCAACAGGCAAAGGCAAATCTTTCATCTTCTCATTCTGAAAACAAAATGTCTAATCACAATATATTATATAAAAAAAGGAAATTCAAGACAAATTATGTGTTTACTAAAAAAGGATACTCACAATATAGTCAATAGAAAAGGAGTCGGGAGATGCCACAGAAAGGGGAATGTCATTCAACCCACCCAAAGTGTTATCAATAATGTCCTCCTAAGCAATCAACAACTCGGTAGAATCCTTCTGGGGAGGATGAACATCACCAATAGTTTAAGAACGATTTCCCCTCGGGGAAGTAAGAGTCTCATCAATATCTTTCGACTCATCATGAGGAACAGGCATAGGAAGGTTTGAAGAAATTGTTATATGACCCACAACAAGACTCGAGCTCACTTCGGTTAAGGTATCCTTAGCATCCAGGCTAACACAAACATTGCGAGGAGTAGATGACTCATTATCAATAAGGACAGGTTGGGGAGGCTCACAACTAGTAGAAACCACCGCTTCTGCCTCATTGGCAGTACTATACATAAACCCAAAAGGAACGTCATCATCATCATCATCATCATGGTAACCTAAAAAAAATAAAGGAAACAATTACTCAATGATATGTGAAAGTAGTAATACAAGGGATGAAAGAAAAATAAGAATAGTACAGTGAAGATTACCAAATTTCTACAACGTTTCTTGATCGGATCCTCGGCTGCCGGGATACTAGGATCAACATAATCAAGGGGGCGTTTTGCTAATGGATTTATGATAAGCCTGATAGGAAGACGACTGATTAGAAACACGGCAGAAGCAATAGGAGGAGCTATCTCAGAATCAGTAGTAGTAGCTACTCTCGTTTTAGAACGAGTAACTCTCATCTCCTCGGCATCAGAGGATCCCTGGGGAGGAGCTAGAGAAGACACCCAAAACGGAGCTCGTGGTGGAAGACTCCTAGGAAATAGTGGGGGCCTGTGAGGGAAGAGTATCTAGATCATCTCGAAGAGGAATATCTGCTAACTGAGGGAGAGACGACTTAGGCATCAAAATGTCACGCTCAGCCAACCGGCTACTGGCTGGCCAAAGTACTGAGTGAACATTGGGCTTGGGAGAGCATAATATTCGGCCCCATTGGAGATGTTTTAGAATAGAAACTGACAATGAACAAATGAAGGTATCATCCTCCCATATTTTAAGATTAACTTGCCAGTAATTACGTTCTCCAGTAGTATATCGCCCGCTCCGGGAATTATCTGGTATGACAAAAGGAAGTGGTCTATAAGGATCACTTGGTAGCCTCAGAAATGCCCATGTAAAAGAGGGGGAGGTGCAGATGAAATTGAGAAGAGCGGCCTCATAATTCCCCCGGCAGGTGTGACCGAAAGGGCGTTCCTGGTCATATCCGAATTGTCTCATGACCCTGTGAGGAGAATACAGTACAGTGCCTAAACTATTATTCTCAAGGAAATAGGACAGCTCTGTAGACCGAAGGAAAATGAACCAAGATAGTGCAAAACCACTCAAGCTGGTTCTGTTGAGGCTTGAGTAGGTACGAAATTTGCACTTGTAAAAATGAGGTAGATGACCGTAACCCCCTAAAATAATGGTATAGGGACGGGCAGTGAAGCATGAATAATCATCAAAGAAATGTCGCAAATTCGTTCTATCGAGGCTAAAACAGTGATCAATCCAACGTGTCATGCGAGGAATGATTTTAGGTAATGAAAAAAGAGGAGACTTCTTCTTCTGCTTAGAGGAATAGCCCGAAAAGCGTTTAAAAAGAAAAATATGAAGGAAGGAGCATGGAATGAAGAAATTGAAATCATACCTGAATAAATAAAAATCAAATAAGAAAAAGGTTAAAGGAAAAGAAGTGCGGTTTAAAAGACAAATAATAATAATAATAATAATAAATAATAAAAAAAAATATGAAAGTGATTACCTCCCAGCGGATTCTTTCATGGCAAGGGTTCTTTCGTCTAGGCGACGATATAAGGTCCCTTGGAAGACAGAAACAAGGGGAATCTCTGAGCCCCGGGATACTAACGCTGCCAAGCTAAACATACGGGCAGAAGGACCACCTGTGGGAGATCCAGGGAGGAGGAAGCAGGACAGCGATATAGCTAGATAAGCTTCTAGAGGAAAAGGACAAGTCTCTCCACGGAGGGCAAGAACATATTTGTCATGAATAGAGCTGTCCCACTGGTTGGTCTTGTAGTCACGGAAGAAAGTAACGTACCTAGGATAACCAAGAATTTTTCTGTCGACTGGAGGTCTCGAAGTCTGGAAGGAGTGTATCTCCCTTGAAGCAGGAGATGAATTGGGAAGATTGCTTGAAGGCTTCCATCAAGTAGGCAACATAGTCATCATCTCTAGTGGACATAATAGAAGGGTCGCAGGAGTTTCGAAGCAACAATGGGAAGGCTACAAGATGTAATTCAAAATAAATATATATATTTCAGAAAAATGAGAATGAATCAAAGGAATAAAAGAAGAGAACTTACTGATAGAGAGCATAGACATCCTCTAGAGTAGGGGTGAATTCCCCCCCAGGCAGTGATGAATGTGCAAGTAGAGGAAAACCATCCTGAGATCAACACAATAAGAGCATTATGATCATGGTGGATATGTAGGTCTCTACACAGTTGAACACAACGAAAGATGCTCGCATTCTTGAGTATTTCCACGTATTCAGTGTTTCCAAGGATCTTGTTGGTCCAATCCTGCCATCCTTGAAGGCAACTAGATGAATTAGAAAGGAAGTGAAGGGGACTAAAAGGGTATTCTTGCTTCTCTATGCATAGGCGGGGAATGCAATTGGCATGGGGGAAGTCATCCCATTCTCCGCAAGATGGGGCATACAGAAACAAGCCTTCTTTCTCTGGTGGAGGAAAATTTGCACGATCATAGTCTTTAACTCTATCCCAAAAGATGTCAACAGGACCAAAGAAGGGAGCTCTCCCCTAATCGGTGATGAATGGGGACTCCTTGGTAGTTTTTGGTCCTATAGAGCATTTAGGTGAAAGGGTCTACAAGCAAGGGGAAGTTCATTATAACAATTCTAAATAAAGCAAAGAAAAGATGTCAAGTAAAGTATTTGAGTTTGAAGTACTCACCATGGAGAAGAGGAAAGTCCAAGAGTAAAGTTTTAAAACACCTGAAAAGAAGAAGAAACAATGTCAGAAAGAGTTAAGGATTACATTTATGCAAGAAAAAATTCCTGAAAATTTTTGAAAAAACTTTGGACATCCAAAAGGCATCCTTCGAAGCCTTTTTTAGACTTATAACAACATATGTCATGGCCAAAGGCGATGACTTTTGTAGGGCTCATTGCTAGCTTCATTTTGATATATTACGGGCCCCGAAACTCCAAACAGATCAAAAGTTACGATCCAAACAATAACTGCTACTCCCAAACTTCATTTTTTTGCCTAAACATTGATCTTCCCCTAGGGTTCGCCCCCCTAAGGTTTGGCCCCCTAGGGTTCGGCCCCCTATGGCTTGGCCAAATTGGGTGGTTTCGCCACATGCAAGAAAATCATTTCTTTTCTCCTTTCATGTTTTCATTGAAAAATGTCAAATCTTTCTTTATTATCCAAGGAAAAAACCAAGATATAATCAAGGTAATGGGGCTCAGAAGACAAAGAAAAGATTGAAAAAAAACTGTAGGGTTCGGCCCCCCTAGGGTTCGACTCCTATAGGGTTCGACCACCTAGGGGGTGTTTCCTTTCACCCTTAAACAAATTATATAGGGTTCGGCCCCCCTAGGGGTCAGCTCCTTATAGGGTTCGGCCACCTAGGGGGTGTTCCCCTTCATACCTTTGAGTTCATGTTGCTCTACCAATCAACTGCTTGGAATGAATGCTCCTTCTCCGCGAAGATTATAGCCTTTTTCTAATGAATTCCGAGGGAAAAAATCAAGATATAATCAAGGTGGTGGGGCTCGGAAAACAGAAGAAAGGTTATAATTACCTGAAAAGACAAATAGATGAAGTAATCAAGAAGAATTCAAAGAAGCCTATTTGGTTTTCTTTTATTTAGAACACAATTTCTGAATACGTGGCAAGAACATAACATGAAGCAAGGCCTACTAAAAATACATGAGGGTTCTGGAAGATGGAATCATATGCCTAACGAATTCCATTAATTCCATTCATTGACAAAGTTATTGGCATGACTACATAGAAAATCTAGCAGATAGATTTCATAATATTCATAGAAGACATGGTATCAAGTATTGAATTACAAGCCCAATCATCACCAAATAACTTCAAAGGATTATTCACAACAGAAATTAAAAAAAAATTACCTTACGTGATGAACCTTCGTAGTGCGACAATTAATTGAGAGAATGATGCGTTCAATTTGCAAGACAAGGATGAAGAAAACAAATAGCTTCAGAAGAACGTGCATATAGCCCTTAAAGTCTACTTACAACAAAAAAAAAGAGAAGCACTTACCATTTAAGGAAAGATTTGATCGAGTTTCCAAAAGATAAGTGAATCTGATCTTGCTTTTAAATAGAAATATATTAAAGATATTATTTGCTAAATATAAAGAAGATTTGATTTTATTCCCAACAAGGGAAGATTTCAAAATTGTTAATTTCCTTTAAAAAATAAAATATAATAATAAAAATAAAAATAATAATAATAATAATATATTAATATATCTGAATTTTGTTTTTAAAATCAAATTAAGATTTTACTTTATTTTCAACATAAAATTTGGATTTTATTTTATTTCAAAAATAAAATTCAAATTTGATTTTATTTCCAAAATTAAAATTAAAATTTGATTTGGTAAAAAGAAAGATTTAGTTTACCCAAAAAAGGGATTTTATTAGATTAAATTTTATTTGGTGATATTTGATTATGTTTTCTTGTTTCAATTTCCAGAAAAAATAAAAAAAAAAAACAAATATTGGGCAAGCTATGGAGGGGTTTTTGGAGGATTTCCCAATTTGTCCAAGGAAGAGCCCTACTAGGTTTTGTCTCCCCAGGGTTTAACCCAAAGAGTTTGGCTCCTTAGGGGTTCCCTCTACTAGGACCATTGTCTTCAAGACTTGTAAAGTGAAGTCATGAAAATATGGGTCCAAGTGTAAAATTAGGGTTCACATAACCTAATTGAATTAAATGCGCAATTAGGGTTCCACGACCTTATTAAATGTGTAAATTAGGGTTCACATAACCTAATGGAATGAAGACGAAAAAAGTCAAAAAATAAAATGCGCTAGACCCGGGAGAAGCCTCCACGTGTCCCGAGGCAGAAGACTCGTGGAGGCGGCTCATTTTAGGAATTGATTGAGGGATTGGATTGGTGGCTAGAAGGACAGGGCAATATGGACATTATTCTAATGACTAAAGGGTATTTCTGGAATTTCCCTTAAATCATGTGTCTTGCACATGACTACTTTCTAAAAAACCCTATAAGTACCCCTTCCATCCCATTGAGAAAGGGACTTCTCTTCAGACTCAGGACTTGGACTCTTGGAAGATCAAAGGACTCTTTTGGTGACTTAAGGCTTGGATATTCCACCTAAAAGCACTAAAAGGGTTTGGACATCATCTCAACTTGAAGGACTCAAGAAGGCTCTTGGAATCCCTGCTATCCTAACATTGTTCCCGGATTCTAAGAGTTCTGTCATGCGTTATTGGAGTAATCTCCCAACTGTTGTTCTCCCCTCTTCAATCAACCAATCAATTCTGTGTTCTTCATGGATTTCTCTCCTCATCAGCTAACACGAAACCCTAACTGGGAAGGCACAATTTCCTTACCCACACGTTTTAATTAATAATATGCATAAAGGATGATACGGGTAATTAGCTTGTGAAAAATTTTAAAATCTACTTTTACTTTGCTTCCGCTAATTTTGCAATTTGATTGCGTCTTTGATCTTCACAAAACCTGATATGAGACGATGGGTTAAGATTAGGCTAAGGATTAGGGTTCAACCAAGGGTGCTCAATAACTGATATGAGATGGAGATTAATGTTAGAGGGGTCAGGGAGAGACATGAAGAAAGAGGGACAAAAAAGTGCATGTAATATAAACTACCAAAAGTACCCCTCTGTAATAAACATTACAGGCTTAGCCGGTCAATTTTGACCGGTTAAGTGACGAAAGCGTGCCTTTTGTTAAGTCTAAGTGAAGTTTGGGGTGTACTTAGACACCTTTTTCAATTTAAGGTGCAACAATCAATAGTGGTATAAATTTTGGGGTGCAAATTGTCTTTTAGTCTTTATTTTAATCTTGAAATTGAATTTCATGCAACTTAAAATTGTCCATTAAATGATATTCATATATATATTAAATGATTTTATTTATTGATACATATGATAATATGTATGATAATTAATGGAATTGATTATGGACTATTGACCAATGTGATTGGATTTATTTTGGTTGGATGTTTGAATGAATGAGTTTTATTAAATGGAGTCTGCGTACTTCTTCTTTTCTGGTTTTCTTCTTGTTATAAATTCTATCTCTCTCCTATGTACTTCCCCTTGACCGCTAATCAAGGTTTCTATTTAAATTAAATAGTTTATGTAATATGATTAGTTAGAATTTTTTTCGAAGAACCGAAGATCAAGGAGAAAGGAGCGCTCGAAGACCCGTTTGTAATGGAGTTCGGGTTTAAATTTAATAGTTATATTTAAATTTTTATTCTTGCACCCTAAGTTTTGACCTTTTGGTTCACATGGTGGCTCTAGTGAACCAAACTAGAATAAAAGTCCAGAACCAAACTAGTTATATAATGAATTACACTTTGACTTATTCCTTACGACTCTTAGAGTATATCAAAGGGTATGCTTGGATGTAATAAGTTATATATAGAGATAATGAATAATCAATAAAGAATCTACCACTTCTAGTAAAAGAATAGAAATGTCCTATGTGATTCGATAAATGACAACCCAGAAATCCTTGGCCAAGGTGAAATGAAATTAGAAAGTAGTTTCTAATTTGCATTCATTAGGAGTTGTGCATTTAGGAATCGAAATACATATAATTAAATAAAATAAGACTTGACAGTAATTTCA
The DNA here is from genome assembly GCA_020205505.1 of Panax japonicus. Lineage (NCBI taxonomy): Eukaryota > Viridiplantae > Streptophyta > Magnoliopsida > Apiales > Araliaceae > Panax > Panax japonicus. The sequence goes on along the minus strand of CM035092.1, from coordinate 46,897,289 downwards.
TGTCTTATATTTAATTTGGACATTGTATGGTGGAAGGATTGAATTGTACGGTAATTATTTACCCAAAGGTTCTTTTATGATTAATGTTGAAATCTATATTATCTAGAAAGTCGTTGATCGCTAGGGAGGCTTATCCCTATTGTAGAATAAATATTATTTATTTAAATAAATTAATAGTTTAATTTTTTTATTTAAATAAGATTATAATTGTTCTAATTAATTTATTCACAACCGGTTTAATATGGAGAACCTAAAGGGTCATATCATAAAAGGAAGAATAATTATTTAAGAAGTTAATGGCATAATCATAATAATATATTAAGTATATTTAATTTAATCTACAGTGATAGAATAAATTAAATAGCTTAATATTTATTATTTAATATTTTGAAAATATTAAATATAAATTAATAAAAGGAGTCTTATTTATATTATTAAAATTATTATTATTATTAATTTCTAAAAGAGTTTAGAAATTAATTTAATATAAGTACTCTCATTTATTCTTAATAGGATTAGGAGGCAAAATTTGTTAAAGGATGTTAATTAATTATCCCTAATAAGATTAGGGCCCCAATTAATTAAAGGAGTTTAATTAAATAAATAATACCTTATTTTAATTAAATAGGGTTACCTGATATCTTTATAGGAGGAGTCTTATATCAGATATCAGATATACGTAATTTCAATAGTTGGAGAGTACGCCCATTTTTCTATAGAGATAGGAAAAACTAGGGTTTGAGCCAATACACCCTTCTTCTTGAAAATTTTTCTTCCTTAGTGGATCACCTCTAGAATCCATACACTTGGGTGGCTAACATTGACCAAATGAAGGAATCTACTCGGAGATTCAAGGAGATTGCGGAGAAGTACGAGTTGAACTCGTACCTGTGGAAGCTAGTATCTATAAAGGTATGATTCCATAACTTCTTATTCTTCGTTTTACTTAATAATATGCATAAAGGATGATCCGGGTAATTGGTTTGTGAAAAATTTTAAAATTTGATTTTACTTTGCTTCTGCTAATTTTGCAATATGATTACATCTTTGATCTTCACAAAACCTTACAGTTCGAATGCAATTAATGCTATAAGACTTCAAAGTCCTGTCAAGTGTAGAATGCCTTCAGTTGATGTTACCATACTAGACATGAACTGGTTGATGAATGGTGTACCACAAACTCAGGACACTTTCAAAGGTACAGTAATTCTTCTTAAAAGTGGGAAAAAATATGTAGCACTAAAGAATTTGAAGTTAGTCCTCCATGAATGTAAGCCAACTGCTACTGAGGTTTGCAATAGCAAGAAGAATAAGAAAAAATGAAGGCTTATAACCCCTCTGTAGTTACTCTTATATATTAATACTTTTGGTCTTATTAACTAGTAATCAGATTTAATACATTTTCTCTTATTAACTAGGGTGCAGACTAGTTATGTATTAAAAGATGGTGTCTTTTGCTCAAACATGTAAAGTTTGATAGTATGTAATTATTATAACTGAACATTGTGTGACGCCCCCAAAATAGGTATACACAACTCATTCTGAGTTGACAAATACATGATATAAAATTCAAATACAAACTTAATTATACAACTGTCATGTAAAATACGACAAAACATAAGCTGAGAGTTTTAACACGAATATTGTCTAATAGACAATATCCAAACTCAAATGGAGTCCTCATTACAATTATTATCACCCTATTTTATAAAATAGTGAGGACTACTACAGCCACCATCTCAGACCTTCACTCCATTCCCCGACTAGTTCCAGCTATATTCTTATTTCCTGAAGAGAACAATAAAAGGAAAGGGTGAGCTCAACTAGCCCAGTAAAAAATATTATGACTAAGATAAATCAGAATAAATTATCGTTAGCCTTCAATAGTGTAAAATTGATAGAATACAATAGACAACAAGTTTAACTGTAACGGAAAAAGCAACCCATTAGAAGAGTCAAGTAGAGCATGGTATCTATTATCTTCTATGATTTAATAGTTCATCATCAATATTTTATCGTTGTAACACAGCTCAATAAATAATCAACATCATCGAATTATCCATGCACTACGGACCAAGGATATTCATTAGTATCACATCCACGAGTCATCTATGCATTACGGGCCAAGGATATTTGTTATTATCACCAGTGGTCTTGATCATGCCAACAACTGTCCATCAATGCACTACGAGCCAATGAGGACTTTTACCATATCATTTACAATATTATGGGTCATGATTTTACCGATACATAATTCCTGGTCATAATCATACCAATCAACAGTCTATCCATGAACTACGACCCAAAGATGACTTTCATCACAATATAAGCATGAGGATGATGACAATGATATAAGAATTCAATTAAGTGAAAGCAATGATGAATTTTAAAGATTTATAATTCAATTTATCCAGAGTTCAAGAATGTCCAAATTGTCAACATGATAACTGCTTTGTGGAGTAAAAGTCAAGAATAATATTCATGTATCAAAAATAATTTAGACAGAAAATGAAATCAATTTTTATCATGAATAGTACCCCAGGTGAATAGTACCCCTTGAATAGTAATTCATGAGTAGTACCCCATGAATAGTACCCCGGCATGAAAAGATTAAAATTTAACAAGAATGTTCAAAAAAATATCCTTGTGAAACGATACTAGATGAAGTGCAATTTCAAGGATATTGTACTAATTTCAAGGAGTATAGAAGCAATACTTACCATAGTAAGTTTAAATTTAGGAATATAAAATGAAATAATATCCCTTACAAATATGAAGTATGAAAGAAAATAATATTTCTTACGAGTATTAAAATAAAATAATATCTTTTACCTTAGTATAAACTAGATTTGACTGGAATATCAGATATTATTCTGAGAAATCATGCAAAAAATGTTATACTCAAAGTATCCTTATACTCAAGAGAAATACTCACAATACTATAGAATAAGAATTTTTTATATTGAAATGGTGTGTTGAGGAAGGAGAGGTAACCTCCCTTTTATAGTGAAACGGAGGAAGAGAAAAAATAGATAGAGCGCCCAAAATTTCTCCTTTTTCTTTTCTGCCTAACATCCTGCCTACCTTTATCATATTTTCATGTAGGTGAGGGTCCACCTTTTGGAAAATGAATTGCAGGAATGTTTCTCCACCAATCAAGTGATCCCATGGAAAAAATTTCACCAACACATAGTTTTGAAACAAAATGCAGTATAACGAATTTGCAAATCAAGGAAATACACCAAGCTTCTCACCTCCACTTTCCCTTAACAAATTCACATGCTTATATATATATTATAATATTATTATTATATTATCATATTATTATAATGTAATATTATAATAATATATTTGAATAAATATTTTATCGGAGAACATAATTGCCAAACTTTCAACAAATAATTCATGCAAAATTTCTTTATTTATATCAAAATTGAACTAATATCCACCACTTAATAATTATTCATAAATAATATTATAAGATCATAATATTAACAACCAGATCATTCCCAGGAAAGACGGGGCTTTCCAATAAGGATTTCTCCTTACTGGCGCGCAATTAGGTGGCCAAACCCCTTTTCTCGACAGAACTCTTTATATATTGTCAATAATGCAAATAATAATATGAATAACTTTGTCATCACAATTATTGATTTAATAATATAAAATATTTTGACAATAATTGAATCAATAATGTGAGATACTATGCAGTAATTATTGTGGCAATAATTGAATAAAACTGAGTGACTTTTCACGTAAGCATCAATAATCAAAGACATTGTACAATACCGTGTGCTACTATGCAACCATGTGTATTACTATACTTTTATCACCGGGTATTTCAATATTTAACGGTTAAAGTTTTGCCATTATTTTTATAAAAAGTTATTTCTGTTGTTTTCTAACTCATACAGTAATTCCGTTGTGGGATCCACCAATGATTGTGCTGTCGTACGAATATTCCCTGATAAAATGAATATTTTCTGACCAAACGAATATTTTATGACAACTTGCATACTTTACAAAATTTGTAAATATTACCCACAATTATAATATTATATCAACTCCACATCTTATTACTCAAAATAATATTTAGAGAAAATTAAATCGTTATTAATAAAAGTTGGGGTCTTTCAACCTCCCCTTCTTATGAAATTTCGTCCTCAAAATTAATGTACGTACCTGGTATGTCGAAGAGGTGAGGATACCTTATTTTTATTTCAGATTCTAATCCCCATGTCATTTCCTCAATATCATGGTTTCTCCACAAAACTTTGACTTGAGGTATAACTTTTGAGCGTAGAATATGTTCCATCTTATCCAAGATTTTAACAGGTACCTCTTCATACGTTAAATCTTCCACTATCTCTTTTAGTTCTAATTCGACAATATGGTTCAAGTCTTCCACATATTTACGTAACATAGATATGTGAAAAACATTATAAACACGAGACATACTTGGCGGTAAGGCGAGTCTATAGGACACAGTTCCTACTCGATTGAGGATTTTAAATGGGGCAATGAATCAAGGATTGATCTTTCCTCTCTTTCCAAATCTCGTAACTCCTTTCCATGGAGCAACACGTAACAACACATGATCTCCAACATTGAATTCTACTTCCCTTCGATGAATATCATCATAACTCTTTTGTCGATCTTGTGAGGTTTTTATACGTTATTGGATCATTTAAATCTTTTTCGTTGTCATGCGTGCCAATTCCGATCCCAACAACGTTGCTTCACCCACCTTATCCCAGCATACTGGAGAACAAAACTTTGGTCCATACAACACCTCGAATGGAGTCATGCCTATACTTGCTTGATAACTGTTGTAGTAGGAGAATTCCTTTAATGGTAAGAACTTTTCCCAACTTCTTTTGAAGTGTAGGACACAATATCTTAATAGATCTTCAAGAGTTTGAATAGTCCTCTTGACTGTCCGTCCGTCTGAGGATGATATACCGAACTGAATCGTAAATCTGTGCACATAGCTTTCTACAAACAAACCCAAAATCGTGAAGTGAATATTGGGTCTCGATCAGAAACTATGGATACTGCCATACCATGCAGTCTTAAAATCTCGTTTATGTATAAACGAGCAAAAAGTTCAAGTGAATAAGTTTCTCGTATATGTAAGAAATGAACAAACTTGGTTAATATATCAACAATGACCCAAATTACATCTATGCCTTGAGAAACCTTGGGAAGACCAATAATGAAATCCATGGTAATGTGCACCTACTTCCATTTTGGAATTTCAAGTGGTTGCAATGGACCTTTTGGCACTTAATGCTCTACCTTGACACGTTGACAAGTTAAACACCTTGAGATAAACTCTTTTATCTCTCTCTTTATATTGCTCCACCAAAATGTATGTCGAAGATCACAAGACATTTTGGTACTCCCAGGATGGATTGCAAACGGTGTGTTGTGCGCCTCCATCATGATTTTACACTTCAAATCAGAGTCGTTAGGAACATAAAGTCTGGAGTTGACTCGAAGTATTCCTTTTTCATCAATTCTTGCTTCTGGAATAGCACTTTCTTGCACTTTCTTCTTCATACGTATCAGCTCCGAGTCTATAACTTGAGCAGCTTTAACTTTATCAATTAAAATCAGTTCTAATCATATATTTGACATCATCACGTGGGTCCCTAGAGTCTTTAACTCTATCTCTATCCTTTATAAGTCATACAAAATGGGCCTTTGCGTTGATAATATCGCATTCATACCCGCATATGATCTTCTACTCATCGCGTCAGCTACCACGTTCGTTTTTCCAGGATGGTATTGAATGGTATGATTGTAATCCTTCAACAGCTCGAGCCAACGTTGTTGTCGCATGTTGAGTTTTTTTTAGTGAAGAAATATTTTAGGTTTTTATGATCTGTATAGATCTCCACCTTCTCCCCATATAGGTAATGCCTCCAGATTTTAAGCGCAAAAATGACAGCTGCCAACTCTAGATAATGAGTAGGATAATTTCTCTCATATTCTTTGAGTTGTCGTGTGGCGTAGGCTATGACTGTACTATGTTGCAAGAAAACACATCCTAAACCTTTTTCTGATGCATTGATGTATATGATATTCTTCCGAACCAGATGGTATTGTCAGAACCGGAGCTGAAATGAGTCTCCTTTTGAGTTCTTAAAAACTCTTCTCACATTCTTCGCTCCAACCAAATTTTTTATCTTTTTGAGTCAGCTGAGTTAATGGAGTACCGATTTGAGAAAATCCTTTCACGAATCTCCGATAATAACCAGCTAAGCCTAGAAAGCTACATACTTCAATTTCTGACTGAGGTTGCTCCCAGCTTTGTATTACTTCAATCTTCATTGGGTCAACAGATATTCTGTGATTTGATATCACGTGCCCAAGGAATGCTACTTCCTCAAGCTAGAACTCGCATTTCTTCAACTTGGCATATACCTTATTTTCACGAAGCTTTTGGAGTATCAGCCTCAAGTGTTGCTCATGATCTTCACTACTTTTGGAGTAAATGAGGATGTCATCAATAAAGACAACCACAAAATGATCCAAAAATTCCTTGAATACTCGGTTCATCATATCCATGAAGGTAGAAGGAGCATTAGTCAATCCAAAAGACATGACTAGGAATTTGTAATGCTCGTAATGAGTTTTGAAAACAGTATTTGGAATGTCATTGGTTTTAATCTTTAGTTGATGATATCCGGAACGAAGATCAATCTTTGAAAAGAATTTGGCACCTTGTAACTGGTCAAACAGGTCATCAATGCGAGGCAACGGGTACTTATTTTTTATGGTGACATGATTAAACTCCCTGATAATCAATGCAAAGTCACATACTTCCATCTTCTTCTTTACGAATAGAATAGGACCACCCTAAGGAGACGTACTAGGATGAATGAAACCGATGTCTAACAATTCCTGTAGTTAGGTTTTTAACTCCTGAAGTTCAATAAGAGCCCTTTGATATGGGGTTTTAGAAATGGGTTTTGTAACGGGTTCAAGGTCAATACAAAACTCGATTTCACTCTCCGGGGGTAGACCAGGAAGTTCTTCAGGGAATACGTCATGAAATTTATTAATAATAGAAATATCATTCAAATCTGACGTATTTTTGTTTAAATTCGTGACATGGGCTAAGAAAGCTTGACATCCGTTTTTCAATAAATGAATGGCTTTATGGATTGATATGACAGTGATTGACTTTAGTGGTTTGGTTGCTTGAATTCGCATAATAGGTTGGTTAGGAATATGAAAGCTAACAACATTACGAAAATAATCAATTTTAGCATGATGAGTAGTTAACCAATCAATCCCTAAAATCACATCAAATGCAAGTATTTTCAAAGAGATAAGATCGACAGGTAACATGAGGGTGCTGATTTGAATCAAACAAGATTTGTAAACAGTGGATGTAATGAAGGTTTCTCCCAACGGTGTTTCAAAAGATAAGTCAAAAGTCTAATTTCTCCAGAGTTAAATTTAAACATTGAGCGCAAGTAGGAGAAAAAAAGAATGGGTAGAACATATATCAAATAAGGTATAGACTTCGCAAGAGTTTATGATTAGCTTGCCCGTTATAACTTTATTTGGGTTCCTCGCTTTTTGGGAGGTCACGACAAACGCTCTCGCTTGAACTACCGACTTTGACTTATCTGGGATGACCTCTGGTGTCTCCATCCCATCTGGACTTGACTTCACTACACGATAAAATCGGGCTAGGTGACCTTCTCTTTCGCAATTGTAAAATGCTTTGGGTTGCTGCGTACAGTTTTGACTGATGTGTCCCTCCCCTCTGTATTTGTAGCATACGACCGGTGGTCGTTCTCCTTCCTTAACAACGGGTGATGGTGTTGCTGTCTTTCCATCATTATTAAACCTTCTCTTTTTGAAATTTTCACTTCTATTATCTTGGCCAGGATTACCACCGAAGTGGTTACCACTTCTGGCATGTTGATTTCCTCCACGTTTTTTTTCAGTGATTCGATGACTACTACCACTGGTATTATCATTTTGCCGACTGCTATCTCTTGGTTAGGTTAACTCATTATCGTACTCCAATAACTTAGCCCTATTCACAACATCTGAATACAAGCAAAGTTTGTGAGAAATGTGGTATTAACGTATTTCAGGTTTCAAACCTCGCAGAAATATTCGTGTCATATGCTCCTCATTATCAACCAAATGGGATGCAAATCGGGATAACTCGATAAACTTAGCCTCGTACTGTGATACAGACATATTATTTTGCTCCAACTTGATGAATTCTACCTCCGTCATGTGACGAATACTTTCAGGAAAGTACTTGTCGTTGAACAATTCTCGGAACTTCTCCAAGACATCTTCAGTGTGGAAGGCTGAGTACTTCTTACAGATTCCCACCAATGATCTACCTCTCCTCGCAATATGAAGGTGGTAAAGGGAACCTTTTACTACTTAGAGCATCCTAAGATATCAAATATCTTGGTGATCTGCTTAATCCACGTCTCTGCCATTAAGTGGTTTTGGATTTCACAAAAACTCTAGTGGTCCCAGCTCCTTGAATTACTTAGTTGTGACCATCCAAGAGTTGCCAGTGTTTCCACCTGCATTTTGAACAGGAGTCTCTTTCTCCTGATGTTGCATGAATTGTAGAAAGTTTTTGAACATCACATCATTCATCATGGTGTTTTTGTTTATATGAGGATTATTGCCTTCCTGATGCACATTATCCTTTGTATCGATTAGCGGTGACTCAACGGTCTCATGTGCTCCATTACTTATCGCAACATTTTCAGATGTCATTTCAAACACAGCCACAAAACAAAGGTTAATTGACATGCCACATATTATCACTATATTTTGACCGAGCAATTAAATAACAAATAAACTCAGGTAGGTCATACTAGCGAAGGAGTTACCCGTCTCTTCCCTCCTAGTTCTAGCCTTAAATCTCAGCCAAGGATCATATCCCTAAGCTTTGATACCAACTATGACGCCCCAAAATAGGTTTACACAACCCATTCTGAGTCGCCAAATATATGGTACAAAATTCAAATAAAAACTTAATTATACAACTATCGTATAAAATAAGACAAAACATAAGTTGAGAGTTTTAACACGAATATTGTCTAATAGACAATATCCTAAACTCAAATGGAGTCCTCATTACAATTATTATTACAATATTTTATAAAATAGTGAAGACTACTACAGCCACCATCTCGGACCGTCACTCCATTCCCCGACTAGTCCCAACTATATTCTCATTTCCTAAAGAGAACAATAAAAGCAAATGGTGAGCTCAACTAGCCCATTAAAGAATATTATGACTAAGATAATGCAGAATAAATTATCGTTAGCCTTCAACAGTGTAAAACTGATAGAATATAATAGACAACAAGTTTAACTGCAGTGGAACAAGCAATCCATTCGAAGAGTCAAGTAGAGCATGATATCTACTATCTTCTATGATTTAAAAGTTTATCATCAATATTTTATCGCTGTAACACAGCTCAATAAATAATCAACATCATTGAATTATCCATGCACTACGAGTCAAAGATATTCATTAGTATCACATCCACGAATCATCCATGCACTACGGGCCAAGGATATTCGTTATTATCACCAGTGGTCATGATCATGCTAACAACTATTCATCAATGCACTACGGGCCAATGAGGACTTTTACCACATCATTTGCAATATTACGGGTCATGATTATACCGATACATAATTTATGGTCATAATTATACCAATCAACAGTTCATCCATGCACTACCGGTCAAAGATGACTTTCATCACAATATAAGCATGAGGATGATGATAATGATATAAGAATTCAATTAAGTGAAAGCAAGGATGAATTTTAAAGATTTATAATTCAACTTATCCAGAGTTCAAGAATGTCCAAATTGTCAACATGATAACTGCTTTGTGGAGTAAAATTCAAGAATAATATTCACGTATCAAAAATAAATTGGACAAAAAATGAAATCAATTTTTGTCATGAATAGTACCCCGGGTGAATAGTGAAAGTAGTATGCACACAAGCCAATCATGTTTGATGATAAAGCATATACTTTGTAACAATCTTATTCATTTATTAATAAAAAGTATTAATTTATTAAAGTCTTTTAATTATCTACATGATGCTGTTTTATAATATGTGATAAACCCATAGTTTTAAGCAATGTTTTTAGAATAATGATGATGATCATTCTAATGAGATCTAAATTCTTAGAAAGCTTAAAACTAAAATAGTTCCCAATCGTTGGATTACTAAATTGGGGATTAGTGAATCCGGATAGATTGGTACATACGTTGCTTGCTCATTGGATAAGGATGAATGATCTCATGATCATTTGTGTGGAGACACTAAAGCAAGTATGTAGGTGCTTATTAGAGAATAAGTTCACTGAGCGTGACTCGCTAAGGAATACCTAATGGAGTTTTACTTGCCTGTCAATAGGAATTCCTGTAGTGATAGTAGTACAAGTGATCCTTGGACTTGAGATCATCATAGTATCTTGTGTATGATGAGTTATACTTTGACTTATTCCTTAAGACCCTTAGGGTATATCAAAGGGTATGCTTGGGTATAATAAGTTGTGCATGGAGATAATGTATGATCAATAAAGAATCTACCACTTCTAGTAAAAGAAGAGAAATGTCTTATGTGATTCGATAAATGACAACTCAGTAGTCCTTGGCCAAGGCAGAATGAAATTAGAAAGGAGTTTCTAATTTGCATTATTTGGAGTTGTGCATTTAAGAGTCGAAATACATATAATTAAATAAAATAAGACTTGACAGAAATTCCATGTCTTATATTTAATTGGGACATTGTATGGTGGAAGGATTTAATTGTACGGTAACTATTTACTCAAAGGTTCTTTTATGATTAATGTTGAAATCTATATTATCTGGAAAGTCGTTGATCGCTAGGGAGGCTTATCCCTATTGTAGAATAAATATTATTTATTTAAATAAATTATTAGTTTAATTTATTTATTTAAATAAAATTAGAATTATTCTAATTAATTTATTCACAACCGGTTTAATATGGAGAACCTAAAGGGTCACACCATAAAAGGAAGAATAATTATTTAAGAAGTTAATGGCATAATCGTAATAATAAATTAAGTATATTTAATTTAATCTATGGTGATAGAATAAATTAAATAGCTTAATATTTATTATTTAATATTTTGGAAATATTAAATATAAATTAATAAGAGGAGTCTTATTATTATTATTACTATTATTATTATTTAATTCCTAAAGGAGTTTGGGAATTAATTAATAAAAGTACTCTCAAATATCCTAATAGGATTAGGAGTTAAATTAATTAAAAGAGTTTAATTAATTATCCCTAATAAGATTAGGGAGCTTAATTAATTAAAAGGTTAATTAATTATTCCTAATAAGATTAGGAGCCTAATTAATTAAAAGAGTTTAATTAATTAAAATAAAACCCAATTCCTTAATTGTTAAGGATGGGTTGCCCACATCTATAAATAAGAGGAGTCTTATTTTGGGTGAGAGAGAGGTTAACGTATTATTAGAATACGTAATTCCAAGAGTTGGAGAGTACGCCCCTTTTTCTATAGAGATAGAAAACTAGGGTTTGAGCCAAATACCCATCTTCTTGAATTCTTCTTCTTCCTTGGTGGATCACCTCTAGAGGCCAAACACTTGGGTGGCTAACGTTGATCAAAGGAAGGAACCCAACCCGGTGGATTCAAGTTGAACGCGAAAAGGATTAGGAGATGAACTTGTACCTGAGGAAGCTCGGATCTTCAAGGGTATGATTTTATTCTTTATCTTTTCGTTTAATTAATAATTGTGCATAAAGGGTGATCCGGGTTTATGGTTTGTAAAAATTTTAAACTCTGATTTTACACGCTTCCGCTAATTTTATGCAATTTGATTGCGTTCATGAATATTACAAACCTAACAGTTGCATCAGAGCCAAACTTTTATGCAAATTATTAATTGTTTTAATTTGATATGTATTTTGATATGTGTTTAGAACAATTTAATTGGGCATAATTTTGTTGTATAAAATTTAAAATAAAAAAAAAATAAAAAAAATCTGTTACAATTCCGAAAACTGGGTGCATCCACGTGATTCCTTTTGAAAAAAGGATAAAGATTTTTTTTTAAAGGTTACACGTTTTTTTTTTAAAGCATCAGGTAGGATTCATTTACTTATATATATTAGTTAAAGGGATTCTGCCAATTCGAGGTTGCACGGAAATCAAGGTATTCGGTTATATATATATATATTATATATAATAGTTATATTATATATATATATAACGGTATGTATAATATTTTTATTATTTTATTATTAAAATAAAATTTTATTTTAATCTTAAAATAAAATGTCTATTTTAATTTTAAAATAAAAGAATTTATTTTAATTTTAAAATTGAATTTCATGCTAACTAATTAGAGTTGGAATTGGATTCCATGATAACTAATTAGAGTTGAAATTGGATCCTATGTTTCCTTAAATAAAGGAGTTTATTTAGATATGAAATAAGATTTCATATTATTCAAAATAAAGGAGTTTATTTGTGAATAGGAAAAGTGAATCAATCTTTCCTTAAATAAAAGAGTTTATTTAGATATGAAATAAGATTTCATATTATTAAAATAAAGGAGTTTATTTGTGAATAGTAAAGAGAATCCGTGTTTCCTTTAATAAATGAGTTTTTTTTTACTTGGAATTGGATTCCATAATTAATTAAAATAAAGGAGTTTATTTTGATTAAAGATTTTGATTAAAATAAAATAGTTTATTTTATTCAAAATTGGATAAATTAAAATAAAATAGTTTTATTTTGATTTAAATTTGAATTAAAATAAAAGAGTTTATTTTGATTCAAAATTAGATTTTATACTAACTAAATTTGCCCATTAAATGATATCAATATATATATTAAATATTTATTATTCATGAGATGAATGTTATTTATTTATGCATATGGTGATGTGTATGATAATAAATGGGATTGATTATGGACTATTGACCAATGTGATTGGATTTTATTTTAGTTGAATGCTTGAATGTATGGGTTTTATTAAATGGGGTCTGCGTACCTCGTCTTCTCTAATTTTTCTTAATGTAAATTCTATCTCCCTCCTATGTATTTCCCCTTGACTGCTGATCAAGGTTTCTATTTATTTTAAATAGTTTTGTAATAGGAATAGTTAGAATTAATTTTGAAGAATTGGAGATCAAGGAACAAGGAGCGCGTGAAGACCCGTTTGTAATGGAGCCCGGGTTTAAATGTAATAGTTATATTTAAATATTAATTCTTGCACCCCTAGGGTTTGACCTTTTGGTTCACTTGGTGACTCTAGTGAACCAAACTAAAATAAAAGTCCATAATCAATCCATGTAGAATATAGTATTCTATATGTGCATGCTTATACTATATATATATATATATATTATATATTATGCAAACATGCTTCGCATGTTCATTAATATGACGCGTATTTTATATATATATATATATATATATATATATATATATATATATATATATATATATATATATATATATATGTATGCGCGCTAAACAAGATGAGACAAATTAATAACAAACCCCTCAAATTTTTTATATTAAGTTGTAACGTTCAAAGATATTTGGAATATCGAACGTCGCCTTCTAGCATGATAGAAACAATAGAGTATTGAATATTTAATATGAGTTTGTTGTGCACACACAAGGCGAGTATTAAATATTTAAGATGTTGTTTTTATTACATATGATGTTTATAAGGAATTGAACATTACTGCTTTGTTGTGCACACACAAGGGCTGTAGTTTTCTCTTCACTTATATGGAAATGCTGGGTCTGACTTAACTTAAATCATTTTAGTTCGGATGTGCACACACTTGACCATTACGATTTAAGAGGCAAAATACAAGGAGTTACATAGTTGATGTAATTGACAAGAGTTGTCTACCTATTTATTTATATATAGTTTGGTGTGCACACACAAGGCTATATACATTTGAAATGAGATCTTTATTCTCACTAGCATATCTTTAATTAGATATTGTCGAACTATATATTGAGGGTAATATAGTTTGATGAAAATAGTGGGAGATACCATTTTAAAACAAGACCTAATTATTTTGGTAATTAATAAAAGAATGTATGTTAAAATGTTGTTAATTACAAATTCATTTACAGAATTTTACAATGTCTAAATTACTATCACTTCGTAGCATATTAGATGCTAAATTAACCGGACCGAATTAAACGGATTGGTTAAGGTAATTGAGAATAGTTCTCACGGCTGAAAAGCTATCTTATGTCCTTAATACGCCTATCCCTGCAATGGTTGCAGACAATGCCTCTGAGAAAGATATTGCTACTTTTAGAAAGTGGCTAGATGATGCATAGTTTGCTCAATGCATCATGCTCGCATCTACGAGTAACGAGCTTCAGCGTCAGCATGAAACTATGGATGCTCCTATTATATTCCTGCACATCAAGTAGTTGATGGTGAGGAAAGTAGGACTGATAGATATCAGATATCTAAGGAACTCTTCCGATCTAGAATGACCGATGACACTACGGTACAGATAAAAGTCCTTAACATAATCAATTTGATTGATCAATTAGGACAACGAGTTTTATCATGGATGGAGAGTTGAGCAAAGATTTGATCTTGCACTCACTCCCGGACTCCTTTCACAATTGTTGTGAATTTTTCATATAGACAAGCTAGATATCAGCCTCGCTGATTTGCTTAACATGTTGAAAAATGTTGAGAGTCACTTTCCAACCAAGAAAGACCAAGTCTTACTGGTAGGGGCCAAAGGTTCTTCTGAAAAGAAGAACGATTCTAAGAAGGTAAATAGAAAGGGCATAAACAAAGGATAATAAGAACAAAATTGATACGGATAGCAAAGGAGTTTGCTTCCACTGTAATAAGCCTGGACACTAGAAAGAAACTGCGAGAAGCATCTTGCAAAGGCTAACCAAAGAAACTTAGTGAAGTTTCGGTTACAATACAGTTTTTGTTCATGATTGAAATAAATTTTTTTTTAAGTCAAGGTTCTACTTAGGTATTGGATACCGACTTTGGTTATCATAAATATAGATTTATGAAGGGACCAAGCAGAAGTAGAAAGCTAAACAAATATAAGTAAACCTATGTGTGGGAAATGAAGCAAAGGTTGCTACATTAGCCATAAAAATTTATAGTTTAGCATGGCCTACGGGCAAATCTATTAAGTCAATAAGTTGTTATTGTATTCCAGTTCTTGTTAGAAACATTATTTGCATTTTATTGTTGGACAATGAAATCTTTGGTATTATAATTAAGAAAAATTGTTGTTCTATTAATAATAATAATGTTTTGTATAGAACTGGAATATTACTTAATAAATTTTGTATACTTGACTTACATGAAAATAATTTTTGCATATTGAACAAATTAGTATAAGAAAAGGAGATAATCATTCAAAGAGTTGAATGTGTGTATTTGCTGAAATACAAGTATGAATTATTTGAAAGGTTCAAAGAATTCAGAAGTGAAACAAATTGACAATGTATTAAGATTCTTTGATTAGATCAAGGAATAAATACTTGTGCAATAAGTTTCTAGATCATCTTAAATGGTTTTCTCATAATGGACGCCTCCTGATACGCAATAATTGATTGATGTATCTGAATGGAAAAATTGTACCTTGTTGGACATGGTGCGTTCCATAATGATTTTACCGATATTCCAGTATCCTTCTAGGATCATGTCCTAGAAATGGCTGCATATCTACGAAAAGGTAACCTCAAAATCCAGCCCCAAGACTCCATAAAAGTTATGGACAGGGAGGATTTCT
This sequence comes from Panax japonicus, assembly GCA_020205505.1. Classification (NCBI taxonomy): domain Eukaryota; kingdom Viridiplantae; phylum Streptophyta; class Magnoliopsida; order Apiales; family Araliaceae; genus Panax; species Panax japonicus. The sequence goes on along the minus strand of CM035092.1, from coordinate 46,881,448 downwards.
AATCTTAAGTATGTTAAGATAAGGGGTTGTCCAACTTATGTGAAATGGTTTCAAAGGATAAGCTTGGGACAAAATTTGACAAGTATAGATTTGTGGGACATCCTAAAGTAAGTTTAGGTTATATGTTCTATAATCCTACTTAGCAAAAGGTGTTTGTTGTGAAACACGCTACCTTCTAAGATAAAGGTTTTTATCATTGAAGGGGCTAGTGGGAGGATAATACATCTTGAAAAGTTCGAGAACCATAAAACACTACAAGTCAAATAAGAGGAACCTATAGATAGACCTATTGTACCACAACCGAATCGTAAATCTGGAATAGTACCGAAGATACCTAGGAGGTATGGATTCATCATGGATGATGATGATGAGGTACGTATCATAGAAGATGATGGTCCAGTTACATACGATGAGGTAAGAGTTGTAGACACTCAGAGAAATGGATTGAAGCAAGTTTCTCAAATAATGGAACATTCATTTTGATGAGACAATCAAAAGAGTTTGATTTTATCAAAAACAAGAATGAACCTAGTGTGTACAAAAGGGTCAGTGGGAGCGTCGTGACATTCCTAGTATTATATGTTGATATACTACGGATAAGGAATGACATACCAATGCTACAATCAGTAAAGATAAAGTTGTCTAAACATTCCTCCATGAATGATTTGGGAAGAGTATCTTAATTGGGGATGCAAATCTATATAGATAGATTTAAAAGGATGCTCGACTTAACCCAAGGAACGTATATTCATTTGATGCTAAAGTTGTTTAGCATGGCAAACTCTAAGAGTTGTCTCATGTTGATGAGCTATGGAGTGTATCTCTCTTAATAATCCCCAAAGACTCCAAAAGAGAGATCACATGAGTAACTATCATGTATGCAATGAAATATACGAGACCAGATGTTGATCAGTCATATTCTGGAGAAGTTCACTATGAGTCAGTGAAAAACATCTCAAAGTACTTAACCGGCACTAAGGACGTGATCATAATACATGGTGGGCCTGAATTAAAACTAGAGGGCTTAACAGACTCAAGTTTTTTCAAACAGACCAAGACGACAGAAAATCCACTTTAAGGTAAAGGGTTACCTTGAACTGTGGTGCAGTGAATTGGAAAGGTTCCAAACAGTAAAGAGTTGCTGATGTAGTGATAAAGACAAAGTATATAGCTATAAATGAAGCTGCAAGTTGATTGTTTGGATTAAAAGTTCATTACAGAACTAGGAATTGTTCCTAAGTCTCATCTTGGATCTAAACATGTGTTGTGGCACTTTCATTTGATTATAAGAATCATTGAAAGATGGGAAATTACTATAGAGATAGTGGACTCTCAAAAACAACATTACATATCCATTAACTAAAGCTTATCCAACAGCAGGATAATCGTCACTTAGAGAAGAAGGGTATGAGATACCATGGCGATTGGCTTTAGTGCAAGTGGGAGATTGAAAGTAGTATGCACACAAGCCAATCATGTTTGATGATAAAGCATATACTTTGTAACAATCTTATTCATTTATTAATAAAAAGTATTAATTTATTAAAGTCTTTTAATTATCTACATGATGCTGTTTTATAATATGTGATAAACCCATAGTTTTAAGCAATGCTTTTAGAATAATGATGATGATCATTCTAATGAGATCTAAATTCTTAGAAAGCTTAAAACTAAAATAGTTCCCAATCGTTGGATTACTAAATTGGGGATTAGTGAATCCGGATAGATTGGTACATACGTTGCTTGCTCATTGGATGAGGATGATTGATCTCATGATCATTTGTGTGGAGACACTAAAGCAAGTATGTAGGTGCTTATTAGAGAATAAGTTCACTGAGCGTGACTCGCTAAGGAATACCTAATGGAGTTTTACTTGCCTGTCAATAGGAATTCCTGTAGTGATAGTAGTACAAGTGATCCTTGGACTTGAGATCATCATAGTATCTTGTGTATGATGAGTTATACTTTGACTTATTCCTTAAGACCCTTAGGGTATATCAAAGGGTATGCTTGGGTATAATAAGTTGTACATGGAGATAATGTATGATCAATAAAGAATCTTCCACTTCTAGTAAAAGAAGAGAAATGTCTTATGTGATTCGATAAATGACAACTCAGTAGTCCTTGACCAAGGCAGAATGAAATTAGAAAGGAGTTTCTAATTTGCATTATTTGGAGTTGTGCATTTAAGAGTCGAAATACATATAATTAAATAAAATAAGACTTGACAGAAATTCCATGTCTTATATTTAATTGGGACATTGTATGGTGGAAGGATTTAATTGTACGGTAACTATTTACTCAAAGGTTCTTTTATGATTAATGTTGAAATCTATATTATCTGGAAAGTCGTTGATCGCTAGGGAGGCTTATCCCTATTGTAGAATAAATATTATTTATTTAAATAAATTATTAGTTTAATTTATTTATTTAAATAAAATTAGAATTGTTCTAATTAATTTATTCACAACCGGTTTAATATGGAGAACCTAAAGGGTCACACCATAAAAGGAAGAATAATTATTTAAGAAGTTAATGGCATAATCGTAATAATAAATTAAGTATATTTAATTTAATCTATGGTGATAGAATAAATTAAATAGCTTAATATTTATTATTTAATATTTTGGAAATATTAAATATAAATTAATAAGAGGAGTCTTATTATTATTATTACTATTATTATTATTTAATTCCTAAAGGAGTTTGGGAATTAATTAATAAAAGTACTCTCAAATATCCTAATAGGATTAGGAGTTAAATTAATTAAAAGAGTTTAATTAATTATCCCTAATAAGATTAGGGAGCTTAATTAATTAAAAGGTTAATTAATTATTCCTAATAAGATTAGGAGCCTAATTAATTAAAAGAGTTTAATTAATTAAAATAAAACCCAATTCCTTAATTGTTAAGGATGGGTTGCCCACATCTATAAATAAGAGGAGTCTTATTTTGGGTGAGAGAGAGGTTAACGTATTATTAGAATACGTAATTCCAAGAGTTGGAGAGTACGCCCCTTTTTCTATAGAGATAGAAAACTAGGGTTTGAGCCAAATACCCATCTTCTTGAATTCTTCTTCTTCCTTGGTGGATCACCTCTAGAGGCCAAACACTTGGGTGGCTAACGTTGATCAAAGGAAGGAACCCAACCCGGTGGATTCAAGTTGAACGCGAAAAGGATTGGAGATGAACTTGTACCTGAGGAAGCTCGGATCTTCAAGGGTATGATTTTATTCTTTATCTTTTCGTTTAATTAATAATTGTGCATAAAGGGTGATCCGGGTTTATGGTTTGTAAAAATTTTAAACTCTGATTTTACACGCTTCCGCTAATTTTATGCAATTTGATTGCGTTCAAGAATATTACAAACCTAACAAATAGTACCCGAGTGAATAGTACCCGTGAATAGTAATTTATGAATAATACCCCATGAATAGTACCCAGACATGAAAAGATTAAAATTTAACAAGAATATTCAGAAAAATATCCTTGTGAAACGATACTAGATGAAGCGCAATTTCAAGGATATTCTACTAATTTCAAGGAGTATAGAAGCAATACTTACCACAGTAAGTTTAAATTTAGGAATATGAAATAAAATAATATCCCTTACATAATATGGAGTATGAAAGAAAATAATATTTCTTACGAGTATTGAAATAAAATAATATCCTTTACCTTAGTAAAAACTAGATTTGACTGGAATATCAGATATTATTCTGAGAAATTTTGCACAAAAAGCTACACTCAAAATATCCTTATACTCAAGAGAAATACTCACAATACTATAGAATAAGAATTTCTGATATTGAAATGGTGTGTTGAGGAAAGAGAGGTATATAACCTCTCTTTTATAATGAAACGGAGGAAGAAAAAAATTAGATAGAGTGCTTAACATTTCTCCTTTTTCTTCTTTGCCTAACATCCTACCTAATTTTCTCATATTTTCATATAGGTGAGGGTCCACCTTTTGGAAAATGAATCGCAGGAAAGTTTCTCCACCAATCAAGTGGTCCCATGAAAGAAATTTCACTAGCACATAGTTTTGAAACAAAATGTAGTACACCGAATTTGCAAATCAAGGAAATACACCAAGCTTCTCACCTCCACTTTCCCTTAACAAATTCACGTGATTATATATATATATATATATATATATATATATATATATATATATATATATATATATATATATATATATATTATAATAATATTATTATAAAAAATTATATTATTATATTATCACATTAATATAATGTAATATTATAATAATATATTTGAATAAATATTTTATCAGAAAAAATAATTGCCAAACTTTCGACAAATAATTCATGCAAAACTCCTTCATTTATATCAAAATTGAACCAATATTCACCACATAATAATTATTCATAAATAATATTATAAGCTCCCAATATTAACAACCAGATCATTTCCAGGAAAGATGAGATTTTCCAATAAGGATTTATCCTTATTGGTGAGCAATTAGGTGACTAAACTCATTTCCTCGACAGAACTTTCTAGACATTATCAATAACGCAAATAATAATATGAATAACTTTGTCGTCTCAATTATTGATTTAATAATATAAAATATTGTGACAATATTTGAATCAATAATGTGAGATACTATGCAGCAATTACTGTGACAATAATTGAATAAAATTGAGTGACTTCTCATGTAAGCATCAATATAATCAAAGACACTGTACAATATCGTATGCTACTATGCAATCACGGGTATTACTGTACTTTTATTACCGGGTATTTCAACAGTTAACAGTAAAAGTTTTGTCGTTATTTTTATAAAAAGTTATTTTTGTCGTTTTCTAACTCCGACAGTAATTCCGTTGTGGGGTTCACCAATGATCGTGTCGTCGTACAAATATTCTCTGATAAAACGAATATTCCCCGACCAAACGAATATTTTATGACAACTTGCATACTTTGCAAATTTTGTAAATATTACCCATAATTATAACATTATATCAACTCCACACCTTATTGCTCAAAATAATATTTAGAGAAAATTAAATCTTTGTTCATAAAAGTTGGGGTCTTACACATTGTGTTGGGCAATGGAATGGAAGTAATTTTTATTATGGGTGTGTGTAGTTATTGATATATTATTGCATGTATGTATTGTTGGGATAAAGTAGGTTATAAGTATAAAAATGGGGTTTAAAAATCTGGAAATTGTATAAACAAAAAAAATTATTTTAAAAAAAAATCATTATATTTTCGACTGAATAAGGTAAAACTGACGGATTTTTCGTCGAAAATAATGTATATAATTTAATTTAAAAAATCACTATTACAGGCGGAATATTCCTCATTTTTGACAAAAATTCTGTCGGACTAAAGCCTTACCCGAACTACCAGAACGTTCCACGTGTCCACGCTTAGTTTCGACGGAATAATTCCATCTGAACTAATCCGTTGATTATCGTTTAATTCTAACGAACAATCCGTCGAAAATACATCCGTCGACCATATTTAACTTCTACGAAATAAGCTCATTTTTGAAAGAATATTATTTCGAAATTAAATATTTTTCTTGTAGTGATCCTTTTCATTTAATAGAAATTAATAAATAAATACTCAACTCGTTGCAATTTCGTAATATACAAATTAATACAGCTTTTTGCTAATCAATTCACTTATAATTTCGCTAAATCCAAATAGTACCCTTTTTCATCGCTTAGGAACTAAATATGACTCTAATCTATATGTTATGTTAAGTAATTTAGTGTTATTTTCAGTTTGGTTAACTAATTCTTCGTAGTAAGATTTTCATGACAGCTAAGAAAGCTTCACTTCTTGGATTTTAAAAGAATTCCTAAGCATGTCTATGAAGGAAATCAAATAGAAGGTGTAATTTTAGGAGACAAATTAAATATATCATACCAAACATTCTCAACAGCTTAAAAACACAATGCTAAATTTATTTAATAGTCTCAAAATATTCTAAGCAAACCATGATTTTCTAAAGGTTTACCGAACAAAGGTGTAGAATCAAAAAAGTCAGCTTGAAAACAACCAAGCAAAAAAGTCAGCTTGAAAACAAGCTGTACTCAATTATTTTATTTCTTTGGTCAGCCCACAGATTAATTACTACTCCCCGGCCATGTTCCATAAAAACTGACTTAATTTAATTTTTCAACTCAAATTAATTCTTTTTAGAATTAAGAATTGAATTATTTGTTTAAAATTTTAAACTCATGAACCATTGAAATAAATAATAAATTCGATATAATTTTATATAGTTATAATTCCTCCCTTTATATTTGTAATAAATGGTATCAATTTTTTATTTTAAAAATAATTATTTTAATTCAAAAAATCAAATAAAGCCAATTTTGATGGGACAGACGGAAGTATTATAGATTATGCCTATTGATTCTCCCAATAATTGTAGAAAATTGAGAAACAGTAAGTGGGTTCTAGCTAGCTACAAATTAGAGCAAGAAAACTAAAGGCGGAGTTCTCCCTTCTTTTTCTTTCTTCTTTTCTCTCTATTCTCTCTAACACTCTGTTTCGGAGGTTTGAACAGAAAAAAAAATTAGAAAACTTTAATTAGAATAATTAAAAAAGAATAGAAAATTTGAGGTTTTTATTTGTGTTGTTTCTGAGTTTTTAATAGAAAAGAATAGAAAATTTAAAATTGAGGACATGAGTTATAATTTAAAATTTATTATATTAAAAGTTGAGGATAATGTGAGAATTATAAAAATATTACTTATTTCAATTTCTTTTTCGTCCAAATCAGGCCAATTTTGGACGGAAAACTTTGGCAGGAAAAGTGGCCAAATTTTCTATCTATTTCTTTTCATTTCCGTTTATTAAAAAACTCAAAAACATAAAAATTAGAAAGAAAACTTAAATTTTCCGTCTATTTTAAAACTCAGAAACAGAGTGTAAATAAAAACTTTCCCCTATACCCTATATCTCTCTTTTTGTTTTCTAATAATTTCTCCTTTCTTTTAGAGTTTATTTTTTTATTGCGAAATTTATTTTATAAATGATATAACTAATTTCTTTATCTTTTTAAAATAATTTCATTATCATCTCTTGATAGTTTGCTTTCTTCAGTAGGGAGACTTTTTTATTTCCTAAGAATTTTTCTGGTACGTGAATGATTGAAGATAGATTGTTTTAGATTTAGGTATGGTGTTATCATGACTGTCGGTTCTTCTTTTGCTTGTATTGAAGAAGTGCTCACATCTGCGCATTATGTTACTCCATCCGTCCTAGAATAAAAATTTTGATGGACTTTTCACGCATATTAAGAAGAGGGATGAAATAACAAAATTGCCCATAATAATATATCATTAATTATTTTCAATGTAGGTGAGAGAGTGACTTTCTAGTTATTCAATTCAAAATATTCTCTCTCCATACTTATTAAATACGGAGAGAGAATTAGAATAAGAAAAATATGAGATATTTAATGATACTAGCATAATAGGAAAAAATGTGTAAAAAATTGGTTATTAAAGGAAAGTAGACATTTAACACGAGACTATCCAAAATAATAATAAGGACTTTTATCCTGGGACGGAGGGAGTATTACTTTGGAATAATGAATGTTTTTAGGAGTATATTTGGTGTCCAATAGTTGTTGCTGACCCTTTTCTTGATTATTTGGCATTATGTTTAAAAGGATTATAATTTCAATTCTTTGTAACATAATCTTTTTATCGTTTATAACAGTTTATAATTTTAATATATTTCAGTGGATTTGACTGTTTGATAAAAAAAACTAAAGACATTACTCGAAATTATCTCAATACTGCAAAGATGATGATTATTTTTGTTAATAGAATTTATTTGCTATTTAAAACAAAGACTCGTCATAATTCAAATGATCGTTCCACGATATCTTATTCAGAGTTATTATCTCTATTCTAAATAAGATTAATTATGGTCTTAATTAGACATGCATAAGAGTATGCATGTACCAATTAACTCTGTTGAAACTACCAACCTAAAATCAATTAGTAATAAATTGAGAAATATATGTTGTCTAATATTCCCTCCCTATGTCCCTTATTATAAGTCATTTTATATAAATGTTTTTGTCTCTTAATATATGTCGTTTGAAAATTTCAAGTTAACATTAATTGTTTAGTTTTCAATATTAGTCAAAGTATTAAATATAATTTTGATTCTCTCACTATTTTTTATACAGTAAATAACATTTTTTTTTCAATACAAGTATAATATAGACAATTGATATTATATTTAATGTTATACAATTATTTTTTTAATATTTATACATAACTCTAAAAAGACTTATATTAAAAAAAAGTACTAAAAAATATGTATTGATAGATGTGAGATATTATACTACTCCCTCCGTCCCAGGATAAAAGTCCTGGTGGACTTTTCACGCATATTAAGAAGAGGAATAAAATGACAAAATTGCCTATAATAATGTCATTAAATATGGAGAGAGAATTAAAATAAGAAAAGTATGAGATATTTAATGCTACGGGCATAATAGGAAAAAATGTGTAAAAGTTTGGTTATTAAAAGAAAAAGGACATTTAACATGGGACAACTCAAAATAGTAATAAGGACTTTTATCCTGAGACGGAGGGAGTATATTTTTGTCGATACTAAAGTAATACTAAAATGTGTGCCATTAGTCCACATGAATACAGGAAAAACCCTAACTCTGATATTTCTGATGAGTAGAGAACTCTTCAATTATTAATAATGAGTTGTTAAACTTGACCGATTTGAAATTTTAACCTAATACGCCACACGTGTTGACGTTGATAATAAAGATATACTAAAATGTGCAACGCAGGGCCACATGAATGGGGTTAAATTTCTATTCCAAAATTAATTATAACGTATCAAAATTTAATTCATTATTTCACTAGTATCTTTCAGAGTTATATTAATCTATCACAGATTAACTTAAAATATTATAATTAAAAATACTATTAATGCTTGAAAAAATTATATACATATTAAATAAAAAATAAAATTATCCTATATATCTTCTGATCCGAAATTGGAATGTTACATTTAACAACTCAAACTTTAATTTAATAGAGATGGAAGCAATTAATTGACATGCATGTATGATATCGGGCATGATAATTAAACAGATGTACCGTTTGATTATAACTTCGTTGAACAAAAAACACAAAACCAAGTAGAGCTCTTTCAAGGTCTTTATGTGCCTTATCAACGGCTTATACACAGCCCGCATGCATGCTTCTATATAATAATAATCTTAGGATTAATATTAATTTTTTAAAAGTAAATTTAAATATTTTTAAACTCAAAATTGATATGAATTTATTTAGTTTATAGCAATACAATTATAGATATTATAAATTACTTATAAAGTATTATTAGTTATAAAATTTATTGTTTTTAAAAAAATTATGTCAATTTTAAATTTAAAAATATTTTAAATTAATTTTAAAAAAACAATATTGACCTTATAATTATAGTTCGAAACGGAGGGAGTATTTTGGATGAATTGATAGTTCTATTTGTTAGGTAACTATCAATATCGATCAAGCATATTAATGATTTCATTTTATGAATAAACAGCAATCTTCAAGGAGAAATTTAATTTCTCATTTCATTAAATATGATATGAAAACCTTTTTACTCTTGTTTGACTTGCAAATACCTTGAGAGTACTCATGATGTGCAATATATATAGATGGATATATATATATATATATATATATATATATATATATATATATATATATATATATAAAACTGATCAGGTTCGGACTTCCGGACCTGATCAAAATCCGGACCCCAATTTTTTTTTGTAGAACTAAAAAAAATTATGGAACTAAAATTTTTCCATAATACAGTGTTTTGGGTGTGTTTTTAATTCCTACACCAACCAATGTATGTACAGTCTGCCCAGACTGTACAGAAATGTTTTGGTATAGGCATCTAAATCACGCCAAAAATACTGTATTATGTAAAAATTCCAATTCCATAATATTTTTTTTAGTTGTTTAAAAAAAAGTAAAAAAAAAAGGTCCTGATTTTAATAGTCCGGGTTCCCGGATTGGATCCGGACTCTAAATATATATATATATATATATATATATATATAGCAAGGATCAAGTGCTTACCTCTTATCTTATTCACCCGTGCTCATCTCCTTTAGCGACGGACCCGGCGACGGGTTCGATCATACAACCGTCGTCTATATTTTTAGCGACGGACAACATATAGCGTCGTTAAAAGTATAGACGACGGTTGTATGACCGAACCGTCACCGGGTCCGTCGCTAAAGGGGGGTGAGCACGGGTGAGTAAGATAAGGGGTATGCACTTGATTCGGACCGTATATATATATATTACGTATTTTTATAGAGTATACGTCATCTATACCATTAAAAATAAAAAAAAATGATTAAGATTAGAAATTGAAAATCGACGTTCGCGAACAGTAAAAAAAATGTATAACATCGGTTACTAATAGTAGCGGACACAATAAGGATTTGACTTTCTCAATAAATATTTAGGGTTAATTAGAATCGGGATAAATGTTTGACTATATTAATAAATATTTAGAGTTTATTAACCAGGGTATAGGGTTTATAAATCTTAAACCCTAATTAATAAATTTTAAACCCAAGTTAATAAATCATCCTTTATTCTGATTAGCGTCCACTATTATTAAAAGCGGATGATATGTGTTTTTTTTATCGTTCGCTACTATTAGTAGCGGACGCCGATTTTCATCTTTTAATCTTGTCTGTACTTTCTTATTTTCAATGGTATATGTTATATAAGAATCCATAAGAAATATATGTTATGGATCATTATCCTATATATGGATCCGGCTGCCATGAAGTTAATTTTATGGTAAGTTGGTCAATTGACTACTACAATGCTGAAGGAGATCACCTCCCAACCTGCGTGTCGACACCGTATTAATCAATTGACCAAAGTTAATTTAATACTAACCACTCCATATATATATACTAGCTGGGTCCCGTGCCTCTGGCACTGTATGAACAATATAATTTATCTCAAACTTTGAACGACTAAAATAATTTATTGAGTGAGCGGAAAATTTAAAGTCATTTGTATTTTATTAAATTATTATTAGATTATTAGATAGATAGATGTATTTTATTAGATAGATAGATGTATTTTATTAGATAGATGTATGAACGGTGGGATTTATCTCAAATTTTGGACGGCCCAGATGATTTATTGAGTGAGCGGGAAATTCAAAATCATTTGTATTTTATTAGATAAATTATTATTAGATTATTAGATAGATAGATGTATTTTATTATATAGATAGATGTATTTTATTAGATAGATGTATGAACGGTGGGATTTATCTCAAACTTTGGACGGCCCAGATGATTTATTGAGTGAGCGGGAAATTCAAAATCATTTTGTATTTTATTAGATATATATATATATATATATATATATATATATATATATATATATATATATATATATATAGGGAAATGATCCGTGGAATACGTTAGCCAGAGGGACTTTTTCAACTAACGCTCATCCAGCCGTCCAAAATTAGAGTGAATGGTTAAGATGAGGGCCCAGCCGCTACTCCCTCTAGCGGCCAGTCAAAACGATCGTGTTTTGACTGGCCGCTAGGGGGAGTAACGGCCAACAACAAAATTTTGGCTTAATTAAATTATCCTGATTATTCCTAATTATCTTTATACTTATCCTTATACTTATTAACAAATTATCCTTATACATATTACTTATTAATCAGTAAAATAAAATAATAAAAAATTATAAGGATAATTATCCTTATAATTATTGATTATCCTTATAATTATCCTTATAATTATTGATTATCCTTATAATTATTGATTATCCTTATAATTATCCTTATAATTTTTTATTATTTTATTTTACTGATTAATAAGTAATATGTATAAGGATAATTTGTTAATAAGTATAACTATAAAGATAATTAGGAATAATCAGGATAATCGTTTTGACTGGCCGCTAGAGGGAGTAGCGGCCAATAAAAAAAAATTGGCTGGCCGCTAGAGGGAGTAGCGGCTGGGCCCTCATCTTAGTCATTCACTCTAATTTTGGACGATTGGATGAGCGTTAGTTGAAAAAGTCCCTCTGGCTAACGTATTCCACGGATCATCTCCCATATATATATATATATATATATATATATATATATATATATATATATATATATATATATATATATACGGTCCGGATCAAGAGCTTACCCCTTATCTAACTCACCCGAGCTCACCCTCCTTTTAGCGACGGACCCGGCGACGGTTCGGTCATATAACCGTCGTCTATACTTTTAGCGACGCTATATGTTGTCCGTCGCTAAAAGTATAGACGACGATTGTATGACCGAACCATCGCCGGGTCCGTCGCTAAAGGGGGGTGAGCTCGGGTGAGTTAGATAAGGGGTAAGCTCTTGATCCTTGCTCTCTCTCTCTCTCTATATATATATATATATATATATATATATATATATATATATATATGTATAAAGGAATGATATGACAGTTTGATAAAGTAATTAATTTCAAATCATTTTTTTAATGGAAAAATTCATCTCCTTTTTCGTTTCCCATTTTCAAACTAAGCGGAACAAAAACCTAGGTCTTTATTCCATGCATTTTTAAAGATTGTTAACCAAAACTGAACACGTATTTAATATAATGTAAGAGGGCTTTAGGAATTGGAACAAGTCACCTAAAGATTATTAGCCTCTATCTTTCCTGCCAAACTTTATATAACTAGCTAGACATACTTGCATATATAATCACAAAAAAAGTACTAAAAATAGTTAAATAAATGTTAATTAACAAGAATCGCTAATTTAATTGATCATGTAAAGAAAAGTTGTCGAGGTCAATCAAATACTAAATGTTAAAATATGTACCGTTTTGAAACCATGTTGAAACATGCAACTAAAAATTAATTGACAGTAGCTGAGACGCCCCTCAAATCGATACTGAGTTTTCAAATCAAATTTTAACGATGTGAGACATTAACCTGATACTCTAGAATTGCACCATGACAGCAGCATAGAAAGCTTGTACTTATATCGAGTTAATTATATCAACCAAACTGATTATCTTATTTACAATCTATCGATATTAAGTTAATATTTTTTATTTTAGTAAAATGAAAACCCCAGCTGAAACTAGAACAAAAGAAATTGAATTTGAGTAAATGATTCTTGAATCCAATCACAACAAAGATATATAAGTTTCAAATCTGAAATTTCTAAAAATAAACGTGCATGGATGACACTAAATATAGAACATAATGCTGCTATCCTGGGAAATGCCCTACTTACTAAACCCCAGCAAGTTCAGGCCAATTGTTAAAAGAATCTACTGTACATGATCCCTTTTCTTGAGGGTTCCGAGGAGCTTTTTGACACACATATATATTAGTAGAGATATTAAATACATATCTTTTATTAGTAAAAGATCTTAATAAAAAGTACACACGAGTGAGCGCAAACATCATCTCTTATGATTTAAATGCCCTTCATTAATAACATCACAATAATTCAAGACCATATCATATTATAATCCTAAATAGAAAAAGTGGTAGCAAAAATAAACAATAAGAGAATGCGCATTTATTAGCTAGCTAGGGTTTCTGCCAAGAATCTGTCACAAGTGACAACCCCTCGGTAAATATTCAATGTTACGATGATAACATGTCATCATGTAAACATAGTATAACGACACTCACATAAAACAAGAAAGAAATGTGTTGCCCATAACGACATCACCCTTATATTGAATATTTTCTCACCTCCCTTAACGACACAAATTTACACCTCAATGTACAATGCCATTATTGCCCCTCCGGCCCCGGATACCTAAACTCCTCCAAACTACCTCTTTGCAGTGTCCCTTGTTGAAGACCATATTTACCCTCATGGTTGGATGCAACAGGAGGGTAAACCAGAGTGCTCATCTCCCCCCAATCCTCACAATTAGTACTACTTGTCCCAATTCTCATGTCCCCATATAAGAACTCAAGTCCGTCAAGTCTCTGTGGGTTACTACATAGCATTTCCTCAATCAACTCATCTGGAAAAATACTGTTTGGCAATGGTGAAAAACCGGTGTTTAAAACATCCATCTGACCAGCAGGAGGGAGAATATTAATGGACTGCTCAAAATTTGGCTGAACAGATGAAATAACATTTGTAGGAAACTGAAATTTTTTTAAACTCTGATTAAGGGTTTGGTCATTATCATCATCAGAAAACTTTCCTCCAAGCTTTATTAGTAATTTTCGCATAGAAGAGTGATCATTGAAGCGTGGCTCTTGGTTTGAGTATGGTATAGGAGGCAACACAGGGAGATTTGACCAGTAGGGGTTTTGGTTAATAACAACGTTGTTGTAATTATCAGTAATGACCATGGCGTTTTCTTTTGTCCTCACTTTCTTATTCATTTCTTGCTGATTTTTGTTGCTACGATCTCTACGAGCCAGTTGATCTTTTCGCTGCTTGTCCAAGAGCTTCTTCTTCAGCCTTGTGTTCCAATAGTTCTTTATATCATTATCAGTTCTTCCAGGTAATTGTGCCGCAATAATAGACCACCTATTCATGCAAACATAAGAAATTTCATATCTTATTTGTGCGATATACTACTTTTTTTCTATACACGCTTAACTTAGGCGATCTGATAGGATTTGGTGCTTACTTAATTAAAGGGAAAATATTATTAGATATACAGGATTATCAGAATATAGAATCATAATTAATTTAATTACCTGCTTCCAATACTTATGTAGACCACCTCTTCATGCAAACGCAAGAAATTAAATTTCATTTCTTATTTATGTCGTAGTACTATATTTTTCTACACACGCTTAATTAATTCTTGCGTTCTAATGAGATTCGACAAATTACTACATCGCAGTTAATAATAGGGTAAAAAATTATAGAGCTAGATGATCATCATTATATATAGAATCATAATTAGTTTAATTAATTACCTGCTTCCAATACTTATATAGAGGCTGCAAATTAAGTTATCTTCTTCCTCTGAAAATCCTCCATGTTTGATATTCGGACGGAGATAATTTAACCATCTAAGGCGGCAACTCTTCCCACATCTCTTAAGGCCTAATTCAGAAACAATAAAATTGTTATATAATATGAGAAACTATTAGTTCAACCAAACTTTACAATGATCATTACAACTGTAAAATATGAAGAAAATATAGAAGATAAAATTGAAAAAGTACTAGACTAGAAATAAAGAAGATAGTTATTGTACCAATTTTTTGAGGCAAAGCTATCCAGTTACCACCGGTGCCATGTTCTTCTATATATGATTTCAGCTTTGCATCTTCTTCAGGTGACCATGGCCCTTTCTTCACATTTGCCTTGTCACAGCAAGGAGCTCTCCCCATGTTTTTTCAGTTTTTTTCTTGTGCTTAAATTTCTTGATCAGATGGGAATTATATGAGATAGAGAGATTGGGAGAGAGATTATTATTATTATCAGTAGTACGTATTAATTAGTATTGTAAGGAAAAAAGGATAAACATGTTTTGTGGAGTAGCCATATGACTTGTAAAAGGGTATGGCATAAAGATAACTTTATGTATATAAAGTAATATGTGACAGAATAGAAGACCAGGGTTTTTCTTTTTGTCTTTCTCAATCCAGAATCATTAATAATTATATATTGTTAATATTTGAAATGTATGTCCAATAATTCTAATTTAACGTAACATCAGTTGGAACATAAATTGACACTTGCTATTGTGAGTTGACGCAGGACAAAATAACGATTATTTTGTGGATTAGAAAATAAATAAATTTATTAACAAAAGAATAAAAGATTCATAAAAAAATATAGAGAAATTTTTCTCTAATGCTTGAATTTATATTTATCAAAATCAAAGTTATCCTCAATTCAATCTACAAGCCGAGTTTTATAGTTAACGATTTTTTTTCCCAAATCATAATAGAATTCCTAAAAATATGGAAACAAAATCTTAAAAGGTAATAAACTTCCTATATTTATGTTAACAATTCCTAACCAATAACAACATCCTATTAATAAAAATATTACCATAAAATAACTAAATAATAATATTAATAATAACAATAAAGCCAATCCAACCTTCCCTAAGGCATGACATCATTCTAAATAGGTTTGCCAATCCGAACATCTGTCTGAAGCCGATCTCCCGACCACGTCAATGACTGTCACGCATGAGATCCTCCAACTCATGATACTCCAAGACCATCAATGTATCAATGTGTTATCTGATAACTCGGCCTCTAACTCACATCCTCCTGCATCAGTCACCCCGGGTTGAAAAGAATTCGTCCTCGAATTCATAGCATTGTCATCGGACTTCGCAAAACAAAGACTCAAGTGTTTCACGTTGAAGACGTATGAAGTCTTCAAATGACTAGAAATGCGCAACCGAAGTCGGTCAATTCTAATCATCGATTTTTTGCAGAATCTCATAAAGCCCAATCTTCCGATCCTTAAGCTTGTTATATTCTTTAACAGGAAAACGATCACGAGTCAAAACTTCCCAAACAAAATCACCAACGTAAAAAAGTACCTGACGCTGATGATTGTCAAACCGACCCTTATGTGTAATTGCTGTCGAGAATAGTTCGTCGAACTTGTTCGTGAATATCCCAAAGATGTTAGGCCATTTCACTCGCCTTCGGGTGCACACGTCCGACTCGTGGAATAGGAGTTAAGTCAAGCACCCCAAATGGATTTTGACTGTAGGCAACCTCAAAAGGACTCATTCCCTTAGTTCGATTCTTAGATCTGTTATATGAAAACTCGATTTGAGATAAAGCAACATCCCATTGCTTCGGTTTAGAACCAGCTAGACACCTAAGGAGATTCCCCAAACTTCTATTCACCACATTTATTTGACAATCGGTTTGGGGGTGGTATGCGCTGCTAAAATTCAACCGCGTTCCCATTTTTTCCTACAAACTCTTCCAGAAATGACTCATGAATTTGGTATCTCGATCAGAAGTGACAGACTTTGGGACACCATGCAGAGTTTAAAAATTGATCAACCACAACTAATATAGAATCTGCCGCGTGCTAGCACTACAATAAAAAGGGTTATTTTTGACGGAATATTCCGTCAAAATTAAGCATAATCCGTCGAGTTTATATTAATTCCAACGGAATATTCGGTAGGAAATGCAGTCGGATATAAGCACATCAATATTTCAGTTGGATGTATATATCCTCGACCTAACTAACCTCGACGAAATATTCGATCGAGCTTAATATATAGTCGACTAAATGTAATCCGTCGAGATTAGTCGGTCGATACTAAACATAACACGTGACATCCCACAAAAAATTAGAAGTTGCTTAATCTCGACGGAATTCCGTCGAGGATAGTGCTATTCCGTCGACTTTAGCCCCTTTTTTTAAAATATTTGTTCTGTTTTCGCAATATCTAGGGTAATAATACCCACATTTTTTGTACCTATAAACCTATTTTTTTCTCAACGACACATAACACACAAATATAATCCAAGGCCAACAATAATGGCCAACATGAATACCCATTACCAAGGCCAACTTGAATATGACATTAAACTAAATTTCTAATCAACTAAAGTATATCAAATATGCATTTAAACTAACGTAAATATGTCAAACTAAAGTAATGATAAATAAAAACTACAATACATCAAAAATAAGCTAAACTATTAAAATTTACATCACATTAAGCTAAAAACTAAGTAAATATGTACAAATCATATACAAAACTCCAAAACTATGTCACGGGCCGTCATCGTCCAACCGCTCAGCATCGTCAGTTCGATCGTCACCCTGTTGAGACAATATAATGTAACTCATTAGTCCATATATATAATACAGTTAAAGATAACTAATTAAATAAAAAGTAAATAACATGCAGAATATATACTTGAATTATATTATGAATAGTATACCTGAGTAGTCAAGGGCTGACTCAGCAACGACCCAAACGCGTCTAGTAGTAAGGTAACCACCATCCGAACAATATCGTCGCGTAGAGCGGCGAACTGCTCCGGAGGGATACCCGTACTCTCGAAGGTGGCACCAGCTGCAATGTCCTGCGCAAGCT
This sequence comes from Panax japonicus, assembly GCA_020205505.1. Classification (NCBI taxonomy): domain Eukaryota; kingdom Viridiplantae; phylum Streptophyta; class Magnoliopsida; order Apiales; family Araliaceae; genus Panax; species Panax japonicus. The sequence continues at coordinate 46,863,327 of CM035092.1, read as the reverse complement.
GATGAAGGCGAGAACGGCTGAGCAAGTCCTGATGACGGAATAACGGATCCATCTCAAACCTCTCCCAGCAGGCAGCCACAAGTCGCTGGAACAAAGCATCGTGTAAGCCAACGTCCGTATGTGATTTAATTTAATTTGTATTATATTATATAATTTAAATTATTTAAATTGTATTATGTTAAATTAATTAAAATTAATTAAGTTTAATTTAATTATATTAAATTAAATCAAATTTTTTATTTTATTTTACTTTATTTTAAATTTAATTTAATTTTTTGATTATATTATATTATATTGTATAATGTAATATTAATTAATTTATTTAAATTTTATTATCTTAAATTAAATTAAATTAAGTCAAATTTTTATTTAATTTAATTTAATTTGTATTATATTATATAATTCAATTTATTTAAATTGTATTTTAGTATTGAGAAACTAATAACTGTACATTAATATAATATAGAAGGTGTTGCAATTGTTGAATTCTGACCGTCGGGAATTCCGTCGGATATAACAAATATGATAATATTAAGACATAAGGCAATTAATCCATATATATATCACAACAAGAATCAATACCAATACCAACATAACCAACCCCAATCAATTAATCAACTATAATGAGATGAACAACCAACAAGTTTACAATACAATTAAACAATTGAATATACTCAAATCTACAAAATAGGCAGTAATTAACATTAACGAACAAGTAATTAAAATAATGAATTTCAACAATCCCAATTTAAAATAATGAAGCTCCAAATTTAGCAAACTATCATAGAAAATCCCAATTTCAATAACACTGCAAAGGAAATTTAGGGCACAACAACATTTCAACAGAATATTTCAACACTTTCAACAACATTTAAACAGAAAATTTAGGGTTCTAAATACTTATACCCAAATTTATGAATAACCATATACATATCTAAAATTTTAGGGTTCTAAATTTAAAATTAATTGATAAAACTAACCTTAAATTGAGAGAGAAGGAGGAGTATAGAGGGATGAGAGAGAGAGCAGCAGAGGGAGCCGGAGGTGCGATTGCCGGCAAAGAGAGGTGCGACGACCGACGAGGAGAAGGATGGGACGAGCAGTGGTAGTAGGGAGAGAGCAAGCAGCAGCAGAGAGAGAAAGGAAAAAATTAGCACTAGTAGAAGTGAGGCGCGCTGCTGTTAGCGATTAGGTTTTAAGTATTATTTCCGACAGAATTTCGTCGATTTTAGGTCGGTCGACAATAAGGGATCCTCGACGCATAATCTGTCGACATTAATATCTATTCCGTCGAGGTTGTTATTGGCGCTGGAGGGAAACTTTCACGCCACAAGGATGGTATAAGATCTACTGAATTCCGTCGACTTTGTCCTAATCTTGAGGGATTTATGAATGACCGAATATTTCGTCGGGAATACATTAATTCCGAGCGAATCAATTCGGTTGACCTTAATTCCGTCAGAAATAGTCCTATTTCTTGTAGTGGCTGGGTTCGAGGAAGACCCAACACTGAAATACATACTAAAATCAACCAATGGAGCTTCAGGAATAGGTAAGGGAGTATACAGTCCTACATTAGTAAGAATTCTCTTGGACCTCTGACATATATAACATCGCTGCGTGTAGTGAGCTACATCGCTCGATATCTTCGGCCAATAATAGTTAGTCCACACTAAGGCTAATTTTTTATCACGTCCGAAGTGACCCTCATTGTGGAGTTCACTTATTATCTTCTACCGAAGTGAACAATCTAGAATACATAGTTGCAACCCCCGAAACATATACCTATTATGAAACACAGTCATGTTGCTGACCTTTACGTACTTCCTGAACTACCTTTACAAAAGAAGGATCATCTTCTTAAATATCAGTAAAGACTTCAAACCATACCACTTTGTTACACATAGTGCCAAGGAGTGACGCTCTTTGTCTTAACGCATCAGCAACATGATTCAAACTTTCTGCATGATACCGTAAAGTGAAGGTGAATTCCTGTAAAGTATTCCACCCATTTAGCATGCCTTTGGTTCACTTATATTGTCCATTAATGTACTTCAGGGAGTCATAATCAGTAATGAGGATGAGTTCCAGCTATATAAGGTAGTGACGCCAGTGTTTCAGAGACTGAATGATAACATAGAACTCTAAGTCATAAGTAGAGCCCTGATAACTTCTCACTGAAGAAAGTTACTGATTGACCTTCTTGACTGAAAACACCACCAATTCCAACTCCCGATTCATCATAATTTACCTCAAAGACCTTCTCAAAGTCAAGAAGTGCCAATACTGGTGCTTCAGTCATCTTCTTCTTGACCAACTGAAAGCTATCTTCAACCTCCTTGGACTATTGGAATAATTTTCCGTTAAGGAACTCAGTGATAGATACAATTAATTAAGGTTTTAAAGTTATTGATGAAATGACGGTAAAAAGATGCCAATCCATGAAAACTTCTGACATCATGTATAGTCTTCAGCGTAGGCCATGCCAAGACTGCATCGATCTTAGACTGATCGTCGTGAACACCCTCGTTAGAAAAAATGAAGCCAAGAAAAGTTATCAAGGCTTTGAAATAAAAACTCTTCTTATGATTGATAAACATATGTTCCTGCCTCATTGTCTCTAAGACAACTCATAGGTGCTCATGGTGTGAATCCTAGTTCGGACTATGGATCAGAATATCGTTGAAGTAGACTAATATATATTTCCCTATGAAAGGTCACAATACCTGGTGCATAAATCTCATAAATGTACTAATGGGAGCATTGGAAAGATGGAAGGGAGTAACCATCCATTCATATAAATCATGCTGAGTTTTGAGCATCATCTTCCATTCATCTCCTGATCTTACCCTTATCTGATGGTATCCACTCTTCATATCAATCTTCGAAAAGACCTTGGCTTTGGATAACTGATCCATCATATCTTCCAAATAAGGTATCAAAAATCTGTACTTCATCGTAATCTTATTGATTGCTCTATTATCAATACACATTCGCCAAGTTTCATCCTTCTTTGGAACTTAAAAAGATGGACTACACATGAGCTCATAATTTCACGGATATAACCCTTTTCCATTAATTCCACTACCTGTCTCTGTAGCTCTTCAGATTCCCTAGGACTGAATCGGTACGATGGTCTATTCGGCAAGCTCAATCCTAGAATAAGATCTATCTTTTGTTGAATGTCCCTCATTGAGGGTAATCCAGGAGGTAGCTCTTTGGGCATCAAATTAACAAACTCTGATAGCAATTTTGCACATTAGCTAGAAATTCTGGGTTTCTATTGGTCGAACTGTTCCCACAAGGGAGTAGAGCATACATCACACCTTCGTGGTCAGCCTTTGTTAAGAATCTAGACATAGACAATAGATTCGAATTTTGGATTGCCCGAGCCGAACTAATTTCTTCCCTTTGAGGTGCTAACATAACCTTCTTCCCTTTTATACTAAGGGAATACGTATTATTTCGACCATCATGAATGACACTTCGGTTATATTGCCATGGTCGTCCCAACAACGCATGTCATGCATCCACTGTCACCACATCGCATCAAGCGTTATAAAAGTATTTCTTTTCGATTGAAAAGGATGCTAAACATTTTATGTTAACTGTTACTTCACTTCCTTTATTCAACCATGACAATTTATACGGTTTGGGATGTCGATATGTCTTCAAATTTAATTACTGAAGAGCTTCTGCTAACACCACATTCTCGCAACTACCACTTTCAATGATCATTTTTCAGACCTTATGATGGAGTCCACGACATGCTTTCGTGAGGTGGTCGTCATCCCGATCATTTCTAGCAAAGTTGTAGGATGAATTATTTGCAACACCTTAATCCCTCGTGTAAAGACCCGGGAAATTTTCAAATAATTATATCTATATTTTTACGAATAATTTTTTTTTATTTTATTTATTTACAAATAATATTTTGAATATATGTGATAAGGATTTAACAGAATAGTCAATTTAAATTTTAAGTTGATTGATAATGAAAGTTAAGTCGGATATGGTACATAACCCTAATGCATGGATTATGAACAAGGAATGATAATATATAATAATTATATGTGATATGCATGTGTGTATGGTTCAGTGTTGATCAGAGATAGCAGAATAGTAGAAAACCCTAAGTTTAAACCATTAAACCCTAATTCAAACCCTAAATAGAAAATTAAGACTAATTATTAATCAGATATATGTGATCAAGGAGATATGTTAGTGATTATAAATCTAATTAGGGGAAACCCTAATGATTATCAAGAAACCTTAAATGATAAGTTAGAAACCCTAATTTGATATTCGAGAAACCCTAAACCTAATTTTAAAATCCTAATTGATGATTAGCAAGCCCTAATGGTATTAGCAAATGTTAAGATTAAAAGTTATGGGAATTGTATGAAATTACCAAACTACCCTTACAATTCAAGTGAAAAAGACCAAAATACCCTTTAGTATGCAAAATGAACAAATTACCCTTTTACTTAACTTGTAAACAAAAAGATTTTCTAGAAGGGGCATGACTCATCACTTGCTAAGATCTCCCATGTGTGTAAATCTCAGCCAAATCTTATCACAATTGACATCTTGCAAGATTAGGATTCATTGAATCAAATAATAGATTTTTAAAGAGAGATAAAATCAAAACTTAAGCTCATTTGCTAGCTATCACTCAACCAAATCTTTTCTCTCTCTAAGCCACGAAATTCTCTAAGTTTTTCAGTCCCCAATCAAACCTCTAGACCATCATAAACAGTTAAGGAAGCAAGATCAAAGCATTTTCAAGAAAGAGGTATAAAACCCTAGCCCTATTTAATCTTACATGTTAATATAAATTGTGTTTAAGTGTTTAGATGCATGCTATAAGATGTTATATGATGATCTATGATGTTACATCATAGATCTATAGCATCAAAGTTCTCAAAAATTAAGTTTTTTAAAACTGCCATGAACCCTAATTTATTGTCTGACAAGCTAAAGTCAGAGGCCACAGATCTTTCCTTATTAATGGTTTGTGGTGTTTTATGTTTTAAATCTGTAGTATGATATGTGGACTTTAATCTGGAACTGAAATCACTGTCAGAACATGTGTGGATTTTAAGTTATGGAAGGTCAAACTACATTGACCGACCATGACTGGCTGTTTTCTGGGTAACCCATAACTTACCAAACAGCGTCTGACAACAAGTTTAATAACCCAGATCTTGCTTGTGTTTGTTAATTTGATTGTGTTGTTGTAACAAGGTTATAGTATGGTAGATGGACTCTAGAATCATGCCATAGATCACTTAAATAACAAACAGATTGAAAGTTATTTACGGTCAAACTAGGCCACTCGCTCACGGATGGAGTTTCTGGGAAAAACCCAGAAACCGTATGAATGTTATTTCTGACAACGTTTGACTAGTTGTTATCTGATGATTTTGATGTTTTATAACTGACCTGATGATTGATAAATGTACCTTGACATATGGACTACAACCTTAAACCATTAGATCACATTAACAATGACCAGAACCGATAGAAATTTAAGCCTCAAAATGGACCTTTGAATCTGACTGGGTTTCTAGAAAACCCAGAAAGTTCTGATAATGACTTTGAGTGGCCAGATCTTGGTGTTATGTGTTTGTATGATTGATATGATGCTTGATTCATGTAGTATTACATAAATACTACATGATTAATGCTTAAAATTGTCCAAATCATTTGTAGACTAAGACTTAGAAACGGTCAAAGTAGGCACCATGAACACTGACTGTCAGTGTTCTCGAGCCTCAAGAACACCTATTGCGACAGAAACTGTCGCTAAAGCCTTTAGCGACGAATTTAATTATTTTTGTTTTATAATTTCTGAAAAATACATTAAAAATAGAAATAAATTCCTAAAAATTATAAAATCAGTTTTAAAAATTATTTTAAGTTATAAAAATTAACTTTTGATAAATTGACATATTTTTTTATTAATATTACTATTTAATTGAATATTAATGATATTAAATTTATTTAATAAATGTATTAAATAAATGGGTTAAAAATGATTTTGATATCATAAAAATTATTTTAAATGATAATAAGAGGTTTAAAAATATTTTAAGTTATAAATCATGACTTTTAATATTTTAAGGTAATTTTAATTAATAATTTAATATTAATGATAATAAGTTTATTTAATATTTATATTAAATAATAGTTTAAAAATGATTTTAATGATTTAAAAATCATTTAAAAAGGATATAAAGGATTTAAAAATATTTTAAGTTATAATAATTGACTTTTAATATTTTCATGAATAATAAATTAATATTTATATATTAATGGAGATTATTTAAAAATGATTTTAAATATTTTAAAAACCATTTAAGGGTAAATTAAATGTTTTAAAAATATTTTAAGTTATTGATAATGACTTAGATATTTTGTCAAGTATTTCATTGATATTTTTATATTAATGATAATGGAATTATTATGTATTTAAATCATTTAAAAATTATTTTAGTGTTTGAAAAATCATGATAAATTATAATAATTATTTAAAAATTATTATAAGATCTTGACAAATAATATGATTAATATTTAAATTATCTACTATAGTGTTGAAGTTACAGATTAGAGTTTAAGTAAATATAAACTCGATTATTATCCGATAGAACTGTCGGTACACCGAAATGTTACCAAAGTCGACCCAGACTTAGATAGATTGACTTGATAAGTAATTATTTATGCTAGAATGACTGTTAAACCTATGTGACAATGTGTTTAGGATATATGATGACTGGAAATAGCAGTGTTATGTGTTATGGTATATTATTCTGATCAGAAGAATAATCTTATGAATGATAGGTTTCAGTATAAAAGATAAAATCTAAGCTGTGTAAGCAGTAGATCAGGCAAGTATCCTTACTCTTTGTTTCTACTTATGCAATGTTCCTGTATAAGTAAGTTATCGAATATTATACTCATGTTATATAAGTTATTATACCCTACTATTATCGGTTACGTATTTAAATATTAGTATTTATGCCAGTTATAGAATTATATTCGTTTACCAGTATTGTAGTAATGTATGATCATTATATACCTTGTTGATAGATAGTTAAGTTAGATTATTCAAGTGCCCTCACTTGGATAATGATTGTATTTAATCTCATGTCGACACATACCTACAGATTTTTAGGTATGTATATGTTATTTAAAAATTGTCTAAGCTATTTAACTCAGCTAGACATAGAATGAAGGAATATTATAGAACATGATAGAATATTATTATTATTAAATTGAAATGTTTTATTTCGAATGTCAGATTAATTATGAACATCCCGAATAGGGAAAAACTTTTATGCGCCAAAAGCGGACCGGCTGAACGATTTATCGTTCAAACAAGTAGTGTTGATCAATACAGGGCATAATGGGCTGATCACCCTCCGTGTCCGTAAGACATGACGGTTTGCAGATAAATTTATGTATAACTTTTTCAAAAATTAAAATATAATTTATAGTTTATTAAACTGTTACCAAATTTATAGTCAGTACGTAGTTTCAAAAAAATGAAATAGAATTAATATGTCATTCAGTATTGTCTCAGCTTACTTCACAACATTTACTTCGTTGTTGAAGTGTCGTCCAAAGAAAATATTCAAATCTTTCAGATAATCGTTATTCATTGTTATTACTTGATGGGCACTCAAATGCTCATTCTTACTTTAAATTTAAATGTTTTCAGCTAAGCTAGCAAGTCCTGAAGGTTCCAGCAATGACAAAGGGAAGGGGAAACTGAAGGAATAGATTACTTTATGTTGTTATGATGTTTGTAGTAGGGTAATATAATATTTATCATGTAATGTAAGATGTAAAGGTTCTCGATACTGGGAAGGTAGGTAACTTTGATATAATAATTTTGTTTAATTAATACATTAAGTGGTTGAATGAATATTATCGTGGAGCACCAAGTACGGGTTTCAAGTACCTGGATTTGGGGGCGTCACACCTCACCTATATGTAGACGGTAATCTTGGTATAATTGCTCGCGTTCAGAATTATACGTTGAATGGAAACCAATGACACCTTGATTCCTCGCTTATATTGAAGTGGTAATCTCGGTACAATCGATAATTGATGCAGTAGAAGATGCCACACAAAATTATGAATTGTTGTATGATAAGTCAAATTGAATCTCAAAGAAAAACTAAGAAAATAACTTAAGAATTCTTCAAAAAAGCAAAAGTAGAGAATAATCTCACAAGAATGATAATAATCTGAATAATATTGAATGTGTTATGAATTATATTAATAAGCCTATTTAATAGTAGTAATTGAAACCCTAGAATCCTTATAATGAATTACAAGTGTTTTTGGAATCAAAATATAATATAATAACATAGTTATAATAGAAATATAATAATAAATTAGACATATTGAGTAAGAAACAAATCCATGCTCAAAATTTGATAAAACACATCTACCACAAAAAATGCCCCAACAAATTCCTGGGGAGCTCACCGGGGCAAATTTATTTGCCCTAGAGGAGCTTGTCGGGGTGAAGTACGTGTCGGGGCGAAGTCGTTTATCCTGGGGAGCTCTCCAAGGTGAAAAGATCCAGAGAGCAGCTCGGTGGGGTGAGTTCAAAAAGCACTGGGGCGAACCTGGACAGAGACGAGCTCGCTGGGCTTAATGGCCTTAGCGATCTCCTCGGGGCGAAGTCCCTATTTTTGGAATGACATTTCCTTTGTCCTCCTGGCTTAGTATACTCCATTGTATTGATCTGGAACGCTGATGAGTGAGATTTAAACCCGCGAATTGGATATGTTAATATTTAAGAAGCTACTTGTTTGTCCCGTTTTATATTGCTTTTAGAGTATTTTATTATTATTTTGATTAATATATGTTTTGCAGGGATGTACAGGTCATTTCTAGCTTTTAGGGGCAAAATTTTCAATTTTCTAGCACTGGTGTTGCAACTCTTATTCCAGGCTTAAAGTTGGCGCTGCAGTGCCCCTTCACTGCCAGCTCAGACATTATTCAGCGCTTCAGCTTTGCAGAGCTCCAGTTCCTTCATAAACTGGCACTGCAAGCGCCACTTATTAACCAGAGTTGTTGACCCAGCACTATAGCGCCTCTCCAAGGCTAAATCATAGCGCTGCAGCGCCACCTCCGGTTCCCAGGCAGACAAGAAGGGGAAATGACCTAGAATGCCTAGATATATATATATATATATATATATATATATATATATATATATATATATATGTTAGCTCCCTTTTTGTAAAAGGGGGGATCTTAGATCAAAACACTCCCCTCTCTCTCTCTCTTGATAGCATAGTATAAATTTCTCACTCTTTTTGATAATCTTTGTACATAAATTAGTTAGATTAGGGATATGATGGGATTCAAGGGAACTTAAGAACAACTTAGCAACAACGAATGGAGAACATAAATTGATTGGAATTCTTGGAGATTGAAGAATACTTTGACAGAGTTTATTCTTATATAGTTATTTCCTTTGATTCTATAATCTATTAATGTTGTATATATTCTAACTTATGTTTAGCTTAAAAGATATGAACTAAATATGTGCTCTAAGGTTATAATGGAACCCTTTGTTAACATGAATTGAGTTTCTTTTCTCTTTGGTTGGCACCATATGGATTGGTATAATATATTTGTGCTTAACTGATTAATTGCTAAGGAATTAGTGATTAACTTGATAATCTATAAGAAATTGGGAAATGGATTGTAGATTTATACCTTGAATATTCAGCATATGTTTATGATTTGTCTGCATGATTAGACTGCGTAAATTGTATGTAGGATAGGAATATACATGTGCGTCATGTGTAACCTACTTGAGAACCTTAGCCTTAATTCCTTGTCTATGTATAATTCACATAGGAATGTGTCGAATTACCTAGCTAGGATGTTCTTTTATGTTCTATTCCTTTTCAGGTAGATCTAGAGAGGATAGGTTTATACAAATCTCGGAAGAGGCGTATGAGCACTTGTGAGTTCTCGGTCAACAATCCATCGTGACCACTAAGACCAAAGAGAGAGTTAGGAAATTAAATGAAACATAACACGCCTAGAGTTTGACAAAATACTAGTGTGGGGGTGAAGTTATAATCTTAGCTCGCCTTAGATACTAGTCGTTATCCAGTTATTTGCTTTGATAATTATAATTAAATAGATTAACTAACTATCTTCTATTTACCTATTTAAATAAGAGTGAAGCGATACAAAATCGGTACTTGGTATCTATTAGTAATAATTCATCGTAGGTTCGACACTCTCTTATCATTATATTATCTATTGATCGTGTATACTTGCACGTGTTTATCGGTTGAAAAATTGACCAACAAACGCATCCTTGGACCAAGTTAACAATCTTAGGATCACTCTCAATCACCTTAGTCCACTTTGTGACTTAATTCTCGATGCACATTGCTTGCATGAAACCCATAAGATCTTCCTTGAAACGTTTAGCTCAGCCTCTCGTCACAAGTCCAACGGGAACTTGCACCAGATTCGATCCATAAACTCCATTTGAATCCAAGCTAGGAAGGTCCTTATCATGCCCTCAAATTATCACCTACATCAAACGGACTTGAAACAGAAACATTGAAGGTTCCACTAACATTATACTCACCCAGTAAATCCAATTTGTAAGCATTGTCATTAATGTGTTCTAGCACTAGAAATGGACCATCTCCCCTCGGAAGAAATTTTGACCATCTTTGAGCTGGGAATCTTTCTTTCCTCATATGTAACCTCACCCAATCTCCCGGTTCAAAGATAACTTGACGGCTACCCTTGTTGTCTTATCTAGCATATTGCTTCGTCCTTCTTTCAATGTTGAGTCTCGTCTTTTCATGTATCTACTCAACAAATTCAGACTTTTTCTTTCCATCCATGTTAGTAAACTTAGAAACAGACAATGGCGATAAATGCAATGGATTTGAGGGATTAAAACCATAAATAATTTCAAATGGTGAAAATTTAGTAGCAAAATGAACCGATCGATTATAAGCAAACTCAACATGTGGAAAAAATTCTTCCCAATGACTGATATTCTTTTTAATGGTATCCCTTAACAAAGAAGATAAAGTTCTATTTATTACTTTAGTTTGACCATCGATTTGTGGATAACAAGTAGTAGAAAAAATAACAGTTTAGTTCCCAATTTACACCACAAAGTCTTCCAAAAATAGCTTCAAAACTTAGCATCTCTATCAGAAACAATTGTTCTAGGCATACCATGCAATCGTACAATTTCCCTAAAGAACAAATCAGCTATATGGGATGCATCATCAGTTTTGTGACATTGAATAAAATGTGTCTTCTTTGAAAATTTATTCACAATCACAAATATAAAATTATTACCATGCTTAGACCTAGGCAACCCTAATATAAAATCCATTGACAAATCAATCCAAGGTTCAATAGGTATAGGCAATGGTGTATAAAGTTCATGGGGTTGAACGCGATATTTAGCTTGTTTACAAGTAATGCATCTATCACAAATTCGCTCAACATCTTGTTTCATGTGAGACCAATAAAAATGTTCTTTCAAAACGACCAAGGTTTTATCAACACAAAGTGTCCCATCAAACCACCCCTATGTGATTCCCTAACCAATAACTCACGTAAAGAACAAGCAGGTATACACAATTTATTCTCACGAAATAAAAATCCATCAATTTTAAAATATTTACCTACAACATTCTTTTCACAAGTTTTAAACTCTTCATCGAAATCAAGGTCATTAGCTTATAATTCTTTGATTCGTTCAAAACAAAGTAATTTCATATCAAGATTATTCAACAACACATACCTACGAGACAAAACATTTGCAACGTCATTCTCTTTACCTTGTTTATATCGAATGACATATGGAAATGTCTCGATAAACTCAATCCATTACGCATGCCTTTTGTTTAACGTATGCTGCCCCTTCAAATATTTCAATGACTCATAATCGGTATGGATCACGACCTCCTTGGGCCACGGGTAATGTTGACATGTCTCCAATGCTCTAACCAATGCAAACATCTCCTTGTCATAAGTAGGATATTTCAAAGTTACCCCCACTCAATTTTTCACTGAAATACGCCACTAGTTTTTCTCCTTGCATCAAAACAGCTCCTATTACTAAACCTGAAACATCACACTCAATTTCAAAAGTTTTAGCAAAGTTAGGCAAAATAAGTAAATGAACATTAGTAAATTTATATTTGATCAATTGAAATGCTTTTTCCTGTTCATCGCCCACTTAAAACCCACACTTTTCTTGATAACCTCAGTTAATGGTGTTGTAATCTCGCTGAAATTTTGAACAAAGCGGTGATAAAAACTTGCAAGTCCATGAAAGCTTCGTACTTGGCTCACATTTTTTGAACTTGGCCAATCTCGTATTGCACATATTTTGTCCTCATCAACTTGGACTCCGTGTAAACTCACAACAAAGCTAAGAAAAAACAATTATATCCAAACAAAACGTGTATTTTTCCATGCTAGAAAATAACTTTTCCTTTCGAAGTACATCTAAAACAGATTTTAAATGTCATGCATGATCTTCCAAGTTTTTGCTATAAAATCAGGATATCTTCAAAATAAACTATAACAAATTTTCCAATGAATGGACACAAAACATGGTTCATTAATCTCATTAAAGTGTTGGGTGCATTAGTTAAACCAAAAGGTAACACTAACCACTCATAAAGACCATACATTCATCACCATCTTGCATTCTAATTTGATGTTAACCACTTTTTAGATATTTTTTAAAAGGATACAAGACCCAGCTAACATGTAATGATGGATGTGATGTTGATATTTTACCATAATGTCTTACTGCTCGATAATCGATGCATGTTTGCCATTTTCCATCCTTTTTGGGTACTAGGATCACCTAAACTGCACATGGACTCATACTCTCCCTCACAAACCCTTTTTCCTCAGTTCGTCAACTTATCTTTGTAACTCCTTCATCTCTTCAGGATTACTCTAATAAGCTAGATGGTTTGGAATGGTCACACCGGTAACAAAGTTAATTTGATGTTCGATCCCCACATCGGTGGTAATCCTTGTGGAAGTTCTTTGGAAAATACATCAACAAATTCCTACAAAAGAGATGAAATAACACTAGGCACAAAAGAATTGTTAGCGTTAGTATTCAAAAGCGTCTCCATACACCAAAGTATAATCATCGGCTGTTTAGAAACCAAAGCTTTTCTCATATCTTTGTTTTCTGAAAAAATGTTTATTTTTTTCGCATCTTTCTTTTTCTCTCTTATTTTTTTCTTCTTGACTTTTCTTTTCTTAACTTACTTTTCTTTGTACATGATCTTTCTGCAAGTGAATTTGATCCTCATGCACTTGTTATGGTGACATAGGATGTAAAGTTATTTTCTTTTTGTCGTGAACAAATGAATAATCATTAGTAAACCCATCATGTTTGACCCTCCAACCAAACTGACATGTTCTACCCAATAACATATGACCCGCCTGTATAGGAACCACATCGCACAAAATCTCATCAACATATATATCGACCAATAGTAAATGGAACTAAGACTTGTTTGGTCACCTTAATGTCTGCATTATCATTAAGCCATTGCAATTGATACAGCTATGGATATTTGCTGGTAGTCATCCCCAATTTCTCCACCATCATAGTGCTCGTCACATTTGTATAGCTACCACCATCTATGACTACACAACATATTTTCCCATTCACAAGACATCGGGTATAAAAAAGGTTTTCTCGATGTTCACTGCTCTCTTCCTTAACTTGTAAAATTTCATCATGCATGTAGTAGCTTAATTTATCTCCTCTAATGGTGGCATAGAATCAATGTCACTCTCTTTTCCCTCGGTCTCCACCTCCCCATTGTCAAGTAATAACATAGTTCTTTGATTTGGACATTAACTAGAAATATGTTCCTTGTCTTGACATTTAAAGCATAAAATATCTTGATTATGACTAAAAGATCAGTTTTACCTTGCTTTCCCCGGTTAGTCACTTCCTGTTTAAGATCTACTTTTAGTTTATTCATAGATGGTTTTTCCTCTCATTTTACAGCATTTGATTTCCATGATGAGCTTGTGGTAGGATTTGAACGCTGGCCACCTATCCTCTTAAGTTGCTTCTCAATCTTGATAGCCATGTGTATCATATTCCCCAAGTTCACATAATGTTATTATTTCGCTAAATCAGCTATATTCGAATTTAACCTTGTTGAAATCGAGCCATTGTTGCCTCACTATCCTCATCCATATTAGCCCTAGAAATTAGAATCTCCATCTCCTTGAAGTAACATCCTCGACGCTCCTGCTTCCTTGTTTCAAATTTTACAAACTTTAAAACAAGTTATGGTGGTAGTGACTTGGTACAAATCTTTTTTTCAAAACTTTCTTCATCTCTATCCATGTCTCAATTGGACATTCACCACATCTCTTTCAGCTAGTAGTTAACTGATCCCACCAAGTAATTAAATAATCTAAAAATTCTGTAACAACTAATCTGACTTTCTTGATATCTGAGTAGTCGTATCAATCAAATACTCATTCTATCTTCTTTTCCCATTCTAGGTATGCCTCTAGATTACTCCTCCTTTGGAAATTTGGAATTTTCATTGTGATGCTACTCAAGTTATCATCTTCTCTATTCCGACCTCCTCTTTTTCTAGAACCTATTTGCCTTCGATATAGGAAATTAGATTCACGATCTTCCTCCTCACTGATACGTAGGTTTTATACCTACTTATCCGGTATCTATTACTTGAATTAGTTGCTTAAACCTATGTTTCTTAGTTACTTTTCATACATTTTATGTTATTTTGTAGGCTATGTGATGATTGGGTAAGATATCCCATGAATTGAATATAATCGAGCTTAAGTTATTATATTCTCAAGTCGTTTAGTAGAACTTTTATTATGATTATTATTTTGCAGATTCAGGAAAAGCAGAGGCGTATTGGGCATTTGAGCTAAAAAAGGCAAATATGTAACTATTTAAAGGCAGCGCCGGGGCGCTATGTTTTTAACTGAATCTAGTGCCAGGGCGCTGGAGCTTGACTTACGTTGACCAGGCACGCATGTTGATCAACCGTTTGACCTGCATAGTGGTTGCTAATTGATAAGTTGATTAAGTTGATTGGAAAAAGGATTGTGGTGAGATTAGAAGAGTATATAAAGGCTATCTCGCTGGAATAGAAGGAGAGAACTACAATAATTGAAGGTTAAGCAAAGGATTACTTGAAGATTGAAGATTTTACTTTAGAGTTTCTTCTTCTCCTTATTTTTAATTTGTGTAATTCCTTAAGGATGTTTTGCAAAAGATTTGTGGTTTTAAATTCTGTTATGAACTAATTCTTTCATTAAGATTTCAATTGAACCTTTTATGTCTATAAATTAGTTATTCAATTTATTCTAATTATTTATGTCTAAGTGAATTGTTTATCTTGTCTTATGCTTATTGATTAATTATTTGGCCAATAATTACCTTGTTACTCTAGAAGGAATTAGAAGAGGAGATCCAGGGTTAGAACTAGGCATGATAACATATATGCTTAAATATTTGCATGACGAATAATTAGGGTTGTGAATTGAATAGGAATATTTGTTCACTGCATGTAACAAGTTAGGAATTGGGATTGAAAGAGTTTAATTTTATTGTTTTGCATAGGAATATATAAAGATTAATTGGATTAAATAGAAGTTAATTGATCACTTGGAAAAGGGCTTTTGACACTTGAAAATTCCTGTTAACAATTCAATAGGCATAATAATTAGGATAATTGGATAATTGATTTATAGTTCATAATTGGGGATATTGGAGTCTTAATCTTTATTTATTTGAATTCATTCGTTAAAATTTTAGTTTTACTTATTTGATTTATTTTTATAATAATCTCTTTTAATTGCTTAATTTAGTTCTCTTATTTTGAAAAATCACACTTTATGGTTGTTTAAATAAAATTGGATTGATATAGTGCTAGTAGTTGTAATTTATTGATTGGAATTCTCGGTGGGATTAAAACTTTATCTTATCACTTTATTACTTGTTGACTGTGTACACTTGCACAAATTCATTGATTGTGAAATCAACCAACAAGTTTTTGATTGGGTAAGATATCCCATGAATTGAATATAATTGAGCTTAAGTTATTGTATTCTCAAGTCGTTTAGTAGAACTTTTATTTTGATTTGTGATTATTTTGCAGATTCAGGAAAAGCAGGGGCGTATTGGGCATTTGAGCTAAAAAGGGCAAATCTATAATTATTTAAAGGCAGCGCCGGGGCGCTATGTTTTGAACTGAATCCAGCGCCGGGGGGCTGGAGCTTGACTTACATTGACCAGGCACGCGTGTTGACCAACCGTTTGACCTGCATAGTGGTTGCTAACTGATAAGTTGATTAAGTTGATTGGAAAAAGGATTGTGGTGAGATTAGAAGAGTATATAAAGGCCATCTTGCTGGAATAGAGGAGAGAACTACAATAATTGAAGGCTAAGCAAAGGATTACTTGAAGATTGAAGATTTTACTTTAGAGTTTCTTGTTCTCCTTATTTTTAATTTGTGTAATTCTTTAAGGATGTTTTGCAAAAGATTTGTGGTTTTAAATTCTGTTATGAACTAATTCTTTCATTAAGATTTCAATTGAACCTTTTATGTCTATAAATTAGTTATTCGATTTATTCCAATAATTTATGTCTAAGTGAATTGATTATCTTGTCTTATGATTATTGATTAATTATTTGGCCAATAATTACCTTGTTACTCTAGAAGGAATTGGAAGAGGAGATCTAGGGTTAGAACTGGACATGATAACATGTATGCTTAATTATTTGTATGACGAATAATTAGGGTCGTGAATTGAATATAAATATCTGTTCACTGCATGTAACAAGTTAGGAATTAGGATTGAAAGAGTATAATTTAATTGTTTTGCATAGGAATATAGCAAGATTAATTGGATTAAATAGAAGTTAATTAATCACTTGGAAAAGGGCTTTTGACACTTAAGAATTCCTATTAACAATTCAATAGGCATAATAATTGGGATAATTGGATAATTGATTTATAGTTCATAATTGGGGATATTGGAGTCTTAATATTTATTTATCTGAATTCATTCATTAAAATTTTAGTTTTATTTATTTGATTTATTTTTAGAATAATCTCTTTTAATTGCTTAATTTAGTTCTCTTATTTTGAAAAATCACACTTTATCGTTGTTTAAATAAAATTGGATTGATATAGTGCTAGTAGTTGGAATTTATTGATTGGAATTCTCTGTGGGATATACACTTTATCTTATCACTTTATTACTTGTTGATTGTGTACACTTGCACAAATTCATTGATTATGAAATCAACTAACAAGTTTTTGGCGCCGTTGCCGGGGAATTCTTTATTAATATTAATTCCATATTAGTTATAATCAATTCCGTTTTAATTTAAACGTTAGTTATTTTTCTTCTTGTATTTGCAGGAATTCTTTGCGAGTGTATGCACACTAGATCAAGGGCTAAAAATGAACTTTTTTCTTATACAGACGATATCGAAAGGAAGTTCCAGAAATTGCAGTTGACTAGTGCGGTGTCACCCGTGGAAGAAGATCTGGAAGGACAAGAAATACCAGTGAACATGGCAGGGGATGAACAAAAATCACTTAGGGATTATGTCTTGCCGAATGTCACAGATATACAATCGAGTATTAGGAGGCCGGCTATTAATGCAAACAGTTTCGAGATAAAACTAGGAACAATTCAGATGCTCCAAAATACATGCCAGTTTGAGGGTAGTTCGACAGATGATCCTAATGAACACGTCTTGAGTTTCTTGGAAGTTTGCGACACCTTCAAGTTCAATAATGTATCGGAAGATGCTATAAGGTTGAGGATGTTTTCGTTTACATTGAAAGATAAAGCTCGGAGTTGGTTACATTCTTTGCCTCCTGGTTCAATCACAGCTTGGGACGACTTAGCTCAAAAATTTCTAGCTAAGTTTTTCCCACCAGCGAAGTCGGCAAAACTACGGAACGATATTCACACCTTCGCACAGTTCGACTCAGAAACAATATATG
The DNA here is from genome assembly GCA_020205505.1 of Panax japonicus. Lineage (NCBI taxonomy): Eukaryota > Viridiplantae > Streptophyta > Magnoliopsida > Apiales > Araliaceae > Panax > Panax japonicus. Next base: position 46,845,246 of record CM035092.1, on the reverse strand, counting down.
AGGCGTGGGAAAGATTCAAGGATATGCTCCATAAATGCCCACATCATGGAATTCCACAGTGGATGCAGGTTGGGATAATTTGTGATGGATTGCACGCGATTACAAGAGCCAGTATTGATGCTGCAGTAGGTGGAGCGATCATGTCTAAGAACTTTGATGAGGCTTATCAACTGCTAGAAATGATGGCCAACAACAACTATTAGTGGCCCATGATAGGTCTAACCCTCCGAAAACACCGGGAAATTTTAAAGTGGATACAGTGACAGCATTGGCAGCACAGGTGTCCGCAATAGCTAAGAAACATGAAGTCCACCATCCACGCAGCAAGTAGCAATGGTTTGTGAGTTATGTGTTGGAGTCATGATACAGATCAATGTGCCATAAATGCTGAATCAACTCAGTTTGTAGGGAGCTATAATCAATCTACCCAACCGTATCCGAATCAAAACGCATATAATCCAGGTTGGAGAAATCACCCGAGATTTTCATGGAGTAACAATCAAGCTCAAGCACCTAGATAGCAAAACACATCCGAATTTCAAAATCAGACTCAACAACAGCCAGAGAGGAAATCAAGTTTGGAAGAAGCTTTGGAAAAATTCATTTTATCTACTGACAAAAGGATCGGTGAATAAGAAAAGTTATTGAGTCAGGTAGATATGAATGTGAAAAACCAAGATGCTTCGATAAAGAATCTGGAAGATCAATTGGGGCAAATAGCACATGCGTTGAATAACTGTCCATATGGAACACTCCCTAGTGATACAGATATAAATTCAGGTAGAGATGAGCATTGCAAGGCTATGACTTTACATAGTGGAAAGGATTTGTAAGAGACAGTTAAGGATAAGGAAAAGAGGGACAACGTAACAGTGGAAAAAGAGGAAGTTGTAGAAATCAAAAGACGTTAAGATGAGGAGTTAGAGCAGAAAGCACCGAAATAAACCATCATAATGCCCCCCATACCATATCCACAGAGGTTTCAGAAATCCAAGTTAGATAAGCAGTTTTCAAGATTCTTGGATATTTTCAAGAAATTGCATATCAACATACCATTTGCCAAAGCCTTGGAACAAATGCCAAGTTACGCCAAGTTCATGAAGGAAGTTTTGTCAAAAAAGAGGAAATTGGGTGAGTTTGAGACAGTGGCGTTGACCGAAGAGTGCAACGCAATTATCCAGAATAATTTACCTCTGGAGCTCAAGGATCTAGGTAGTTTTACTATTCCTTGGGAAATTGGAAATCAGTTTTCGGGACGAGCATTATGTGATTTGGGGGCCAATATAAACTTGATGCGACTATCCGTCTACAGGTAGTTTGGACTTCAAACACCAAAACCGATGAATTTTAGTTTGCAGTTGACGGATCGGTTCATTACATATCCACGAGGTATAATTGAAGACGTGTTAGTAAAAGTGGATAAATTCATCTTCCCCGCAAATTTCTTTATCTTGGATTGTGAAGTAGATAGAGAAATTCCAATTATTCTCGGGCAACCATTAGCAACGGGGAGAACATTGATTGACGTACAAAAAGGTGAATTGACGATACGAGTTAAAGATCAACATGTCACCTTTAATGTATTTAAGTCGATGTCTTATCCGAAAGAAAAAGGTGAGTGTTTACGGGTGGATATTATGGATGAATTAGTTAATCACAAATTCAACAGAAATTATTTAGAGGACCCGCTAGAATCCATTTTGCTCGGGATGGACGACTATGGTATTGAAGATGACATTGAGTATGTCAAATGGCTAGATGCATCACCCTTCATCCGGAAAAGTAATCAACCCTTCAACACCCTTGATAGGCCCAAAATGGAAGGTAAAAAGTTCAAACCCTCGATAGAAGAGCCACCGGTATTGGAATTAAAATCGCTACCATCTCATCTGCAGTATGCCTACTTGGGAAAAGATGCTACCTTACTAGTCATTATTTCGATAGAGTTAACTGACATGCAAAAAGAGAAATTGCTAAGGGTGTTGCGAGAGTTCAAAACAGCAATCAAATGGACTATAGCGGATATTTGAGGAATTAGTCTATCATTCTGTGTGCATAAAATCTTATTAGAAGAGGGGGTAAAACCAACCATTGAGCAACAAAGAAGGCTAAACCCCATTATGAAGGACGTGGTGAAAAAAGAGATCATAAAGTGGTTGGATGCCGACATTATTTATCCAATCTTGAAAAGTTCATGGGTAAGTCCTGTACAGTGCGTACCAAAGAAAGGGTGTATGACAGTGGTGAAGAACGAAGCTAATGAGCTCATCCCCACTAGAACCGTTATAGGATGGAGAATATGTATGGATTACCGTAAACTAAATAAAGCCACACGCAAGGATCACTTCCCCTTGTCGCTCATTGATCAGATGCTGGATAGGTTAGTGGGACATCAATTCTACTGTCTTTTGGATGGATATTTCGGATATAATCAAATTGCCATAGCCCCGGAAGATCAAGAAAATACCACATTCACATGCCCGTACGGTACGTTTGTATTCCGGCATATGTCTTTTGGTTTATGTAATGCACCGACAGCCTTTTAACAGTGCATGATGTCGATCTTCTCAGATATGGTGAAACAGAATTGATGTGCGATGCCAATGACTACGCATTTAGAGTAGTATTGGGACAACATCACGATAAAAATTTTCACACTATCTACTACTCCAGCAAGACGTTGACGAATGCTTAGTTGAACTACACGACCACCGAAAAAGAATTACTTGCGGTTGTGTTTGCATTCGACAAATTTAGAGCATATCTCATAGGGACCAAGGTAATTGTCTACACTGATCATTCTGCTATTAAGTATTTGATTGAGAAGAAGGATGCCAAATTGCGGTTAATACGGTGGGTACTGTTGCTACAAGAATTTGATTTGGAGATTCCAGATAGAAAAGGTAGCGAGAACCAGGTGGCGGATCATCTTTCTCGGTTGGAAAATGCGGAGGTTCAGCAAAAAGACAATGTCATAATTAATGAGAGGTTTCCGGATGAACAACTTCTTCGAGTAACAACAACATTGCCATGGTATGCAGATTACATGAATTACTTGGTTGGTAAGGTGTTACCCCCGGATTTGAATTCACAACAACGAAAGAAGTTCCTCCACGATGTTAGGCAATATTATTGGGACGAACCATTTCTGTTTAAAACTTGTGCGGATCAAATGATTAGAAGATGTGTGCCACATGAAGAGATGGATAGCATATTGGGTCATTGCCACTCATCAGATTATAGAGGTCATTACGCCGGTGATCGGACAGCGGCCAAAGTGTTGCAATCGGGATTTTTCTGGCCTTCTCTATTCAAAGATGCATATCTCTATGTGCTAAAATGTGATCGGAGTCAACGAGTGGGAAATATTTCCAAACGTAATGAAATTCCACTTAACATAATTTTGGAAGTTGAACTATTCGACGTGTGGGTTATCAATTTTATGGGACCTTTCCCATCCTCCTTCAATAATCAGTACATTCTGTTGGCAGTCGACTACATTTCCAAATGGGTAGAAGCTGCGGCTTTACCCATGAATGATGCCAACATCGTACTACGATATTTAAAGAAAAACATCTTCACACGATTTGGGATGCCAAAGGTGATAATCAGTGATGAAGGAACTCACTTCTGTAATAAGAAATTCACTAAATTTCTTATAAAGTATGGAGTCCATCATAAAATTGCAGCCGCGTATCATCCCCAAACCAATGTTCAAGCGGAAGTCTCGAATCGGGAGGTCAAGAGAATTCTTGAAAAGGTGGTCAATCCATCATGAAAAGATTGGGCCATGTGACTAGATGATTCCCTATGGGCATATCGAACAACGTACAAGAATCCGATCGGCATGTCACCCTACAGAATGGTCTACGGAAAGGCATGTCATCTCCCGGTCGAATTAGAAAATAGTGCACACTGGGCCATCCGAAAACTAAATTTTGATCTACAAGCAGCGGGGGATAAAAGGTTATGCAATTAAATGAGATGGACGAATTGCGATTCAATGCCTATGAGAACGCAAAACTCTACAAGGAGAAAGTCAAAGTTTGTCACGATAAGAAAATCCTTGATCGAAAATTCGAACCGGGCCAATAAGTCTTGCTTTTTAATTCAAGATTGCGTCTATTCCCCGGTAAGTTGAAATCTCACTGGTCCAGGCCATTCATGATTATATCTGTCGCTCCGTACGAAAATGTTGAAGTCGAGGACCCGAACTCAAGGAGAACATTCAAGGTGAACGGCCAAAGGCTAAAGCATTATTGGAGTGGACCCGTTGAACGCCAATCTACGGCCATTTACCTCTCCGAACCAGTGGACAATTAAGCGACACAACAAAGTCTGGCTGACGACTATAAACCAAGCACTATAGGGAGGCAACCCCACGAGTTTTAGTTTTTTTTGTTCACTTCAAAATTTTTCATTTTATTTAAGTTTGTTCCTTAGCTAATAATATATACTTTATCATAATATTCTTAATATAATTCGTGTTATGTGTTACCAGATAAGTCAAAATTCGATCAAGAGGCAATAAAAAGGAGCAATGTACAGCGCCCCGGCGCCCACAAAGAATAGGAATACAGCGCCCCGGCGCTCAGCTTCAGTGTCCTCAAGACGTGCTTAGCACCTTGGCGCTATTAGTTAGCATAAATACAGCGCCCCGACGCTCAACCTCATTTGTGCCTACTGATGTCCAGCGCCCCGACGCTCTATGCCAAGCCTGTTACAGTGCCCCGACGCTAGCCATGATTTCCAGATACTGCTTATCAACGCCCCGGGGCTCCAGTCACATTTAAACCCAACGCCCCGGCGCTGGGTGTCAGGTTTGGACTCCTAATCGGTTTAAAGGATTGAATGCCCACAACCCCTACTCTGTGTTTAACTCCTTCCCACATGCCTTATTAGAACTCTTCCACTTCACTTTTACGCAACCTCCCTCCCATTCAAGTTACATAGCCTACATACTTTGATAGATAAGAATAATTTACTTGCATTGGGATCTATTTCTCTTTGATTTTGATTTCTCCTTCCGTATTCAAGGTATGTATTGTGCTTCCCTCGATCTATTTCTACTCCTTCTTGCATACACGTGACTCTAATGAGTTAGGATTATCATGTCTATGTTATTTCCATGGTAATTGCATGTTTGGGTCTGAATTACTAGAAAAATTGGGAGTATTCCAAGCAATATATGAACTGCCCACAAGGTGTTTATATTTTGTCTGACTCAATGTTCATGGTCAAATTCGCACAATGCCATAGCCAACACTGACTTTACTTGCATTCATGCCTACCCAGAGCCATTGGACTACTGTTAAATGAAAATATCATTAGTGTGGGAGGCGGCTACACTGTATTGATAATTATTTAGGGTAATATTTCTATGGGACTATTGTTTTGTCAAATTTTCACATCCATTGCCTATTTACTAGTAATCATTCAAAATCTTAGCCTACATAGTTTTAGAACACCCATGCACCGAATGCATATAGTCGTTTGCCATAATATTTTCCCATGTCACAGCTTTTTGCTATGCAACTCTTAGACCAATCATGCTATGAAAACATAAAAGGAAACTACTTGGTCCAATTATAACTTTCATGATATTATATGTCTCATTACACCCCCAACCAAGTACCAACGAGAACTTATTGATAAGTTTGGGGGTTGTGATATGGGTATGTTTATACATAGTAGATTTCTATACAATTCTAATACATGTGAATGCGATTTCTTGCAGAATTCTCTCAATGGCTTCAAAGCGTCAACGCAGAGAGGGTTCCGGGACCGCCTTGGCTCCACCAAAATTTAATAGTCGAAGGTTTGTCAACACCGAGGCACAGGAACGCTACAATAAGATGGCCACCCGCTCTCTCATCCCCGAATGAGGTTTAAGGCCCAATCAATGCAAAGACAGGGACATAGCGGTCAAGACAGCTGAAAGGAATTGGTTCATACTCACCGAACAACCTGATCCAACAGTGATTACAGTCGTCAAAGAGTTCTACGCCAACATTTCTGAGCACTTCCACTATGGGGTGTATGTGAAAGGCAAGACTGTGGAATTTGGCGAAGAAGACATTAACGGGTGCTACCAACTGCTGTTAGAAGGACACAATGATGAGTATGCTAGTCGTGTGAGTCAAGGGCCAGCTTATGAAAAAATAATCCATGAGCTTTATCAACCGGGCACTTCGTGGACATTACATGAATGTGGCAGCATGACCTTCCCTCTTTCTCACCTCAGTTTATATGGAAAGGCGTGGTATGCCTTTATCTACGCCAAACTCATGCCATGCACACATGTGAGCCATGTCACCAAAGAGAGGGTTGTACTGCTGTATTCAATTATTCGAGGCTTGAAGATAGATGTTGGCCACATCATTCAGCAATCAATTCTATGTACTACACGAGGAGGAACCACGAGAGGTTTACCTCATCCATATCTTCTTTGCGTTTTATGTGCAAAATTTGGGGTCTAATCGAAGTCGGATGAGATGATTCAAACCCCCACGCCGGTATTGGACTACAAGCTGATCAGTCGGTATAGAGTATGAACTGGGAGAACCACCCTAGGGGATTGGGTTTTATAATTCCCTAAGCTGAAGCTCCACAACCTTCGGCTCCACCCGCATATGGTCCTTCCTCTTCAGCTCACCATGGTGTTGTTCCTGAAGCTGTCCAGCGTGAGATTGACAGTTGGTTCTATAATTTAGAATCTCAGAATGTCCATCTATCTGAACGTCAAGATGTTATCAAAAAATATTTGGTTGACCAATTTGTTGCACAGAATGCCATGAACGCTCAACTGTACCCGGCCATTAATCTTAGCCAGTTCCATACTGCTCCTGTTCTGCCTGTGTTTCCCCCTTCTGATCAAGAGATGAGCGAGGATGATGATGTTCCACCTGAGGAATAAGCTCATCAGGGAAGTCCTCTATTATTTTTATTGATAAATTCTTCGCATGAGGACATTACTCTTGATAAGTTTGGGGGTAGTTAATTTTATTTGCATTAGTAGATTGTTAGGTTTAAGTTAACAGTTGTGTTATTATTGTTGGTTAAGTTTTGCATCTAGGATTGCATATTAATTTCAGCTATTTAATAGTTACATATGTTTGGGGCCAATGATGAAATTAAAATTGTATGAACAAGTCTAGTAAGGATTGTTAAGTTAGTAATGTGATTTTCTTGACATAATTTAAATCTTTATCTATTTGACACTGATATTATCAGGATAGCTGTGACAACCCGATATTTTTTATATAAATAAATCTTCAATTTTGCGTATAATTTTTTTTTTTTAGGATGAGGATTTGTACAAGATTATGTGTATATGTATTTATGTGGTAAATAAAAATATATTTATTACATGAATACTTACAAGTAAATTTATTTTAGAATTATTGATTATTGTAAAGAATATTTTTATAATAATTAATTTTAAGATAGAAATGTTCTTATTAATTATTTTCCATGAATATATAATCATATATTATTTAAATAATATATGAAGTGATTTTTTTAAAATAAATATAATAATTATTTTATTATATGAATTTTTGTACAGATTATTAAGTTAATTATTTTACCTTAATTATTAAGGTTAAATATGAAAGAATAATCAGATATGGAATCCAAACCCTAATTTTGGATTATTGTCAAGGTATGAGAATAATAATATAATATTACTTATATTTTGATTTTTCAGTGCTATAAATATGTACGGTATGTCCGTATTGATAATGGTTGGTCAATTACGGTGTATTTTGACCAAACCCTAGTAATAATGTTAAACCCTAATTTGAAATCCAAATTAGAGTGTGAGATTGTTTTATAAGTGTATAATATTAATTATGTCGTGTATTAATGTATTAATTAGGTAAACCCTAATTAAAATTCTGAAAACCCTAATTTGTTATAATTAGTAACTCTAATTTGAAATTAGAGTTTGAGATTGTTGGTTATTGTATTAATGTGATTAATTCATAAGTATTACGATTACAATTATTTAATTTTAGCAACCCTAAATTATTAAACCCTAATTTAGTAATTGGAACCCTAATAGTAATTTGGTAACCCTAATTACCAAAAGAATAAACCCTAATTGCTTTATTAGAAAAGTTAATTGTGATTAAGGGTTTTAAACCCTAATGCCCATGTGTTAGATAATTACAAACTTATTTTAATTAACAAAGTTAATTTTTCAAAATATTAGAAACTAAAATTTAGTTATTATTTTTGTAATAAACCCTAATTGCTAAATCCTAAAATTGGAAATTTTTGAAATCCTAGTAGCTAAATCTTTAAGGGTTAAATGTTTAACCCTAAACACTAAAATATCTAAACCCTAAACCTAAGACAATTTTCTAGAAGAAAAGAGAAATGGCAAAAATGCCCATTTTAGGCATTTAAGAAGCTAGCTTTTAGGTTTTGACAATTAGGGGAGGTTGTTCACCTAATCCAACAACCCCACATGCACCAAAACTCCAGCAACAAGCCAGCAAATCAGCTCATTCATGCACCATGATAGCCTATTTAAGAATTGAGAGAGAGAAAATATTATTTTGGTTGCTCAAATTTTCACTACACTCATCCTAGACCCTCTCTCTCTAAAAGCCACGAAAATATCCAGCAATTCAGTCACAAAAACAAGCCCCACGTCCATCCCTAACGAATCAGAAACACCAGATCAAGAAATCGATCAAGAAGGTATAAAATCCTAATTTAAATTCTGTCCAAAATTTGTTGTTAGATGTTGGTTTTTGTTGTTGTAATATGTTGAATCTAGTGTATAATCATGATCTGGGTTGTTAGAAACTAGACCCATAACATCTAAATGATAAGATTCACGTTTTTCCAAAAATCTGGAAAATTTTTCTGGTGATTTTCAGTCAAATGTCAGGCCCTATAACTCTCGGGTTGTTTATGATTTATGTTGTTTTTAAGTTGTAGTATGTAGTCTGTAAGGTTATCTTTAATATACAAAAGGAATAAAGATCATATCTGTTATAGATTGCAAGTTATTCACGGTCAAAAGTCGTTGACCGATCTGCTAAAACTGCGAACCCAGAAAACGTAAAAGTAGTGTCCGTGTCCTACTTTGACCGGACAGATCTTGCTCATTATATGATGTTTTTGTGTTATTTTTCTGTATAGTTGTAGTACTACATGTTATCTACAACTTGTAATTTATAGATCGCATAAACGTTACACGATCACCAAGTTATAAAATGTCAAAGGAGGTACCCTGACTGTTCTTCATTTTCTGGGTAACACGTCTGTCAGAACTTTTGGAAGCTTAGATCTTGCTATTCTGTTGTTGTTTGGCCATGAATTTGGTTTCATGTTGTAGTACTGAAAAAGTACTACAATCTAAGAGTCTTAGCAAGCTAGAAAAAACGTAAGGATCACAGATTAAATCATGGTCAAACCAGCAACCTAGCCCTGCCGGAAAATTCTGGGCAAGCCCTCAAGAACACCTATAGCGACAGACAAGTGTCGCTATAGGCCTTTAGCGACAGATTTATTTATAATTTCCGGAAAATGAATTAAAAAATAGAAAAAAATAGTTTTTAATTATTAAAAATACAAAATAAATTATTAAAAATTATTTTAAATTCAGAAAATTAGTTTTTAATTATTTTAAATATATTTCATAAATATTTAATATTTTTGGAATATTAAAAGTAATTAATTTATTTAATTATAATATTAAATAAATTATTTAAAAATGATTTTAATATTTGAAAAATCATTTAAAATTATATTATGGTATAAGAAAATAATTTAAGTTATTTTTGATAACTTTTAATATTATGTGATAATTTTCATTAATAAATTAATATTAATGATAATTAAGTTATTTATTAAATGAATTAAATAAATGAATTAAAATGATTTTATTATATTAAAAATCATTTTAAATAATAATAAGGTATTTTTAAAAATATTTTAAGTTATAAAATATAACTTTTAATATTTAAAGGTAAATTTCATTAATTAATTATGATTAATGATAATAAAGTTATTTAATAATTATATTAAATAATTTAGTTTGAAAATAATTTTATTATTATAACAATCATTTTAAATAAAAATAAAGTGTTTAAAGATATTTTATGTTATAAAATATAACTTTTAATATTTAAAGGATAATTTCTTTAATAATTTAATATTAATGATTATTAAATTATTATTAATGATATTAAATTTATTTAATAATTATATTAAATAAATAGTTTAAAAATGGTTTTATTTATTTAAAAATCATTTAAAAGGATATTAATGATTTAAAAATATTTTAAGTTATAATTAATTACTTTTAATATTTGGATAAATAGTTCATTAATATTTACATATTAATGGTAATTATTTAATAGTGATTTTAAATGTTTTAAAAATCATTTAAGGGTAATATAAATACTTTAAAAATATTTTGAGTTATTATACATAACTTTAATATTTTGGCAATGGTTTCATTAATAGTTTAATATTAATTAAATATTAATGATAATAGAATTGTTTAATATTTAAATCATTTAATAATGATTCTGATATTTCAAAATTATAATAAATGATAATAATTATTTAATAATTATTATAAGGCCATGAAAAATAGTGCGGCTGATGTTTAAGTTATCCAAATGGATATTGAACTACGGTTTAGAGTCTTAGACTCGATATTTACCCGATAAAGCTGTCAGTAGACCGACATAGATCAAAAATTGATCCAGACTTGGATATTTTAGTTAGTTAACTGTTTATTTGTGATTCAATGGTTTATTTAGGTTGTATGACAATGTGAATAGGAAATGTGCTGACTGCAATAAGCAGTGTTATGTGTACGATATGTTGTACTAATCAGTAAAATGATCTGATTAATGATAGGTTGTGATAGAAAAGGGTAGATCTAAATTACGTAAGTGTAAGCAGCGCATCAGGCAAGTATCCTAACTTTGCATTTTCTTTATGCAATGGATAGAAGTGAGAAATTCAGAATTAATGTTATTATTGTACAGATTGTTAAACTTATATTATATAAGCTCATTGACTATCAACATGCTAGTATATGATAATTCAGTTATATATATTCTGTTCGTTAATTTTTATAAATGATCATACAAGTATCCCCACTTGGATAATCATTGTATTTAATCGCATGTTGATACCCTTTTGATATATATATATATATATATATATATATATATATATATATATATATATATATATATATATATATATATGTTGAATTATATAAGACCTTTGTTATGAAAACCCGACAGGTATGAACATCCCGATAATGGAAAAAATTTTATGCGCCCAAGGCGGACAGAGTGAACGATAACATCGTTCTTATACATGTAGTATTGATCAATACAGGGTACAACGGGGCTGATCACCCTCCGTGCCCGTAAGTCATGACGGTTTACAGATGAATTTCTGTTCAAACCTTTTCGAAAATGAAAAACAATGTTCATAGTATGTCACAGAAACCCCATGTATAGTCAATACGTAGTTTCAAAAATTTGAAAGAGGGTTGTTATGTTATTATTATTGGTACAGATTACTTCACAACTACTTACTAGTTGTAGAAGAATATTATAAAGAAAATATTTAAATTCCTTCAGCCTATATATATATAATACTTGCTGGGCACTCAAATGCTCATTCTTGCTTAATTTAAATGTTTTCAGCTAAGTATGAAGGATCAGAAGGAACTGTCAAGAACAAGGGAAAAGGGAAAGTTGCTGAATGACACTTTATGCTACTGTTTGTAATAGTTTTAGATTATGAAGACTATGATATATATAATTATATATGTTATGACATGTAATGAATGTTTAAAGGTTACGTACTTGGGAGAAAGACTCTGATGAAATTATAAATTTAAGTTTAAGTTTTATATTATTGTTACTATTATTAGTATTATTCCGCTCATAGAAATGGTATCGTGAAATACCGAGTTCGGGTTTCAAGTAACCGGGTTCGGGGACCTCACAATAGCACATTTTGAAAAATGACCATGTTGGCTAAAGAAGTTTAAATGGATAGATAATAGAGTTCTTAAGGATGAATGCTAGTGAAATAAAAGAACAATTTGAATAGTTAGTGACGGCTGAATTTAGACATAAATTCAAGTTTGGGGGAAAATATTTGGAGTAAAAAAACATTGTGGCATGCTTGTCTAGTTTTGTGGCCTTTGTTACTTGAGTAAGTAAGCCCGAGAGGATTGTCTCTACACCTAGCGCCCTAAGGTTTTAATGGCTTGGGAGTCGTTGGTCGAAAGCTCGTTAAGGTAACACTGGAAAGCCTAAGGGAATAGGACAATGCATAGCCATGAGAAAAAAAGAAATAATAATAATAATAATAAAGCGGGAAAAGTGCAAAAAGCCCCCGTTAATAAAAAAAGAAATTATTAGTAAAGCATAAGTATTCCATGTTGACCCTTGGACTTTGGTAAGTGTTTGATTTTGGCCAAATCTATTTTATTTGAGGAGTTTCTGAAATTGCACTGTATGATGCCTTCTAAGAAATCTATTATGTTTCATATTTTACTTTTTATTGGTTAGCATGGTTGTTGAACACACACGCACGATATCAGGAATAATAGATTTAGATTTATTGATTGTTGGAATATTATTGATCTGCCTTAATATGATATATTAGCATGTTTTTGTGATTTTTCTGAGGTTTAATGAATATATGTGTGCTATTTGATTGCTAGAATTACGAACATATAGATAGTTTTAGGTGCATTTGCATAGTTGTTTAGTTTTTGTGTTGTCTTGTGTTTTGTTCCTTGAGGACAAGCAACGATTTAAGTTTGGGGGTATTTGATGATTGGGTAAGATATCCCATGAATTGAATATAATCGAGCTTAAGTTATTGTATTCTCAAGTCGTTTAGTAGAACTTTTATTGTGATTTGTGATTATTTTGTAGATTCAGGAAAAGCAGGGGCGTATTGGGCATTTGAGCTTAAAAGGGAAAATCTATAATTATTTAAAGGCAGCGCCGTGGCGCTATGTTTTGAACTGAATCCAGCGCCGGGGCGCTGGAGCTTGACTTACGTTGACCAGACACGCGTGTTGACCAACCGTTTGACCTGCATAGTGGTTGCTAATTGATAAGTTGACTTGGAAAAAGGATTATGGTGAGATTAGAAGAGTATATAAAGGCTATCTTGCTGGAATAGAAGGAGAGAAATACAATAACTAAAGGCTAAGCAAAGGATTACTTGAAGATTGAAGATTTTACTTTAGAGTTTCTTCTTCTCCTTATTTTTAATTTGTGTAATTCCTTAAGGATGTTTTGCAAAAGATTTATGGTTTTAAATTTTGTTATGGACTAATTCTTTCATTAAGATTTCAATTGAACCTTTTATGTCTATAAATTAGTTATTCGATTTATTCCAATTATTTATGTCTAAGTGAATTGTTTATCTTGTCTTATTCTTATTGATTAATTATTTGGCCAATAATTACCTTGTTACTCTTTAAGGAATTAGAAGAGGAGATCTAGGGTTAGAACTGGGCATGATAACATGTATGCTTAAATATTTGCATGACGAATAATTAGGGTCATGAATTGAATAGGAATATCTGTTCACTGCATGTAACAAGTTAGGAATTGGGATTGAAAGAGTTTAATTTAATTGTTTTGAATAGGAATATAGCAAGATTAATTGGATTAAATAGAAGTTAATTGATCACTTGGAAAAGGGCTTTTGACACTTGAGAATTCATGTTAACAATTCAATAGGCATAGTAATTGGGATACTTGGATAATCGATTTATAGTTCATAATTGGGGATATTGGAGTCTTAATCTTTATTTATCTGAATTCATTCGTTAAAATTTTAGTTTTATTTATTTGATTTATTTTTAGAATAATCTTTTTTAATTGCTTAATTTAGTTCTCTTATTTTGAAAAATCACACTTTATGGTTGTTTAAATAAAATTGGATTGATATAGTGCTAGTAGTTGGAATTTATTGATTGGAATTCTTTGTGGGATCAACATTTTATCTTATCACTTTATTACTTGTTGACTGTGTACACTTGCACAAATTTATTGATTGTGAAATCAACCAACACTATGACATAACATTGGCATGAAGAAGCAAGGAAAAGCAATTCGGACATCTTTTGTGCTAAAATATTCAAGCAAATACAAGAATGGAAGATTGCAGGGCTTTTAACACTAAGTTGGATGCATGTTATTGGCTTGGAACTTGGATTATACTGTAGAGCTTCTTTTTAGCTTTCCGGAATATCTTGAATCATCCCAATCAAAGATTGGATGCGAGAGTTATGGCCTTTTTATCAACGAATATCAAAGCTAGAGTTCTCATGCTTGCAATTTACACAACATCTACCTCAAGCTCGATTTCGATCTTGTTCTGGCCATAATTTCTCAATTTTCAAAGAACGAAAGTTGTAGAGCTTGTCGATAGCTTCGATTTGATTGGTGGAAGGCCCCGTAACTCCTCACAGATCAAAGGTTATGACCGTTTTACCATAGAACACTGCAGCAGAAAAGTGACCCCCGCCGAGGCGAGCATACCAGCTGCAAAACAGTAAGGACCCTTGTCGAGGCGGGCCCTTTTAGCCTTATAACCCCCACCGGGGCAAGGATATGAGCAGAAAAGTCATTTTTTATCCGAATTTGAGTTGGAGAAGGATTATTTCGATCCGATTGACTCAAGGACTTATAAGAGGACTTAAAGACAGATAAAGAGACTTATAAAAGGAGGAAATCATGTAGATTAGAGGGGAAAGAGAGAGAGAGAGAGAGAGGATTCCATTAGATTATATTACAGTAGAATAGGAGAAAACATTAGTTTTTATTAGATTTGGAGATTGAAGCGACTTGGAAACCATTGAAGATTCAAAGTAAGAGCAAGGAGAGAGTATCAAATCTACAAACAATAGATTCTATCATCTCATCTTCTTTTATCTTTATCTTTTAATGTGTATTCAAGTGTGGATTCTTAGTTTTAATTCAATGAACTAATTCTTTGTTTGAGATTACAATGGATCTTATTGTGTAATTTATTTTAATATGCTTCGCTATCAATTATTATGTTCTATTGTAAGGATTGTCTATTGTGATTTGGACTTAATTGTTTAATCGATTGGCCATCAATTACCGTGATAATCTATATGAACTCAAGAGATGAAGTTTAGATTTAGAACGGATCATAATAGCATGTGTTTGTGATTTCTTCATAGATGGAATTTATGATTCGTGTTTAGGATAGAGATATGTCTTTACGCAATATGTAATCTTATAGAGAACTTGTGCTTTAAATTCTTTGTAATTGTAATTCACATAGAGATATAGTGGATTAGTTAATTAGGGTGTCTTGCTTAATTCTATCATCTGTGAATTTAAGTAAGTATGTGTATTATACATCGAGAGGTGGTTTTATCTGCTTTAATGTTCTTGATTAACAATTCATGATAGAAAATAATTGATGAGGAGTGTGTTAACTTAAATGAAGCAATAAGTGAAGTTGTGATATTAAATCTCCATAATCTGATTTTTAATTAGTTGTAATTAGAATTAGTGTAATTAAATAATTTAATTTATAATCCTAAATTGTTTGTTTAAATAAAATTAGTTTGGTTAAGAGTTAATATTTGGTAATTTGTATTAATAATTCCTCGTGGGAACGATACTCTACTTTCACTGTATTACTTGTTGACCACGTATACTTTCACTCTATTTATTATGTTTAGTATTTACTTGGGCAATGTTTTGATGGAATTTGATTTTGGCCAATGATAAGTGGGTGGTTGATATTGTTAACTCTTGGAGAATTGATGAGCATGCGTAGTCTATATTTTAACTCATTAGTTGGTTTTCACAGTACTTGTGAAATTTTAGAAAATATTTACACATATCCATTTGTTTAGCCAGTTGGGATTGAATTTGTTTGGCTAAATGCTTATGAAAGATACCAATGCAACTTGAGAAATCTTATTTGAGCATCATTCGAAGTGAAAATTAGGCACTCACATAAGTTTGGGAGAAATCTTGGGGGTATTTATGAAAAAAAACTAATATAAATTTATTGGAACCTTCCCGAGTTGAATAATTAAATCTTTTGGTGGGTCGAGATGGAGTGTAAAATGCACTCCCCATAAACACAGGCACGAGATGGAGCGTAAAATGCACCCGTTCAATGAAAAGTGGAAAGCGAGATGGAGCGTAAAACGCACTCGTTCAATGAAAAGTGGAAAGTGAGATGGAGCGTAAAACGCACTCACTAAATAGAGAAAAGAAAATATGTATGTTTGAAATACTTGGGAATGGTTCATATGTGCTTAAAAGTTTAAATATCCGGTTGATATTTGAGAAAAATTTGTGCTATGTTTATATTAGTGGTGATTGATGTGATAAGAAGTTTTGAAATTCGTTTTTGAAAATCTTTTATGAGTATTGGTTGATTTAATCTAAAACATTACAGGTTTGAATATATGGATGCACACACGCACTTAAAGGATCAAGAGTAGATGTGAATCTAATGAAAGTTGTTGAAATTTTAGACATGACATTGTTTTGAAATTTTCTACGAGTTATCATTTATTGTAACCTTTGAGGCCATTGATCAAATTCATATTGATTCATTGTTTGGGTAGATCATTGCTAGAAGATGAATCTGTCTAATTTGTGTTTTTTCTTGAGGACAAGCAACGGTTTAAGTTTGGGGGTATTTGATAAGTAGGTATAATACCTACTTATCTGGTATCTATTACTTGAATTAGTTGCTTAAACCCATGTTTCTTAGTTACTTTTCATACATTTTAAGTTATTTTGTAGGCTATGACATAACATTGGCATGAAGAAGAAAGGAAAAACAATTCGCACATCTTTTGGACTAAAATATGCAAGTAAATACAAGAACGGAAGATTGCAGGGCATTTAACACCAATTTGGATGCATGTTCTTGGCTTGGAACTTTTATTATATTATAGAAATTTTTCTTATCTTTCTATAACATCTTGAATCATCCCAATCAGAGTTCGGATGTGAGAGTTATGGCCTTTTTATCAACGAAGATCAAAGCTAAAAGTTCTCATGCTTGCAATTTACAAAACATCTACTTTAAGCTCGATTTCGATCTTGTTCTGGCCGGAATTGCTTAATTCTCAAAGAATGAAAGTTGTAGAGCTCGTTGATAGCTTCGATTTGATAGGTGACAGGCTTCGTAACTCCTCCCGGATCAAAAGTTATGGCTATTTTACCAGATAACACTACAGCAGAAAAGTGACCCCCGCCGGGACGGGCTTTCCCTTCACACAATGCCCGCCGGGGCGGGTATACCAGCTGCAAAACAGTAAGGACCCCCGCTGGGGTGGGCCCTTTTAGCCTTATAACCCCCGTCGGGGCGGGGTTATGCGCAGAAAAGTTGTTTTTTATCCGAATTTGAGTTGGAGAAGGATTGTTTCGATCCGATTGACTCAAGGACTTCCAAGAGAACTTAAAGACAGATAAAGAGACTTATAAAAGGAGGATAATCACATAGATTATAGGAGAGAGAGAGAGAGGATTCCATTAGAATAGATTATAGTAGAATAAGAGAAACACTAGTTTTTATTAGATTTGGAGATTGAAGTGACTTGTAGACCATTGAAGATTCAAAGTAGGAGCAAGGAGAGAGCATCAAATCTAAAAACAATAGATTCTATCATCTCATCTTCTTTTATCTTTATCTTTTAATGTGTATTCAAGTTTGGATTCTTAGTTTTAATTCAATAAACTAATTCTTTGTTTGAGATTACAATGAATCTTATTGTGTAGTTTATTTTAATATGCTTTGTTATCAATTATTATGTTCTATTGTGAGGATTTTCTATTGTGATTTGGACTTAATTATTTAATTGATTGGCCATCAGTTACCGTGTTAATCTATATGAACTCGAGAGATGAAGTTTAGATTTAGATCTGATCATAATAGCATGTGTTTGTGATTTCTGCATAGATGGAATTTATGATTCGTGTTTAGGATAGAGATATGTCTTTACGCCATATGTAATCTTATAGAGAACCTGTGCTTTAAATCCTTTTTAATTGTAATTCACATAAAGATATAGTGGATTAGTTAATTAGAGTGTCTTGCTTAATTCTATCATCTATGGGTTTAGGTGAGTATGAGTATTATGCATCGAGATGTGGTTTTATCTGCTTTAGTATTCTTGATTAACAATTCAGGATAGAGAATAATTGATGAGAAGTGTGTTAATTTAAATGAAGTAATAAGTGAAGTTTTGATCTTAAATCTCCATAATTTGATTTTTAATTAGTGGTAATTAGAATGAGTGTAATTAGATAATTTAATTTATAATCCTAAATTGTTTGTTGAAATAAAATTAGTTTGATTAAGAGTTAGTATTTGTTAATTTGTATTAATAATTTCTCGTGGGAACGATACTCTACTTTCACTTTATTACTTGTTGACCACGTATACTTGCGTGTTGTGTGTAACTAGATTTTATTCAACACTCACTGAATCAACCTTCAAACTGAGTTTCCTCTGTTCTAGATTCTCGTTGTTGTGTTCTTCTCTTTTTCTGTTCTCCATGACAAATTTGAGATGATGCTCCTTGGGTCTCACTAATTTAATGAAGACGTTCATTCATCATCTATCATATTCTTTTCCATTCCTTATTTATGGCCTCTAACACAAACTTCATATCAAACGTTGTGGAAGATTGATCTTCAAAAGTTCCTTTTTCTTTAGAGCTAGACATATTTCCTGCAAAATAAGGGTTAGTAGAAAATAGTTTCCTCACCACTCCCATACGTGGTTCGCTTGGATCAATGGTTTCACTCGTGTATGCACTCAATTAATGACTTTTACCCTCAATTAATCTAACTACAGAGCCTTTTACCCCTAAATATTCTCTCTAATAGTTTCTTTTCGAATTCACCTAACAAAATTTTTCGGTTTTACAAATCAATTCAAAAATAAATTATCACGAAATAAATCATAGAAAGTATGAATTCTCAATAGTAACATGCAATCGATAAAAATCTAAAATCTAAAAATTTTTGTATACTTTTTTTATACTCCACAATTCAAACAGAAATTTAAAGATAAATAACTTGCTAGTAACTTAGCTTTGATACCAAATGCTGGACTCTGCGTAGGACTGAGGGAAAAAAGAATATAACCAAAAAATCGAACCAAACTAAAAAAAATTAACCGAAGTTTCTTGATAATTCGAGTATTTTTTGTATTTCGGATATATCCGAATTTTTATCTGGTTTTCGGGTTCGGGTTTGGGTTTTCATTTTGTGTTATTCGTTTAAACGAATAACCGAATAAGAAATAAAAAAATCCCATTCCCCAAATTTTTCATCTCTATCTCTCACTATTTGAACTTTGATCTCTCAGATCTTTCACTTTAAGTCTCTCTCATCTCTCACTCTTTACTCACATTAGAATCACAGGAGGGTATGCTTTGAAGTTTGATGGGTTTCTAATTTTCATATGATATGCTTTGATGGGTTTAATTTATTTTTGATTAAATTTTTTTCTCCCTCAATCAGTCGCATCTACGAATATTTGGATATAGAGGCTCACTCTATTCATCATCATCATAGTCTCTTGAGGTTCTCTACTCCAACAAAGTTAATACCCCAGTCCCCAAATCGTGTGTCCTAGATCAGTTTGACCCTATTAAGAACACATAATAATTTAGATTCTTTTCTTGCCCTATTGTTTTCACTTTAAAGTAATTTCCTTTGTAAGTATAGATATAGATCTGGAATTTATTATTCTTCATTTGTTTTGTTCATTACCTTTCTGGGTATCTTTATATTCAAGAAACAATCATAATCAATTTTAAATTATTTGCAGATTATTTCTGAGGCTTAATTAGAGTTTCCTTATGGAAAGATTAGATTATTTTATTGTAATTTTTCAGCTTCTTCCACTCTATCTGTTGTCTGTAATGCTGTTAAGTATGGATATCTTTATTTCGGTTATTAACCGAATAACCAAGTAATAAATTCGGTATTTGGTAATTCTGTTATTTATTAATTTGGTTTACAGTTTATATATCAAAAATGTATTCATTTCGGTTTTCAGTTATAACCGAATAAGCTATTCGGTTTGGTTATAACCGAATTACTAACTCCTAACTCCATGACACGCTTACGTCAGGTGGTCATCGCCCCGATCGTTTCTAGAAAAGATGTAGGATGGATTGTTTACAACACCTTAACCCCTCGCCTATATTGTGAGACCCCAAATTTTATGAATAAAGATTTAAATTTCTCTAAATATTTTTTTGAATATTATGGTGTGGATTTGATATAATGTTATAGTTGTGGGTAATATTTATAAATTTTGCAAAGTAAGCAAGTTGTTATATAATATTCGATTGGTCGGGGAATATTCGTTTTAACAGGAAATATTCGTACGACGGAACAATCATTGGTGGACCCCACAACGGATGTATTGTCGTAGTAAGAAAATGACAGAATTGTCTTTTTAAATAACAGTGAAAGTGTTACCGTTAAAACTGTTGAACTACCTGGTAGTAAAAGTACAATAATACGCGTGGTTGCATAGTAGCACGCGGTATTGATTATTGATGCTTACGTAAGAAGTTACTCAGTTATACTTAATTTTTGCTACAGTAATTGCTGCATCATATCTATCATATTATTGGTTCAATTATTATCACAGTATCATCTGTATAATATGTTATATTATTAAATTAATAATTGGGACGACAAAGTTATTCATATTATTATTTACAATATTGACAATGTCTAGAAGTTCTGTCAAGAATAGGTATGGTCACCTAATTGCGCGCCAATAAGGAGAAATCCTTATCGGAAAGCCCCCTCTTTCCTGAAAATGGCCTGGTTGTTAAATATTGTGAATTATAATATTAATGATGAATAAGTTCGTGCTGATTAAAGATGAAATTGATAATTCTATTGTGTCAGAATTATTAGTGTTAGTGGAAATCGACATTTATTTCGATAATAATTGATGTCTGGAGGTTATATTGACCAATCGGGTAATTAATAGGATAAATGAGCAATTAATTGCTATTAATTCATATGCTTATAACTATGTGTTCACATGTGTGTACTATTGATTCACATGATTTTCTATAAGGGGAGTTGGTGCAAGATTGATAATACTTGCATGACTAAGTTAAAAATGGAGGTATAGATGAAGGTATTATACTATAATTAATTTTTTCACATGTTTAGAACTATTGAGTCACATGATTTATTATTGATTCACATGATTTACTATTAGGGGAGGTGGTGCAAATTTGATAATACTTGCAGGACTAAATTAAAAATGAAGAAAAAGAGGAAAGTATTATACTGTAATATTTCGAGCCCCAAAATGTGCAATTTTTGAAACTATATTTTCCTATAAATAGAAGCTCATTCTTCCTTCATTTCTCACCAATTCACTAAAACTATAGAGAAATTATTGAGAGAAAGAAGAAGAGAAGTCTGCTACCTCACTATTCCAGTATCCAGTTTTCTTCTAAGATAAGGGGTATTATTCTTTTGTATTCATGAAGAGAGTTATTTTCTTTCAATACTCGTAAGGGTTGTTATTCCATTCTTTATTATTATGTTGGAATAACATGTCTATGCGAAGTACCGCATACATGGTGAAATTCTTCTGTTATTTCATTCTTTATTATTCTGTTGGAATAACCTGTCTGTGTGGTCTATCGTATGCCTGGTGAATTCTGTTGTTATTTCATTCTTTATTATTCTGTTGGAATATCCTGTCTGTGCGGATTACGCATGACCTAGTTCCGTTCTTTATTATTCTGTTGGAATATCCTGTCTGTGCGAATTACGTATGACCTTGGTTCCATTCTTTATTTATTCTGTTGGAATATCCTGTCTGTGCGGATTACGCATGACCTGGTTCCATTCTTTATTATTCTGTTAGAATAATCTGTCTATGCGGTCTATCGCATGCCTGGTGAATTCTTTTGTTATTCCATTCTTTATTATTCTGTTGGAATAACCTGTCTGTGTGGACTACCACATGCATGGTGAAACATCTTGCGTAGTCATTCCTTATTAAATTGTGGAAATGATCTGTCTACGTGGATTATCGTATGGCGGGTGAAAATCCATTTGCAGTTTCGTATATTCTATTATACTTGTCTGAGATATCAATTCTTTTGTACTCGTCATGGAATATAATTTTCTTTGGTATTTTTTACGAGTTACTATTCATGGGTTACTATTCACCCAGTTACTATTCACTATGGTATTATTCACTTGGGTATTCAGGGTACTTTTCGTGCCGGAGTACTATTCATGAGTTACTATTCATGGGTTACTATTCACTCTAGCATCATTCACTCGGGTATTCGGGACACTTTTTTGTTTTGGGTTACTATTCACGGGGTATTATTCCCAAAGTACTATTCACGGGGTACTATTCACCCGAAAAATATATTTCTTTTCTGTCCAAATTATTTTTGGTACATGAATATTATTCTTGAATTTTACTCTACAAAGCAGTATCATGTTGACAATTTGGATATTTTTAAACTTTGGATAAATTTAAAGTCTTTAATAGTTATCCTTGATTTCGTTGGATTTGATTTCGTTTGATTATTGCTTATATCATTGTCATCATCATCATGCTTATATTGTGATGAAAGTCATCTTTGGCTTACGTGCATAGATGGACTTGGTATGATTATGACCATGGATTATTCGGTATAATCATGACCGTAATGTAACGAATGATGTGGTAAAAGTCCTCATTGGCCTGTAGTTCATTGATGGACAGTTGTTGGTATGATTAAATCATGACCATTGATGATTATATGAATATCCTTGGTCGTGGTGGAAGGATGATTCGATTTTATTTATTAAGCTGAGTCTCAGCGATAAAGTTGATGAAAAACTTTTTAAATCATAGAAGATAGTAGATTTTATTCTATACTTGACTCTTCTAATGGATTGCTTATTCCGCTGCAGTTGTTAATCTAAAACATGTTGTCTATTGTATTCTATCAGTTGTTATACTGTTGAAGACTAAGGATAATTTATTCTACATTATCTTAGTCATAATATTTCTTACTGGGCTAGTTGAGCTCACCCTTTCTTTCATTGTTCTCTTCAGGAAATGAGAATATAGCTGGGACGAGTCGGAGAATGGAGTGATGGTCCAGGATAAATGGCTTTAGTAGTCCTCACTATTCTACGGAATAATGTGATAATAATTATAATGAGGACACCATTGAGTGTGGATATTGTATAGATGAAAATATTCTTGTTTAAACTCTCAACTATGTTTTGTCGTATTTTACACGATTGTTGTAGAATTAAGTTGTATTTGAATTAGGTATCATGTATCTGGCGACTCAAGATGGGTGATGTATACCTATTTTGGGGGCGTCACACACACACATATATATATATATATATATATATATAGTAATCTTGGTATAATTGTTCGCGTTTAAAAATATACGTTAAATGGATACCAACGACACCTTGACCCCTCGCTTATATTAAAGCAGTAATTTTGGTACAATCGATGGTTGATGTGGTAAAAGACTCCACACACAACTATGAATTATTGTATGATAAGTCAAATTGAATCTCAAAGAAAAACTAATAAAATAACTTAGGAATGCTTTAAAGAACCAAAATTAGAGAATAATCTCACAAGAATGATAATAATGTGAATAATATTGAATATGTTATGACTTACATCAATAAGCCCTTTTAATAGTTGTAATTGAAACCCTAGAATCCCCATAAGGAATTACAAGTGTTTTTAGAATCAAAATCTAATCTAATATCCTAGTTATAATAGAAATCTAATAATAAATTGGAAATATTTAGTTTAGGAAACAAATCCACGCTTAAAATTTGACAAAACACTTCTACCTCAAAAAACGCACCAACAAGTTCTTGGGGAGCTCATCGGGGTGAATTCATTTGGCCTAGAAGAGCTCACCGGGGCGAAGAGCAGGCTAGGGCGAAGTTGTTTGGCCTTGGGAGCTCGTTAGGGCAAAAAGATCCAGAAAGTGCAGGGACGAACCTGGACAGAGACGAGCTCGCCGAGGCGAATTCCCTATTTTTTGCATGACATTTCCTTTGATCTCCTAGCTTGGTATACTGACTTTGGCTTGATCTTGAACGCATCCTTAGACCAAGTTAATAATCTTAGGATCACTCTCAATCACCTTAGTTCACGTTGTTACTTCATTCTCGATCCGCATTGCTTGCACCAAACTCATAAGACCTTCCTTGGAAAGTTTAGCTCGGCCTCTCATCACGGGCCCAACGAGAACTTACACCGGATCTGATCCATGACCTCCATTTGAATCCAAGATAGGCATGTCCTCATCACCTTATCTACTAAGGTACAAGTTGTTCGCTAATATACCTTAAAAACAGTCCATAGAGAATAGAGGCTTAATCCCCCCCCCCAAATATCTTGCTACCATTTGTTCCTTTGTTTTCGATAGATCATTTAGGGTTATCAACTGGTAAAACTCTTCGGTGTAATCATCTATAAATCTAGTGCCTTGTACATCTTAATAGATGCAATCTCTTGAACAGAGACTGAGTGTAGCCAAAAGGAAGAAAATGACTGCATTTTTTTCTTCATCTTCTCCCATTTTGTGATTTTAGTTTTTCATTGTCTCTCCCGTAAACGCCTCATCTGTTTCCACCAAGCAGATGCTATACCTTTCAATTTGATTGCAACCAATTTCACTTTGGTTTTATCTGAAACATCATTATAGTCAAAGATGTGTTCTACTTCATTCATCCAATTAATGAATCCCTCTGTTTGTAGCGTTACCAAAAAATTTTGGTAACTACAATTTAAAGCCCATATCACTACAACGATCATCACGATCACGTCGTTCCCATAGCTGTCTCCTATAGTGGTAAAGATTATCAAAACTCGATTCAGAATCATATATAGGATTCTTCCTCGTGATTAAGGTGGGGGACTTCCTCCGTCAGAACCTGTCTAAGAAGACTCAGATTTTGCGTCGCTAGACGCTGGGTTAACTTTGCAACTTGTTTATGTAAATCCTCAATCATCACATCTTGAACGTTACAATCATGGTGCTGGACTTCCTCAACCAGAATCTATCCACGACGACCACGACCACTAGCCATTGAAACTAATGAAATCTATCCCCAGGAAGATGTTGATGCTTTAATACCAACTGACGCTGGACAAAATAACGATATCCCGCTGGCTAGGTAACAAATAAATTTACGAACAAAGGAACAAAAGATTCACCAAAAAACACAGAGAAATCTTCTATTATGCTTGAATTTATAATTATCAAAATCAAATTTATCATAAATTCAACCCACAATCCAGGTTTTATAGCTAACAAAACTTCTTTTCCAAGTTATAATAGAATTTCTAAAAATATAAAAATAAAATCCTAAAAGGTAACAAACTTATTATATTTATGGTAACAATTCTTAACTAATAACAACTTCTTATTAATAAAAATATTACCATAAAAGAACTACATAATAATAATAATAATAATAATAATAATAATAATAATAATAATAATAATAATAACAACAACAACAACAATAAAGTCAATCCAATATTCCCTAAGTCATGATGTCATTCCTGAAGTGGTTTGCCAATCTGAACATCTGTCTGAAGTCGATCTCCCGACTACGTCAATGACCGTGCCACGCCTGCAATCCTCTAATTCATGATACTCCAAGAACATCAATGTGTTATCCTACATCATAAGTTCTAAGGGCTGAACCTGAAACAACCCGGGTCCAATCCCGAGTCCGGAACAAATCTCGGGTCAAATCCTAAGTCCGAATCGAATCAAATTCATCCAAATAAGGCCTCAAACCACTGGCCCAATAGTATCTTCTTGGGTCATCTAGCCCACCACAGGCTCCCAAAAGGTCATGACTTGAAGGTACTATTGGTAGTTACTTAATTCCTTATATGCAGACAAATTTTTCCCCCTATCTTTCGATGTGGGACTGGGGTGTTACAAACTCCCCCACTTAAATTTCTGACGTCCCCGTCAGAATTCGATCACACACACGGCCCAAAGATCTTTGCCTCTCTAGCCATTGTGGGATAATACCAGCTGGCTTCGTATCCCCACCTCCGGACCTTCATCTCTCCATTGTGGGATAATACCACCAGCCTTCGTGTCCCCACCTACGGCAACCCGATCGGATGACCCGACCCGAGCTTTCGAGAGTCGGCTCTGATACCATATGAAACAACCCGGGTCCAATCCCGAGTCCGGAACAAATCTTGGGTCAAATCTCAAGTCCGAATCGAATCAAATTCATCCAAATAAGGCCTCAAACCACTGGCCCAATAGTATCTTCTTGGGTCATCTAGCCCACCACAGGCTCCCAAAAGGTCATGACTTGAAGGTACTATTGGTAGTTACTTAATTCCTTATATGCAGACAAATTTTTTCCCCTATCTTTCGATGTGGGACTGGGGTGTTACAGAACCATTCATGGGAAATAAGAAAAAAAATAGTCCTTTCACTACAAAATTAAGATATGAATTTTTCTTTTTAGTATGATCAAAATATAAAAATAAAAATATATTTCTATTTTACGACTTAAAAGAGACATGAAGTTCTTGTTTTTTACTATTATTTGATTATTAGTCACGCTGTCCTTATTATGACGTTTGAGCAATATATATATATATATATATATATATATATATATATATATATATATATATATATATATATATATATAGGGCTATATGTATATATACAGCTGTGCATTACACAGTATGTCTATGACTACAGATTTTTTGAGCTATAACGACTATAGCCCAGAATAACTATGACGACGGATGAAACCGTCGCTATAGCCAAAAAAATCGTCGTCATAGTCTACTGTGTAATACACAGCTGTGTATATACATTTTTCCCATATATATATATATATATATATATCATATTTTAGAGAGCAGATCCTCTGTCCCCAAATTTTATGTCTCCTTGTGTCCCCCACTTAAATTTTGACACATGTGTTTTTATTTAATTTTAGAATTAATTAGTGTTAAATAAGAGATTAGGTGTCAAAATTTAAGTGGAAGAACACAAGAAAACAGAGAATTTGGGGACAAATAATTTGCTCTTCACATTTCAATACTAGGGGCGTGAGGAGAAATTTAGGAGAGGAACTAGGTAAGGAACTAGGAGGGTTGATTTTGCAGCTAGATAGACGTGAATATTATGCATAGTAAAGAGAGGTCTTACCAATAGACTATTATCTTACGTCACCGCTTTTAAGCTAACAATAGGCATAGACATCCGAAGCCAACGCAAGCTTTTACATAGTGTATGGCATTACAAGTCATTTTATAATTTTTAGAGGTAAATATGAATAAAATAAATCCTTAATACTCCTCCGTAAATATAGGATCAAGTTTTATTCTTTAAATTTAATATCAGATATTTTTAAATTCATAATTGATGTGATTCATTTAACATTCAAAAACAATAAATTTTGTAAGTTGGTGTACTATTTAAATAGTTTAAAATTTTAGTAAGTATATTGTCTAAAATTTTATGCACGTCAATTTTAAATTTTATAAAATTTTTAATTAATTTTAAAAAATTAATATTAATTCTATAATTTGAAATACAAAAAATACTTGTAAATTTTATAAATAAGACTTGTTTTTGTGAAACAAAGAGGAGACACACTACCCGAGAGAGAGATACGAGAGAGAAATTGGCTGAACATATAACGCAAAAAAACTGTACATGATGCTGAGGATTGATCAGGTGCAAAAACAGAAGTCAAACCCATCTAGTATTTTGGTAGAATCCTATGGTCTAAACTCTAAAATAACAGTAGTCTTGGAGCAAGAAATTCAGCAGTACTATTTAGTAGGTGACCAAATGACCTAAAAATCGGAAATTACCCATTTCTATGTACAGGATAGAAAACTAGAAAAGTGCCAGCTATGTCAACTAAAGATAATATCCATGATTATGCTTAATTTAAAAAGTTTTTAAAAAAATCGTTATAGTATTGTATTATCATTTCAACTTTAATTTAAACATGACTGCAAAGATGCTCAAAAAGTAATTGACCTTATTCTTGAAGTTACTCAGCTATAGCGACGGTTCTGGACTATGACAACGGCTTAGACACTATGACGACGAATTTAGCGACAATTATATTTTTCGTTATATATATATATATATATATATATATATATATATATATATATATATATATATATATATATATATATATATATACGGGAAGCTTAAAGAGCATAATTCTTAAATAGCATAATGCCTTAAATAGCATAATTTTATTAAAACGACGTAGTTTTGTAAATACGCGGCGGCATTTTTGTAAATACCATGTCACTGCGTATTTACAAAAATGCCACCGCGTCCCTCCAAAACTACGTCGTTTTGATACAATTCTATTATTTAAGGGAGTTCTACTAGTTAAGAGTTCTACTCTTGATCCTTTATATATATATATATATATATATATATATATATATACGGAAAGCTTCAAGAGCATAATTCTTAAATAGCATAATGCCTTAAATAGCATAATTTTATCAAAACGACGTAGTTTTGATAAGATGCGGTGACATTTTTGTAAATATGCGGTGGCATGGTATTTACAAAAATATCACCGCGTCTTATCAAAACTACGTCGTTTTGATACAATTCTATTATTTAAGGGAGTTCTACTACTTAAGAGTTCTACTCTTGATTCTCTCCCTATATATATATATATATATATATATATATATATATATTTATACGGTCCAGATCTTAAGTTTATCCTTTATCTAGCTCACTTTGCTCACCTCCTTTTAACGACGGACCAGGCGATGATTTGGTCCGTCTCTATATCTTGGTCTGACGCTATTTGTTGTCCGTCGCTATATGTTGTCCGTCGCTAAAAGCTAAACATATAGTGACGGACTAAATCATTGATGATCCATCGCTAAAGGGATGTGAGCAAGGTGAGCTAGATAAGAGGAGAGCTTAATATCCGGACCGTATATATATATATATATAGGGAATTAATCTGTAAGAACCGGTTACCTTGGACACTGTTCAGCAATCAAGTTTATATCCGTTGATCAGTACAATGTAAGACCACCACTACTACAAACAGTAAATAGATAACGTGAAAAAAACGTTGTGATTTCAGTCAGAAAAACGTCGTGGTTAAGGGTGTCATCTATTTGACACCCTTACACAACGTTTTTAAAACGTTGTAGTTAAGCACAATACACAACGTTTTTAGAGAAAAAAAACGTTGTAGATTTATTTTTCAAAAATTAACAGATGCTTAAAAACGTTGTAGAATGTATGATTCCACAACGTTTTTTGAATAAAAATTGTTGTTTAGTATATCAGACAACGTTTAGGCACATTTGCACAACGTTTTTAAAATATTGTAGATTAAAAAAAAGAAAAAAATATTGTGATTCACCTACATTACCAATACACCTACAATATGCTAATGCCATGATATATAGCTAAAAGGTCTAAATTCTCAATTAAATTTAAAGCAAAAATGTATCAACCATTCAAAATACATCCCAATAAATACCATTTGTTTACAGTTTCACATTACTACATCCAAAATATATACCAAACTATCCATATATGTATATAAATAATACCTTTCGAAAGGTAACTTCTACCCTAGGGATGCACAAAAGGCCCGAGGTCCTGCGGCCTGGCCTTGGTCTGGCCTGGGCCCGGCCTGGTCAAAGCCCGGTCTGGTCAAGGCCTGGCCCGGTCAGGCCTGGCCTGGAAGGCTTGAAAAGGCCGCTTGTTTTTGACAAAAATCTGGCCTGGCCTGACCTGCAAAAAGGCTTGGCCTGGCCTGGGGTCGGGCCTGGCCTGGCTAGGCCTGGCCTGGCATGAGGTCTGGCCTGGCCTGAGACCTTACAAGATTTTTTATCTAATTATTTGTAATTTTTGAACTTTAAATTTATAATTATTCATCAATAAAGTATAAATTTTTACTTATTCATTGTTGTGATTTATAAATTATAATACATTAGTTTTAATTAATACATAAATAAAATTTAAAATTTTAATTATTTATTCTTGATTTCTTGTTGATACATTTAATTACTATACATCTTCAATAAATATAACTAGTTAGTATATTTAATATTAATAATAAGTTAGTTACTTAGTTGATTAAATATTAATAATAAGTTAATTTATTGTAAATACTAAAGTACTAATATTTAACAACAAAATTTTAGTAATATTCTTTGTTACTTTAATGTTAAATATTAACATTAATTAATACATCAATAAACTAATTTTTAATATTAAATATTAATAATAAGGTTGTTTCTTGTAAATACTCAAGTTCTTCATATAACCATGTAAGAGTTTAATGATTATAAATAAAAAGATATATGTGTGTTTAAACTTTACAAAATATATGTCCAACCGATCCTAGTACGTATTATAAGAAAATAAAATCGAAACTAACTTTATATTCAAAAAATAAAAGTGTAATCTACAGTATTTAAGTAATCTAAAATATTTTCTACGAAGTGCATAGTAGACAATTAGACATATATTTAAGAAATCAATTTGTTTTATATTCAAGTTACATCTAAATTATATTTTTTTTTGTAATTTAAGATGAATATATTTATTTTTGTTCTAATCATTCAATTTATATTTGTGTGTAGTAGAATGTTAAAATAAAATAAATCTCAAAAATCTTGCATCATTTTTACAAAATTTATTAATTTATATTTTATTATTTATATTTTTTAATATTTAATATGTAACATTAAAAAAGGGACCAGACCAGCCAAGGCCTTGGGCCTGGTCTGGGCCTGGCCTGGCTTGGCCTGCAGGCCTGGCCAGGCCACAACCCAGAGACCAAGGCCTGGCCTGGCCTGGCCTGAAGGCCAAAAGTCAACGGCCTGGCCTGGCCTGGTCAAAGCCCAAGGCCTGGCAGGCCCAGGCCAGGCCAGACCAGGCCGGCCTGTTGTGCATGTCTATTCTACCCCCATACACAGGGGCGGATCCAGCGGATCCAGACGGATTGTGAAGAATGAACTCCCATTTGGTTACGGAGTTCATTCTTCACAATATTTATGACTGAAAATGTCCTTTCAACAGTTGCAGTAGCAACGGGCAAAAATAGAGCCAATTTCAGCAACAAATAGACTTGGGGATACACATCATCCTTTCTTTTCTGAACCAACATTTGAGCCAATTCCCCAATTCCTTCTATACTAGAAAAATTAGAATCGTTTCTCTATATCCACAATATAGAAGAATAGAAAAGTTGGCTTAATGACTTAGTGGGATTTGGGAATTAGGGATTGTTGCCTAGTGTCTGCTCACTTAGTATATATATAACATAATACAATGGGGTCGTGTTTCTTAGTATACATGTTCACTTTAGACCCTCTTAATTTTCTTTTCCTAATATGTCCCTGTTAATTTTTTCCCCTCCTAATATGACCCCTGACCCCATGAAAATTCAATGGGGTGAGGTGCCCCCTGCCTTAAGGCAGGTCCGCCCCTGCCCATACACCTAACGAAAGGTAAATTCTACCCACATTCAAATAATTTACAACTAGAGCTATAAAGGCTACATACATGCACCAAGTCTCATTTCCCTTACAGCTGGAAATCGAAGGAGCCAAAGTGCACTGTTAGGAACACGTTTGAGAATGTTGCACCTAAAGCATTTGATACCAGACTAGTACAACATCAAATAGTATATACCACTAAAGAACACTGTCAAAACTCTTGTAACATCATTACCAAGTCATGAAAATTTCAGGATCAATTTTATACAGCTGATTGAAAAAAGCAAAAATGAATTTGTCCTCCGGCAATTTGTAATCTGATCGCTTTGGTTGGCAGGTAGGATCCAGTACATCAAGGTTTTTCTTCAAGTAAAAGAAATTCATAAAAAATTGAGTCAGCGTAAGTTAAACAAAATCTTTAAATTAGAGAACACATTTGTCATATTCTATATTATACTGTATTGAACATAGCTAATTTGGGACAAGTGTCTCTGCTTATAACTTTGTCTGTCCTAGTAATTAGCAGATGGAACAAGGCGATAACAGCACCTTCAAATTCAGCAAGTTGTAGGGCTAAATGCTTTCCAGATAATGATTTCACTGCAAGTTATTTCAATATTTGTTGAGATTAAGTTCAAGAGCGTACAATTAGTCACAATGACAACGGAAAAAGTATCAATAGCTTACCAGATATTATATAACTCTTCTTCAGATATACCCATCGTAACGTTTTCTGCATTATCTCTAGATGCTTCTACTGATGACCAACCCTTAAACTGCTCAACAAGCTCAATGATCTGTTCCATAAATGAAAGATTAAAAAAATCAGAGTATTAGGTACTGTAGGATTCAGAGTATAATAGCATAAAAGTATCAAACAATTACTTTGGCAGCTGTATCATCCATAAGAGGTGTTTTATTCCTATGTGCAGCTATAAGTCCTGAATAGCAGAATTTATTTAAACCAAGACCAGCAGCTGTTGAGCATAGCAGAATTTACTTTGGCAGCTATATCATCCATAAGAGCTTGAACGCATGGCGTCGTCGCAGTTGGTTCCAACGTTCATGCAGTTCCCGGTCTTTAGAACAGCCTCGAGAAGCTTCCTGAACATTCTACTGTGTCTGAGTTCTTCACAAGATGTCTGTGAAAAGCAAAGGAAAAATGATCAAGGCAATTGTACTTCAGTGATATTAATTAGAATCTATAATCCACTGATGATACAACAAGTTGAGCAAAAGATTTTACTAGCCAAGAACTCGGGAACTCAAAAAAACGTCCCACAATTTAAATGAGGATGAAGATTGAAAGAGAGAAAAATCAATTTGTTTGCTTGTATCGACCATGAAAGTATGGTTTGAAGATAAAAAAAAAGGAAAGGATGAAATGGGAGGATGATCTAGGTCGTGTGTAGAATTTATCATGGTTATCAAATGGTTTATTGGATGTGGAGCTGGTGTGAATCAAAGTGTTATCAAATGGTTTATTTGTGTTTATTATTTTACGCAAGATAAGGTGAAACTCACCTTTGACATGATGACAAAGCACAGCAGAATTAAGGGAATGTCTTGCACACAAAGCCTGCAGGGGTTAAAAGCAGAAAATTTACAAGATCCATCTCAGAAACATTTGATGGTACTATAATGCAAGGAAAAGAGACAAAGTCAAGTAAATGAGTAATTCTAAGTAAATGCAGCTTCCGGGTAGATAAATGAGGCAATGGTTAAGAAAATTGTACAATAGCATAAAAGCAGCACACATCAAGTAAATTGTACAACTCCTATTCTTAATGTAATCTGTTGGAAGAATGCATATTGTGATTTGATGTTTTATGAAAAAGCTCATGATTATGTAAAGTCCTTCAAAGAATATATGTACAAGGACTTAGTGATAGATCAAAATTGTTAGGTTGATCTTAGCCTTTAATGTTCCCTTGAATAGATAAAGAGATCAAATATGTTAGGTTGATCTATGGCTAGAAAGAAATAGATAGGCCTTGAAGAGAATCGTAGTCTATCCGGTTGATCAACAGAATGCAGAATCTAAGACAGGATCGTAGTGCTGAGATGATCGTAGTATATCTGCCTTGAAGGGCCTCTCCAGAAAATCGTAGAGTAGTCCAGACGTTTGCCGAAGCTTACTCAGAGATCGTAGTGTGCTTTCGGAAACGTAGGTCTGCTAAACGAGCAAGTGGTGATCGTCGTGTGAAAAGATCGTAGTGTGCAAATCCTTCCGAAGAAATCGTAGTGTTCTCTTAAGAGCAAGCATCAATATGACAAGACACTATGATTTGGATAGTAAAGTGTCATCTGCCTTGTGTCAGAAGCATCAAGCCCTAACTTTTGTGTGAAGATAAATTCCAACAAATATGGAATGACTTTTGAACGTTGAAGCTCTCATCAGTCCCAACGGTACAAAAGATATCCTTAGTATTGATTAAAAGAGACATATTTAAGAAGCTAAGAAAAGGACCATTGGGCAGAGGAAAACACCTTTTGAGGTGGTAGGTGAGAAAACAGTCTGCTATGTCAGTGGGCCAGAGTGCAATTCAGAAGATGTGCAAAAAAGTCTCCATCAAAACTCAGATATGTCAAATGCATTTAATGGCTCATCAATGACTTCAACGGATGGATTTCAAGATCACATATATACAGATCAAAGACAGATGAGAAAGATAAGCAAGCATTAAACAAAAACACACAAAAACACTCAACGCTCAAGTCTACGATCTGAGAAAAAGAAGCTTGCTCAGCTACTCAGTTCTTACGAACAAGTGCTTAATAGCAACTGAGTAGCATCAATCACGATCTCGACAACAACCAATCAACTGAAATAAGAGTTCCAAGTCTGAAGGACTTGAAGAGTTCTAAGTGAACTGTAAAGAACCAAGTCTGCTGGACTTGAAGAGTTCAAGAGTGAACTAAAAAGTACCTAGACTGCTGGTCTAGAAAGAATCTGTGAGATTCAAGAAATGTAACAGACATCCTTAGTGGATTTCCTACTCAAGGAGCAGAAGAGTGGACTAGGAGCTTTAAATGCTCTGAACCACTTAAAACTACTGTGTTCATTATAACTGCTATAACTTTTATAACTGTTATACCTGCTATAACTATCATAACTGTCTCACTCTCATTAACTTAAAATATCTAATAGAAGGTTTATTAAATACTCATTCCGATGTGCATTGATTATCATCAACCTAAATTAGTTAATAGAAAAATTTTAGATATCTATTCAACCCCCCTTCTAGATATTTATCGTGCCTCCGGGAACTAACAATTTGTATCAAAGCAGGTTCTATAATACAGCCTACAAAGCTTGAGTAGATCCAATGGCACACTTACCAAGCGAATCAAAGACTGGAGGAGGTAGCAAGCCACCAATGTGCAACAAAGAAAAATTTGCTAACTGGAAGGTTATGATGCAAGCTTACATGGATGCAATAGATGAAGATCTATTTGAAACTGTTCAGAATGGGCCCTATGTTCCTACAAAGCCTGCACCAACTACAGAAGACCCAAACAGAGTACATATCAAAGTCAAGAAAGAATGGACAGAGAACGAGAAGAGAGCTGTCCAGCTCGACAAAAAGGCCAAAAACGTCTTGTTCCAATCTTTAGAAGATGATCTGTTCGAAAATGTGGTCAACAACAAAACAACGAAGGAGGTTTGGGAAGCACTGATCATCATGCATGAAGGAACAGAAGAGGTCAGAGAAAACAAACAATCTCTCTTGACTCAGCAATATGAGATGTTCGCTCACGTTGAAGGAGAGAACGTTACTGCCACTTACAAAAGATTTAATGTACTGATCAACTCTCTACGAGCCTATGGAAAGATTTATCCTAACAAAGATCTCATCATAAAGTTCATGAGAGCTTTACCAAGCAGGTGCGATGCCAAAACCACTGCCATTAGAGAATCCAAAAATCTACATGAAATGACTGTTCAACAATTGTATGGAAACCTTCTCACATACGAACTGGAGCTGACTCAACGAGCAGAAACCTTATCTGAAGTTAGGAAGAAAGATAAAGGAATAACCCTTAAAGCAACAGATAGCGCCTCCAAAGTCAGCACTGAAGTTGATTTTGACTACGAAGAAGATGATGATGAGGACCTTGCAATGCTAGTGAAAAGACTAAGAAGGTTCATGCAACGAGGCAAAACCAACAAACCAAAGAAAGTTAGCAACTACAGCAGCCATGAGGAAATGAATGACCTATGCTACAATTGCAAGAAACCTGGTCACTTCATTGCAAATTGCAACAAACCTCTCAAAGAAGAACTCAAGAAGAAATCTCATTCAAAGAAAGAATACAAAGGCAACAAAGGGCCACAGAAGAAAGAAAAAGGTCTTGTAGCTGGAGGATCGTGGAGTGACTCAGACAATGACTCAACTCCTGAGTCTGGAGATGATGAAGATCCTCAAATAGCAAATCTCTGCTTGATGGCTAAAAATGCAAGGGGCAAACAGAACTCCAACATACACGAAGTAAGTATCGATGAGGTATTTGACTTTAACTCTCCTGGTGTAGATATTGATGATCTTAGAACTGCATTACATGACATAACATCTGATCTACACCAATACATGAAGTGGTTTAGAGTTCTGTCTAAGGATTATTCACTTCTTCAAAAGGAGAAAGAAAAGGTTCAAGAAGAACTGGAAACAGCCCTTCTCAGAACTAATTCGTTCTCTAAGTTTAAAGCTGAGAATAAGCTCTTGAGACAAACAAATGAGCTCAGTGTAAAAAGAGTCTAGTCTAACCTCAAAAATTGAGGAAATAGAAAAGACTATCTCTACATGGAATAAATCCTCTTTATCCATGGACTCTTTAATCTCTAATCAGAGAAGATTTCTGATAGAACAGGGCTAGGCTTTGGGGGGTCTACCTCAGAGTCATGTGTGGAAAAAGCAAAGGATGTTAACACTAGTAATGCCTCAGGTGTTAGTAAAGGCATTATATTTGTGAAATCCTCACAGAATGATGAGCCTGTCAAACCCTGTCCGGCTAATTCAATTCATATTCCCAGGAGTAAGGGATCTCATGATGGTCTAGGTTTTAGAAAAGAGAAAAGTAATCTAGCTACTACTCATCAACCTCGAAAGATTGTAGAGTCCAATAAATTGAACTCTACGAACCAACCAAGAAGACACAGTAGAAGTAAGATATACTCTCCTCAATTAATGAAATAAAAGAACACATGGAAAAGGGGATATCAGCCTAGTAGGAGGATGACCAATAACGTTCAAAAGTCCAAATGGAGGAAGAACTTTCACACACACTAACATGCATCATATCAAATGGTTTGAATGCCACAGAGTTGATCACAAGGCTGCGAATTGTCATTATAATTCCATGCACGTGAGACCCAAAATCAAGCAGATTTGGGTCCCCAAGGGTACTAACAAAGTAAGGACCCATGCAAATATGGGTACCAAAATGAAGGCTTAATGTTACCTCAGGAAAGGAGCTCCACGAACACAACCTGGTATCTGGATAGTGGATGTTCAAGGCACATGACTGGGAACAAAGCCATTCTGTCTAACTACATAGAGGAGGGTCCCTCGGTCATCTTTGGAGATAATGGTACTGGCAAGATAAGAGGCTATGGCTCAGCCGGAAATGGTGTAGTATCATTCAGTAGAGTGGCCTATATGGAAGGACTACAACACAACCTTCTAAGCATTAGTCAACTCTGTGACAAAGGTCAACAAGTAACATTCATCAACAACCAATGTCAAGTCCGAGACTTGAAGACATCTGCAGTAAAGCTAACCGGAACAAGAGAAGGAAATGTCTACACAGTAAATCTTGGACAACTTAGCTCAAACGAGACAATATGCTTTCTGGCTAAAGCATCTGAAGAAATGAGCTGGCTATGGCATCGAAGATTATCTCATCTCAACTTCAACAGCATGTCCAAATTAGCTCCAAAAGATCTAGTTGCAGGCCTACCTAAATTCAACTTCGTTAAAGAAAGGCCCTATGATAAGTGGTATTTTTACCTACTTATTGCATACCAATTCATGCGAATTGTGCCCAGCTCAAGTACATTTTATTGTGTTTTAGTTGCATTTCATGTTATTTCGCATTTCATTTACTTAAAACTCCTTTTGGTGAATAAGTGCAGGAATTGGCTTAATTTTGGTGGTAATAGAGGCCCGAAGCTAATGGATGTGTGAAGGTGAGGCACAAGCGAGGATGTGTATAACATGGAGGTGAAATGGAGCAAGGGGATCAAGCAATGAAAGAACAAATAGCAGAAGTAGCAGAACAGAAACAAATACAGAGCCAAAGCCTGCAGAGTGCAAGTCGCGCGGCATAACAGCCTGGGGAGCGCGCGCCCGCGCGAGTACCCGACCAGACACTACTGACTTTCTACAAGATGCGCGATCGCGAGCAGGAGACAGCGCGCCCACAAGAGATGCTGGCTGGACAAAAGCAAATATTCTGTAAGTCTCGCGGTCGTGAGACTGAGAAGCTATAGAGGCGCGCGGTCGCGCGCGATGTTGATGCTATAATTTTTTTTATTTTTAATTCTTAATTAAATGATGTGTAATGGGTTTTTTAACGATTCTGACTGGTGTCAGACACACTGAATAATTTTTAGCATATTCTTTACATAGAAACTAGGGTTTACACCTTGAGAGAGATTCCAACGTAGAACGAAGCCAAAACGTCTACTTCTCTACTTCTTCTTGGAATTCTCTATCATCGTGGATTTTGATTATTATCTATTGGATCTCTATGAGGATTTAATAGTTGATCATTGGTTTCTATCCAGCGATGGGGTTTTATCGTTCTATATTTCTTACTTCAATTGTTTGTTTATTGATCATGGTTAGCGTTGATCCCATAATGGCTTTTGGTTCAGTCATGAACTAAACTCCATTATGGGATTCTAACGGATTTTAATATGTAGTTTGGTTGTACGCTTAAATGCTAGAGATGTTTTACATATCATATGGAATATCTGTCATGGTTGTTTTACATGTATGAATGCTTGATCACCATTCGTTTCAGTATTTGTATGGAATTGACAATGAACATATAAATATGGATTGTAATCATGATAGCATGCGAATATGGGGCTGTTATAATGGCTTGCGTATTTTGTGAACCAGATAGACATATAATGTTTCACCGTATGAGCTAGAATAAGGGCTTGGGCTTAAAATCAATATAATTGCAATTTCACAGACATATAGTGATTTTGGTTGTATTGGTGATTACATAGAGTCTAACATCAGTAGATGCTGTGTAAGTAGGTTACAGTGCATTGAAAAATGGTTATAACTCTATTTGTGCTCTTGGCTATTTTCCTGTGATATGTGAACACTTCTTGCATGATAGTGGCGATTGAATGAAATATTAAATGAAGTTAGGATCCCATTATTTCCAAATTATATTTATTTCCTTATTATTCTTATTTTCAGTTATTATTCACAATTAGTTTAATTCAACACTTTTAGTCATCAGTCTAGGCATATAAATTTGGTGAGATAATTGATGCAGGATAGTTTAAATTTAACAACTTTCTCTATGGGATCAATACTCTACTTACTCTGTATTACTTGTTGACCCGTGTATGCTTGTATGAGTTAGAGCTCTTTTATTAGAATTATAAAAGAGGCAACAAATTTTTGGCGCCGTTGCCGGGGACTGGCGTTAATTTAGATAATTATCATCAGTTTAAAGCCAAATTGTATGACTTAGACAAATCTATTCGTTTTTTATTTCTATTTTTGTTTCGTTTTTGGTTGCAGGTACTTGTAGATTTTTATGCACACAAGATCCTCTAATTCCGAATTAACACCAGCGCAGGAAAACATCAACGGGAGAGGTTGGAAAGCTAGCGTACAAAGAAATCTACAAGCTCAGTTAGAGAGTACTATATCGGATATGGAAGAAGAATAGAGAATCGAGCAAAGAGAAGAGCATCGGGCTCTAAGGGAGTATTCTATGCCAAACATAAATGGACTACAGTCAAGCATAGACAGACCAGCGATAGCAGCAAACACCTTTGAAATCAAATCGGGCGCGATTCAGATGGTACAGAACTCAGTTCAGTCTGGGGGTGCTGCTACAGATGATCCGAATGAGCATCTATTGAGCTTTATCTAGATCTGCGACACATTCAGATATAACGGTGTGACGGAAGATGCCATCAGACTACGGCTATTTCCATTTTCATTGAGAGATAAGGTTAGGAGTTGGCTACATTCTTTGCCGTCAGGGTCAATAACCACATGGGAGGATTTAGCATAAAAATTCTTAGCCAAGTTCTTCCCAATGGCCAAGACTGCAAAGATGAGGAAAGCTATCTTTCAGTTTGAGCAACAACAGGGAGAGTCCTTATATGAGGCATGAGAGCGTTACAATTGGATGCTCAGAAAATGTCCGCATCACGGTATGCCAAACTGGATGGTGATAAATTCCTTTTACAATGGGTTAGGATGGCAGTCGAGACCGATTGTGGATGCAGCCGCAGGAGGGGTATTATGGGCAAAGAGCTATGACGAGGCCTATACGCTTATCGAGACTATGGCTGCAAATGACTATCAGAATCCTACAGCTCGGATGCCACAGCCTAAGGTTGCAGTTGTGTTGGAGGTAGATGTGATTACGCAGTTGTCAGTACAGATGACAACTATGGCTAAAAAGATAGATACTTTGGCAGACAGTAAAGTGAAAACAGTTGCTTTCATTTGTGAGATTTTGCGGAGTCACACTCCACGGATCAATGTGCTATCAGCTCAGAGTCGGTGCAATATGTGAGCAACTACAGGAAAGACCAAGGTCAATTTCAGAACACATACCATCCCAACAACCGAAATCATCCAAACTTTAGTTGGTCAAATTATCAAGGACAACAACAGCAAAATCAGTTTTAGCTACAGTCATCTCAACCACAATTTGCACCAAAACCACCGTTTCCACCAGGATTTCCTCAACAACAACATCACACTCTCGCTACACCACAACCCGAGAAGAAATCAGAGATGGAGGAGCTAATGTTGAAATACATGGCAAACACTGAAGTCATGATCAAAAGCCAAGCAGTGGCTGTCAAGAATTTGGAGACTCAAATGGGGCAAATGGCGAGTATGCTCAACAACAGGCCCAGGGTGCATTGCCAAGTAACACTGAGACAAATCCTAGGAGAGACGGAAAGGAGCAGTGTCAAGAAATCACATTGCGATCAAGAAAAGATTTGACAGACACAAGGGGACATTGCGCAGCCGCGAGAGGCAAAACAGTTGGATGGTGAGGAAGAAAAGTTAAAAAAATCTGAGGTTCAGCAAGAAGAGAAGAACAAGGCAGGTTCAGAAGAGAAGGTAAAGAGTCCGATACAACCACTACATCCTCAAGTACCATATCCGCAGAGGTTAATTAAGCAGAAAGACGACAAACAGTTCAACAAGTTTCTGGAGGTATTTAAAAAGCTGCAGATCAACATACCTTTCGCAGAGGCATTGGAACAAATGCCAAGCTATGCAAAGTTCATGAAGGGTATATTGTCAAGGAAGAGAAGATTAGATGAGTTCGAAACAGTAGCCTTGACAGAGGAATGCAGTGCAGTGCTCCAACGCAAACTACCTCTAAAGCTAAAAGATCCGGGCAGCTTCACAATTCCGTGCACCATTGGAAAGATGAACTTTAGCAAGTGTTTATGTGATCTGGGGGCAAGTATAAATTTGATGTCGTTGTCAGTGTTCAACCAGTTGGGATTAACGGCTCCAAGACCGATAAACATATCATTACAGTTAGCTGACAGGTCCATCACATATCCATGGGAAATTGTTGAAGATGTACTGGTTAAGGTGGATAAGTTCATTTTTCCGGACGACTTTATCATTCTAGATTTCGAAGAGGATAAGAGTATACCAATCATACTAGGGAGACCATTCTTAGCCACGGGCAGAACTTCAATCGATGTACAAAAGGGAGAACTAACGATGCGTGTACATGATCAAGAGGTCACATTTAATGTCTTTAAGGCGATAAAGTTCCCATCGGATGAAGAAGAATGCTTCTTGGTTAACCTGGTGGATTGGGGTCCGAAGGATGAATTACAAAAACCGAGAAATTATGGACCATTGAACTATGTAACGAGCATAAGTTCAGGGTCAAAGGTGGAACCGTTGACGGAAGCTGAGGTCATTAAATTTTAGGTTGCAGTGGTTAATAAGTAAGGCACCACAATTCTTGACGTGACGTGAGATTCAGAGATAGTCGAGCTAATTGACTATAACCTAACGCTGGATGGGAGGCAACCCATCATTTTCTACCCCCATTGATTCATTTTTTTAGTTTATTTATCTTGGTTTATGTTAGTTAGTTATGTCTAATTCATTGTGAAAGGATATTGGATACTCTTGCTCAAGTGTGTAGCAAGAATTGATTGACGAATACTTGCGCAATGTTAGCATTATGTGGCCACTAATTCATGTCTTAACCATGTGCATTAATGTCTGTGCAGGAACCAACATTGGAAAGCGGTACTGAGAGGCAGAGAAAAATTGAACCTTAGCATGGCAGATATCAAGGTCGCGCGGCCGCGCGTCCCAGGCAATACAAACTCGCGCTCCAATCTGATCAGACCAACAACCCTACTGTAAGTCTCGCGCCCGCGCGGCCGCGCGCGACACCGAATCAAGTCAGATCTGAACATTTTTAAAAAAGATATTTGGACCATTTGGACTCTCATTTGCGATAATAACAGACGCGGGACTCTCTCTCTCCATAACTCACGTCTCTATCTCTCTATCAGTTACAGATTGAAGCCATATATCTCTCCATCAAATCCCCACACTCTCTCCACGTTCAAAGCTCAACCACTTATCCTTCTCTCTATAAAGCTAGGGTTCCTAATTGGGTTGGCATACACAAGTGTGAAGGTTCTAATTTCACATATTCCATTCTCTCTCAGTAAGTTCAACTTTTTGATCAACTATCTGCAAATGGGTCCAAAGAGAACACGACCATCTTCATCTTCATCTTTTTCATCCTCATCCGGCAGTCACGAGGAGGACATTGTCGACCACACCAAGTTCTTGTGTCTAGAAGCCCAGCAAGAGTACTACCGCATGTAGCGAAGACATTTATCAAGGAAAGGGGATTCAGACCCGAAGGCAAGGACGGACAGCTCTGCGCCATGATCTATGAACGAGGTTGGGGTGGACTGACTGCATCTCCCATGCCCATTCCGATGGGCGTCATCCGAGAGTTCTATGCCAATGCCAAAGTCACCATGAACGATTCCTCTATGGTTTGTGGTGTTGACATAGACTACAGACCCGTCGCCATCAGAAACGTACTGAGAATCACCGTAAGACCACCAACTGGGGCGGCCAATTGGATCATAGGGGCACATCTGGACACGGATTTGGAGCTTGTTATCGGTGAGTTGTGTGTGCCAGGCACGAAATGGACTTACAAAGTTGGCACGACCCAGCCTCGAATATTTCTAGCAGCCG
Organism: Panax japonicus; assembly: GCA_020205505.1. Taxonomy (NCBI): domain Eukaryota; kingdom Viridiplantae; phylum Streptophyta; class Magnoliopsida; order Apiales; family Araliaceae; genus Panax; species Panax japonicus. Next base: position 46,802,170 of record CM035092.1, on the reverse strand, counting down.
CACTAAATCGATACGCCAAGGCCTGGAATCTGTTCATTTGTGCCAAGCTTTTGCCTTCATCGCATCAACATGAAATCACGGCGGAAAGGGCTACAATACTGTGGGGCATAATTACTGGCGAGTACATTGATGTGGGGTATTTGATTCATCAAAACATTGTGAAGTATCTGAAGGGAACTACCACTGGGAGCATTCTATATGCTTCAGTGGTAGCCATACTATGTGCGCAGCAGGGGTGCAATTGGGGCAACGAACAAATGCAATATCCAAGTCAAGACATCACACATGCCACCATTGCTAAATTTGAGGACTGGGCAGGTGGTGAGCCACACCCGCGCGGACGAGGATTCATTCTCCGGCCCACTTTCCCCGAGCCCTCGCTGCAGCCCCCTCAGCCCGATGAGGCAGGTCCATCCACCCGAGCACACCCGGTTCCTAGCGATCGACAGCTTCGAAGGTTGGAGCGCAAAGTCGACGCCATATATGACAATCTTGGAACATTTTCTACGGGACTCACTCGGGCCTTGGCCTAAGCCTTCGCGCAACAAGGAACAATGCTAGAATGGCCGTAGTTTGGGACAGCCGTGCCGTATCCACCACCAGATTCACTACCCGAGGAGGGTGGTCAAGCCGATCATTGGGGGAGTTTTCTGTACCCTTTACCTTCATTCAATGGGGACATTGAATATTTTAAGTTTGGGGGTATTGGGATTCATAGCATAGTAGTTTAGTAGTTTAGTTTTATTTAATTGGTGCATGTTTAGTTAATTTTGCATGTTTATGTGTTCAGTTAAATTTTTGCAATATTTTTAATTTTTATTCATTATGGATTGTGATAGTATGTTTTAGTTGCATGTCTCACGCAAATTCTTGCTTAATAGAAATTTTTGCCTGGCCAATGATGATAGTGAATTGTGAAGGATTTGAGAATATTTGGGATAACATGAGCTGAGATATAATGTTGTACATGATGAGATTCATGTTGTTGTTTAAATGCTTTTGGTATGCACAAACGTGTTCACAATCACTTGTAAGTTGAAGAAGTGTATGTTACATTGCTTGATAGAACATGTAGTTTTAAAAAGAGAAACATGTGAAAAGTGTTGTAGACTGTATGAAACATTGACATGCAAGTTTTGGGAAAACATGGGTATGCTATGTATAAAAAAAATAAAAAAAATAATAATAATATCAAATAGCAATAATGTGGCTAGTCTTAATTTGGGGCCCTGACTACTTGAGTAAGTACGCCCGAGGGTATTGTCTCTACACCTAGCGCCCTAAGGTCTTTCATGGTCTGGGATTCATTGGTTGAAAGCTCGCTAAGAGGTAGCAGTGTGCCTAATGAGTTGAGACATTGCACAGTCATGTAAAAAAAGAGAGAAAAAGAAAAGAATAGCAATAAACACAGCGGGAAAGTGCGTAAATCGCCCTCGTGTGTAGCAATAAAGCAATAGACCCATTATTGAACCTTAATTTGTGTTGATATGTTGAAACAGTCTGCGTTACATGAATATGCTGAGTCTTGCTTTAGACTATAATTTTCTGTTTGGAGCAATATAGCATATGTATTCTGTGTTTAGATCAAGTTTTTGGTGAACACCACACACACAGCATTTCTATAGCATATATGAAATTATCTGAGTGTATGATGTTATGTCTATAGTTTGGTTTGAAATTTTTTCTTGGATATGGATAATTCACTGAGGTAATTTGGGCTGAAATTCTGTTGTGGTAGGGACTATGTGAGACTAGTTTGCATCATAGAGTAGTTGCATAGTTGCGTAGTTGCATTTTCATTATTCATTAGTATGCGTTGCTTGAGGGCAAGTAACAGTTCAAGTTTGGGGGTATTTGATAAGTGGTATTTTTACCTACTTATTGCATACTAATTCATGCGAATTGTGCCCAGCTCAAGTACATTTTATTGTGTTTTAGTTGCATTTCACGTTATTTCGCATTGCATTTACTTAAAACTCCTTTTGGTGAATAAGTGCAGGAATTGGCTTAATTTTGGTGGTAATAGAGGCCCGAAGCTAATGGATGTGTGAAGGTGAGGCACAAGCGAGGATGTGCATAGCATGGAGGTGAAATGGAGCAAGGAGATCAAGCAATGAAAGAACAAATAGCAGCAGCAGCAGAACAGAAACAAATCCAGAGCCAGAGCCTGCAGAGTGCAAGCCGCGCGGCATAACAGCCTGGGGAGCGCGCGCTCGCGCGAGTACCCGACCAGACACTACTGACTTTCTACAAGATGCGCGATCGCGAGCAGGAGACGCGCGCCCAGAAGAGATGCTGGCTGGACAAAAGCAAATATTCTGTAAGTCTCGCGGTCGTGAGACTGAGAAGCTATAGAGGCGCGCGGTCGCGCGCGATGTTGATGCTGTAATTTTTTTATTTTTAATTCTTAATTAAATGATGTGTAATGGGTTTTTTAACGATTTTGACTGGTGTCAGACACACTGAATAATTTTTAGCATATTCTTTACATAGAAACTAGGGTTTACACCTTGGGAGAGATTCCAACGTAGAACGAAGCCAAAACGTCTACTTCTCTACTTCTTCTTGGAATTCTCTATCATCGTGGATTTTGATTATTATCTATTGGATCTCTATGAGGATTTAATAGTTGATCATTGGTTTCTATCCAGCGATGGGGTTTTATCGTTCTATATTTCTTACTTCAATTGTTTGTTTATTGATCATGGTTAGCGTTGATCCCATAATGGCTTTTGGTTCAGTCATGAACTAAACTCCATTATGGGATTCTAACGGATTTTAATATGTAGTTTGGTTGTACGCTTAAATGCTAGAGATGTTTTACATATCATATGGAATATCTGTCATGGTTGTTTTACATGTATGAATGCTTGATCACCATTCGTTTCAGTATTTGTATGGAATTGACAACGAACATATAAATATGGATTGTAATCATGATAGCATACGAATATGGGGCTGTTATAATGGCTTGCGTATTTTGTGAACCAGATAGACATATATTGTTTCACCGTATGAGCTAGAATAAGGGCTTGGGCTTAAAATCAATATAATTGTAATTTCACATAGACATATAGTGATTTTGGTTGTATTGGTGATTACATAGAGTCTAACATCTATAGATGCTGTGTAAGTAGGTTATAGTGCATTGAAAAATGGTTATAACTCTATTCGTGCTCTTAGCTATTTTCCTGTGATATGTGAACACTTCTTGCATGATAGTGGCGATTGAATGAAATATTAAATGAAGTTAGGATCCCATTATTTCCAAATTATATTTATTTCCTTATTATTCTTATTTTCAGTTGTTATTCACAATTAGTTTAATTCAACACTTTTAGTCATCAGTCTAGGCATATAAATTTGGTGAGATAATTGATGCAGGATAGTTTAAATTTAACAACTTTCTCTATGGGATCAATACTCTACTTACTCTGTATTACTTGTTGACCCGTGTATGCTTGCATGAGTTAGAGCTCTTTTATTAGAATTATAAAAGAGGCAACACCCTGCAATTCCTGTCAACTTGGGAAACAGACCAGAAGCTCATTTAAGAGCAAAACCATCAACTCAATTGACAAGCCTCTGCAATTACTACATATAGATCTTTTTGGACCAATTCCAACGACGAGCCTTGGGGGAAAGAGATACTCACTGGTCGTAGTCGACGACTACACCAGATTTACATGGGTATTCTTTCTAACCTCAAAAGATGAAACAAGCCCCCAACTAATCAAGATGTTCAAGTTGGTGATGAATGAGAAAGGAGAGAAAATCAAGGCCATAAGAAGTGATCATGGCAGAAAATTTGATTTCTCAGAAATGGATCAGTTCTGCACAGAAAATGGGATTAGTCACAACTTCTCAACTCCACGAACTCCCCATCAAAATGGAGTTGCTGAGAGAAAGTACAGGACATTAATAGAGGCTGGAAGGACTCTACTAGCTACAACTCATCTACCGAAGTACTTCTGGGCCGAAGCAGTCAACACTGCATGTTATACTCAGAACAGATCACTCATACACTCTATGATTAAGAAGACTCCTTATGAACTTTGGAAAGGAAGAAAGCCAAATGTCAGCTACTTTCATGTGTTCGGCTGTGCATGCTACATACTCAACAATGGAAAGTAGTAACTGACAAAGTTTCAACCGAAATCAGACGAAGGAATCTTTCTTGGATACGCCACAGACAGCAAGGCCTATAGAGTGTTCAACAAGACACTGTGTAGAAGTCTCGATTCACATAATCTTTGATGAAACAGACTTAGACAAAACAGTGCTCCAAGACACTGTGACTAACAGTTGAGACACTATGAACGAGGTCATCGAGCCCAATACTACGATCGCAGTGCCTGATAATGAAATCGTTGAGCAAGAGAATGAGATCGTAGAGATGCCTATGCCAGACAATGAACCTCGACATCAAGAAGAAGAAATAGATCTTGAAGATCTGAGACAAGAAGGCATAAGAACGAATGTTCCAACAGGAAGCAGATGGGCAAGAGATCACACTCAAGATCTAATCATTGGAGATCCGAATGCAAGAGTCAAGACAAGAACGGCTACTCAAAATGAATGCTTTTATCTAAGCTTCCTATCTCAATTAGAACCAAAGAAGATAGAGGATGCTATGGAAGATTCCAGCTGGATAGAGGCCATGCAGGAAGAACTTAATCAGTTCGAGAGAAGCAAAGTTTGGATATTGGTTCCAAGACCAAAGAACCATCCTGTAATTGGAACCAAGTGGGTCTTCAAAAACGAGATCGATGAAGATGGGGTGATAACAAGGAATAAGGCTAGACTAGTAGCCAAGGGCTACTCTCAGGAAGAAGACATTGACTATGATGAGACATTTGCACCTATTGCCAGACTAGAAGCCATCAGAATATTTCTTGCTTTTGCTGCTCACATGAAGTTCAAAGTCTTCCAGATGAATGTCAAAAGTGCATTCTGGAATGGTGAACTTCAAGAAGAAGTCTATGTAGAGCAGCCTCTAGGTTTCATCAATCCATCTCTTTCTAATTATGACTTTAGATTAGACAAAGCCTTATATGGTCTTAAAAAAGCACCTAGAGCATGGTATGAAACACCGACTAATTTTCTTATTGAAAATGGATTCACTAGAGGTAGAGTAAATACCACACTATTCCTTAGAAAGCATAAGGATAAAGTCCTATTAGTTCAAATCTATATTGATGATATCATTTTTGGTTCTACTGATGAAAAGTTATGCAAGAGATTCTCCAAGCTTATGCAGAGCAAGTTTGAAATGAGCATGATGGGTGAGCTAAACTTCTTCCTTGGACTGCAAGTAAAGCAGACTGGTGAAGGAATGTTCATAAATCAAGCCAAGTACATTTAAGACTTAAGAAATATGGCATGGAGTCCGCCTCTCCCATGAAAACCCCAATTGCTCCTGCAACCAAGCTTGACAAAGATGAAAAAGGTAAAAGTATTGATACAACTCAATACAGAGGTATGATTGGCTCTCTTTTATATCTAACTGCCAATAGACCAGATATAATGTTTGCAACATGCATTTGTGCTAGATTTTAGGCTAGCCCTAAAGAATCTCATTTAACTGCTGTTAAGAGGATTTTCATGTATCTCAAAGGTACACCCCACTTGGGGTTATAGTATCCCAAGGAATCCTCATTTGAGCTAACAGGATATACAGATGCTGATTTTACAGGCTACAAAATAGATAGAAAAAGTACAAGTGGGACTTGTCAACTACTAGGTAACAGACTTGTGTCCTGTTTTAGCAAGAAGCAAAACTCAGTATCTACCTCAACTGCAAAAGCTAAGTACATTGATACTGGCAGTTGCTGTGCTCAGATCCTATGGATGAAAAATCAACTAGCAGATTATGGGTTTGAATTCAAATCCATACCTATTCATTGTGATAACACAAGTGCAATTGCTATAACTCATAATCCTGTCATGCATTCTAGGACTAAGCATATAGAAATAAGATATCACTTCATTAGGGATCATGAACAAAATGGAAATATATCTTTACAATATATTCCTACTGAAAATCAACTTGCTAATGTTTTTATAAAACCTCTAGATGAATCCAGATTCAACAAATTGATAAGTGAGCTAGGCATGCTTAACTTGCAAACCTGAAATATTATGCCCTAGTTTGTGCTAATCATACAGATTTAAGGGCTATGTTCAAAATCAAAGACATGATCAAAGGAAGTCCACGATCATAGAGCCAAAGTGTCATAGAATGACAACGATCGCAGTGAAGACTCAACGATCGCAGCGCAGACTCAACGATAGAAGAGCTAAATCAACAAAACCAAAGGAGCACCCTATGATGATCAAGCATAAATCTAAGCATTCTCCCTGATAAGTGCCTCAGGGACAAACCTAACCATTGTCTCATTCAAGAGGTTGGCCCTTCCTGAGCTACCTTAAACTAAGAAGAATGCTAAGTCAAAAGTTCATAACGAAGACTTGATCAGACTCTATGATTGATAAGTCAGACTCGACGATCGCTGTTCAGACTCTACGATTACAGGTCAGACTCGACGATCGCTATTCAGACTCTCCAATTACAGATCAGACTCGACGACTGCTGAACAGACTCAACGATGGATGAACAGACTCGACGATTCCAAAGACCATCTCAACGATCATAGTCCTCCTGGAGAAAACATTAGCTCAGAAGAAGTTAAGGGCAATTTAGTACAATCCTTCTCTGTCAGATTCGTAGAGCCAAGCAAAATTCGACACCTGCCCCACTAAGCAAAATAGAGAGAGGGAAGTTACAAGTACAAATTAAAATTGTCCTTTTGAAATCTGAAGTTCAAAATATCTCTCCTCCTCTCTTAACCAAAAACCCTAAATCAGTAGCAAGCTCAGTCAGTTTCACTTCCTGCGAAGAAATCAATGGCAGCTTCCAGTGTTATCTCCGGCTACAAACTATACTTTGATGAGTTCAAAACCGCTGAACCCCAATTTCATAAGACTCTGTCGCTACTAAAGAAGGCAGGTCTCGAAGAAGCTTTGGGTATGGACACATTAATCTACTCGAAGCTGGTAAAGGAGTTCTACAATAACGGTGTGTTTGAAAACAACACCATCACTGCAAAAGTCAGGAACGTTGAAATCAAACTAAAGGCTAAGGACATCAACCTAGCCCTAGGTCTCAAATCAGAAGTGTACCCGTCCATAGAAGGCATAGATCGTCACATGGGTCTCAAGAAGATGCATCACAAGAAGTCACCTTCTGTTAAAGGATACAAAAAGGAGTTCCCACAAAGGTACGAGTTTCTAGCTGATATTGTTGGAAAATGTATATGCTGTAAGAGCTCAGGTCATGACTCTATGAATGAAGTTCAACTCAAACTCATGACTGCCATATGTTACAAAATACAACTCAACTATGGGGCTCTATTACTTGAGTGGATTGGAAAATGGTTAATCAGCTCAAAGAAAACAAAGAGCTCTCAGAAGATGCTCTACGGACGATTTAACAGCATTATCCTATAGACTGCTCTTGGTGACCTAAATTGAGGATGATGAAGGAAAAGCGATAAATCCAAATCGTCGAATGACCCAGCAGCTGTTTGAAAACTGGAAAAGAAATCCAGCTGAAAATTTGAAGATGATGTTTGAATCCGGTGGTCGAACTGGTGATATAAAGGGAACAGGAGTGCCATGAAATATGTCTGTTGTCAGAGAAACTGAGGAAGAAGAAGCAAGCAAGGAAGAACCCATTGCTTTGTTCAGAAAAAACAAGGGTAAAAAGAAAACTGAAGGACAGAAGTACAGAAGAACCTCAAGATCCACCACCAACAAGTTTGTAGAGTCCTCAGATATTAAGACTCTAAGGATCCTAAGAAGAAAGGAACAGCAGGCAGAGGCAGAAGAAGATAGAGCAACTATATCTCAGCTGCTTAAGATGAGTAAGATCAGCCACAAGAGCAAAAATCCATCAGCCTCTTCGATCGTCGAGTCTCCTCCGATCGTAGAGCCTAGACCAAACAAAGAAGCAGCTGCATCAAATGTATTGGCTGATCTAAAGGACAAAACTGAAGAAAGACCTGAGGCTGTGGCACCGCCTAAAAAGCCAAGAAGGAAACTGATCAAGAAGTATATTCTTGTCAATGAGAAAGCTCTAAAGAGGGAAGACAAAGAACTGTCTGCTAAAAAGGAACTAGCTGAGGGGGTGACACCAAAAGATCTGATTATAGTAGATATTCCTGCTGAGGGGGAGATGCCGGAAGATCTCCTGCCAGAGGATGCTCCAGTTGAGGGGGAACTATTGACATTTCAAACGAATGATCAAGCTAAGGGGGAGGATCATGACACCTCAATAGCAGAAAAAGAGATTCCTGGAGGAGATAATGAAGAACCAGTGCAAGAACATCCTGAAGCAATTGACATAATGGAATCCTCCAGTGAAAACAAAGAATAAGATGATGAGATTGAGATCATAGCTGTAGGCATTGATGGGCACAGAAGAGCCAACTATGAGCAACTATTTGCATATCTTTCTATGATGCCCTTCCACCGAGCTCAAATTCTGAACTCTTGGGATCACATGTTCTGGAGTTTCAAAGAGTATCCAACTATCTCAGTACTCGCAAATGGATTCCCAGGGAAATTCAATTTTGCCAAAAACCTTCTCACCAACAGCTCTTCTTTCGAGAATAAACTACTATCTATCCCAACTCTTTTTAGAGTTAATCACTTGCCCTCATCCTCATTTAATCAATTCTATGAATTCCCACGATGGTTGGAAGTGATTCTTCATCCGCTGAATCAATTTCTAGTTGCAGAATCCCAAAATTCTGTAACTAAGGAACCAAATGTAATCAACCTCATAATGCTCCCAAATCCTATCATCTCTACGATCACTGACTCTAACCCCATTAGAGAGTCTACACCTCAAATCGTAGAGCCACCAACCTTAAATATTCAAACCCAGGCTCCTCCATCGGATATTCCCTCCTCATCAAACAACAACTACTTTAATCTTGATCTTGATCTCTACTCTTTGCAAGATAAATTCAAAAGCACATCACCTAACTCCTCAAAATTTCCCCAACTGGATGAAATTCTTTCTGAGTTATCCACAAAGGCTGATCTGTCAGCAATGTTTGAGAAAGTTGTCAAGGAACTCGACGACAGTCTTAAAGATCATACTGCTCTTATTCAGTTGAGATTAACAGCAATGATCAGTGCTGCAAACAATCTTCCACTCTCTCTAAGCTCTGAGCTGTCTAAAACACTCAAAGAAATCATCAAGGAAATGATTCAGAGCATCAAGGACAGGGATGACATTCATTTTCTAGCAGCCAAAAGACACAGAAATGTTGTTCTTGTCCTACAGACCACTCAGGAAGCCCAAAACAAAGTGATGATGGAGAGCTTCCTCAATCTGCAAAATGCAGTAAAAGAGTTCCAACAATTTTACGTCAGCCAAAGTAACAGACTGACAACATACTGGCAGCTCTTCAGCAACGGGAAGCTCGTTCTGAAGCTCTGATCACCGAAAATCGAGACGACATTGCTCACACTCAGAATCAACTCCACGAACTTGTCCAAGGAGTGACTTGCCTCTCCGAAGACATTCGAACCCTTGATGCTGACATAAAGGGGGAGAATAAAGGCAAAGGAGATCAGGGAGGCAAGGTTAGAGGCAAAGGAAAATTCCAAACCCAAGCTGCGAGGAACTCTCCTGCAAGACAAATCACTTAGTAGACTCCACGATCCAGCCATCAAACTCATCGATTTGATCAGCAGGAAATTTTAATGGTTCAACCAGTAAGGAGTCTAGGGCGATCTACCAGCTCTCATGAAGTGACAACAACTAGGCCTAAGAATGCCAATTGGAGATCCAGCATTCATGAATAGGCATGATCACAATCCCATACTAAGTCCAAGTGAGCTGGAAGATTTGGCCAGAAGAGACGAAGCAAGCAGAAAGAGGAGAGCTGAGGAATATGCAAATCCTCTAAGAAGCAAAAGGCCAAAGAAATAGAGATAAGTTGAATTTAAAATTGTATCGATGTAGTCAATCTTAAATGTAATATATATCTCCATACAACAATAAATTCATGCTTATTCTCTAGAAATTTTAGTTGCTCACAGAAATACTAAGTCATGTTTACTTTACTGCAACTGCATATAAAACTTTATAATCATGACAACAAATCTCATTGGTTATGTCAACATGAAATAGGGGGAGATTGTTGGAAGAATGCATATTGTGATTTGATGTTTTATGAAAAAGCTCATGATTATGTAAAGTCCTTCAAGGAATATATGTACAAGGACTTAGTGATAGATCAAAATTGTTAGGTTGATCTTAGCCTTTAATGTTCCCTTGTATAGATAAAGAGATCAAATATGTTAGGTTGATCTATGGCTAGAAAGAAATAGATAGGCCTTGAAGAGAATCGTAGTCTATCCGGCTGATCAACAGAATGCAGAATCTAAGGCGGGATCGTAGTGCTGAGATGATCGTAGTATATCTGCCTTGAAGGGCCTCTCCAGAAAATCGTAGAGTAGTCCAGACGTTTGCCGAAGCTTACTCAGAGATCGTAGTGTGCTTTCGGAAACGTAGGTCTGCTAAACGAGCAAGTGGTGATCGTCGTGTGAAAAGATCGTAGTGTGCAAATCCTTCCGAAGAAATCGTAGTGTTATCTTAAGAGCAAGCATCAATATGACAAGACACTATGATTTGGATAGTAAAGTGTCATCTGCCTTGTGTCAGAAGCATCAAGCCTTAACTTTTGTGTGAAGATAAATTCCAACAAATATGGAATGACTTTTGAACGTTAAAGCTCTCATCAGTCCCAACGGTACAAAAGATATCCTTAGTATTGATCAAAAGAGACGTATTTAAAAAGCTAAGAAAAGGACCATTGGGCAGAGGAAAACACCTTTTTGAGGTGTTAGGTGAGAAAACAGTCTGCTGTGTCAGTGGGCCAGATTACAATTCAGAAGATGTGCATAAAAGTCTCCATCAAAACTCAGAGATGTCAAATGCATTTAATGGCTCAACAGATGACTTCAACAGATGGATTTCAAGATCACATATATACAGATCAAAGACAGATGAGAAAGATAAGCAAGAATTAAACAAAAACACACAAAAACACTCAACGCCCAAGTCTACGATCTGAGAAAAAGAAGCTTGCTCAACTACGCAGTTCTTACGAACAAGTGCTTAATAGCAACTGTGTAGCATCAATCACGATCTCGACAACAACCAATCAACTGAAGTAAGAGTTCTAAGTGAACTGTAAAGAACCAAGTCTGCTGGACTTGAAGAGTTCAAGAGTGAACTAAGAAGTACCTAGACTGCTGGTCTAGAAGGAATCTGTGAGATTCAAGAAGTATAACAGACATCCTTAGTGAATTTCCTACTCAAGGAGTAGAAGAGTGGACTAGGAGCTTTAAGTGCTCTGAATCACTTAAAACTGCTGTGTTCATTATAACTGCTATAACTGTTATACCTGCTATAACTATCATAACTGCCTCACTCTCATTAACTCAAAATATCTAATAGAAGGTTTATTAAATACTCATTCCGTTGTGCATTGATTATCATCAACCTAGATTAGTTAAAAGAAAAATTTTAGATATCTATTCAACCCCCTTCTAGATATTTATCGTGCCTCCGGGAACTAACATAATCAATGGTACCCTAATAGATTTTGCAGTCCAACCGAAATGAATGGGGCATCTTCCTATTAGATCGAATGAACTCCACTGGAAGGTAGGCCAATGAGGACATCTCCGACCATAATATTTTTCCCATTGATAACTAAATCCTTTTTTACACTGCCAACCGCAAAACCACTAAGGTCATACTCATCATCAGCATAGAAATCTGGCATTTCTGCAGTCTAAAAGGAAAATAAAATCCACTTAGTCCAACTAAAGAGAGATTTTATCTTATAAAACCACATTGAACTACAAAAACAAAAGCAACTCACCTAGCAGACAGTAGCAAGCAACAACAGCAGAAGCAGCAACCAATCAGCAGCAGCAAGTAACAGCAGCAACAACAGGCGACATCACGCCCATCAGTAACAAAAACATAACAGAGGCAGCACATCACAACATAATAGATCAGAATCAGCAACACAAGAAAGCAAAACCAACACCAAAACCCAAAAAAAACACCAGCAGATTACTTGATTATATATATATATATATATAATAAGTATGATATCAATCCCAAAAAGAACCAAACATTACTATCCAGTACTTGATAAACAAAAAACCATACAACTACCATAATCAGGTATAGAAATAAACAAATAGCAATAAAGAATTATCAAATAATCATTTATTCTAGCGAGAACAATCCCAAATTGAACCCAGATATAAAAGCTAACAGATGATTATAACTAGCATGGGTGGAAGAGTTTTAAAGTGAATTTTACTCTGATGAGCCTGTATTTGGGTTCATATTTCTTAGCACTCTCAACAGAGTCATAAATCAACCCAAATCCAGTTGACTTTCCACCACCAAAATGAGTACGGAACTTGAAAACAAAAATAGCACATCTACACTGTTATAGCTCAGCCAACTTCTGCTCAGCCAGCCACACTCGCATCCTTGACCGAGTACAGCTCAGCCAACTTCTGCTTCAGCTCCCCCTTCAGAATGATAGGTAGTAGAGATAACCAAAACTCATGATCAATACTTCAAAAATAGTTTTGAAACAAACACATCTACACTTTTATTAGTAAAAAGCCAAGAGGAAACTGAAAATATTACCTTTGAAACATTAGCTTTCCCCGGATGAAGATCATCAATGATCTGCACGAATAAACAGCAAGATCTCTTTCAGATTATATTACAATGTAATTAATCTAAAGCATTTTTTTCTCTCAAAAATAAGAGATGTAAAACCTCAGAAGGTTGAACAGTAAATAGCTTTTGAATTCAATTCAAAAGCTATTTACTGCCCAATTAGTTATATTCTTGTTGGTTATTTGCATGTAATCGTCCTAAACTATTTACTCTTGCTGCACAGCAATCAAAGAATTAAACCTAAAAACTAAGAACTTGAAGGAGCTTCTCACTTATGAACCATTCAGAAGGGAACATATCATAACGATTCAGGTATTGCCATGGATTTAGTATACATCCTCTCCTGCTTGGCTTCTATTGAGAACCTGTAACACCAAATTTCAGTTGAACATCAACACAGAGCTCCAATCAATTAATTATCAATCTTCTGAATTTGTCTTAATATCAATCAAAATAGCTTAGCCAGCTTCTTTCCATTCAAATTTTTTACCATAAACAATGAAAGTACAAATTATGGAGTCATCTTTCAAGAATTTGTATCTTAACAGCATACAACACACAACACAAACTAGCTTTGAAATAACACATCTTTCTGTACCTTGCCCTGAAGTTGTCTTCCCGAGAATCATAGCAAAGTTCGGCATCATAGCATGACATCATAAACCCAACATGCCCATTCTGCACCTTAAAACATTAAGCAACTTTCAGTGGTTTGTTCAGTATTAACGGAAACGAGACAAATACAATCAACCCCATAACTGTAATATGCAAAAACTAGAACAGAGAATTTAATTGTCAAAAATTATAGGATAATTACCTCTCGGTTAAAAACTTGACCTTGGAACCACAACTTGTCGGTCTTAAGAGAGAGATACAATGCTATTATTGAGTCAACATGTAAAGTGGTTATCAGCTTTCTCCTGCTATCCAACTTCAACCTATTCCATGAAAAATACCCAAAAATACCCTTTTGCTTTTAACAATCTAAGAGGGTTTGTCTCTTTTTTGCAGCAATAATACTCATTTGCCATTCTCCATTAGCAACATCGCCAATAAGTCTACCCCATTGCACTTCAATGTAAATTTAGAGCTAAAAATATGTCATGCACCAGAAAGATAAAAGAACAATGAAATGAATAACCATCTTTCTCAATGTAAGCAACAAAGTAAAACAGAACCTTCAGAATAATAATTAGTCAATTAATAATCAAGCTTCGCCAATACTACCAACCAGTAAGGATCTACCTATTTGTAGCCTAAAATGGTTGTAATCAAAGCTAAATTCAGTTCAGAGAAGGCCCTATGCTTCATGGTCAGCTATGCAAATCTATTTCCTCATTAAGATTTCACAACTCGAGAAATTGGGCAGAAAACGAGGGTATTCCTCAGAAAAAGCCACCACTATGTCGCCGCTGCCAATGGTATTGCTTTCGGAGCCTCAACGAACAGCTGAGACTTCAACGCCAAGAATGTCACCACCTTGGACTTTCCGTTCTGCGACTCGCCAATATTAACAACCTCTTGACCATCGTCAACTATTTGAAGAGAGAGAATAACCCTAGGAAAGAGAACGTAGATGAAGAAAATAGGAAATTAAAACCCTCACTTAGGCAATAATGGAGGAGAAGTTAAAGAAGAAGCCACCACTATGTCGCCGCTGCCGCCACTATTTCTAGGGTTAGAGGGGATCGAGAGGGAGGAGAATGAGATGTGCTGCATATGTGAGTGGGAGAGTTGTGGTGAAATGAGAGACAGAGTTGGGCAGAGACGGGAAAGTACTACAAAGAAAAAAAATTTAAGTTTCGTATTTTTTTTTCTCCATGTTTTTTACATTCACAACGTTTTATTTAATGCTATCTATTTAAAATCAAAAATTATCTTTTATAAATAGATAATATTTTTTTATATGTATCTACAACGTTTTTTTAAAAAGCATTGTGGAAAAAAATATCACAATGTTTTTATAAAAAAACGTTGTGACTTAAGTGTTGTCTATTTACTATTTTGTAGTAGTGCACGATTCAGAGTAATTACCTCCTATCACTATAGGCTGTAGCGATAATCACCTGACTCCAAAATCCGGATCCCAGGTTACTTTATTGCCCCTCTATATTAATTATAAAGCTCCATATATATTTAATCCTTATCGCAACAGGCTCTGGCGGCAAGGCACTGTCACTCACTTCTTTTAGTTACATGATTTTTTACCTTTGAATATGTTTCAATGAAGTTCTCTATGTTTTATTTAGGAATAAATAAATAAATTAGTTTTACATTTATTTTAGTATATAATTACATTTTGCAACATAACAATACTGATGAATGTACATTTTTATAGTAATAACATTATTGTTATGTTGCAAAAATGTAATTATATACTAATATAAAGGTAAAACTAATTTATTTATTTATTCCCAAATAAAACAGAAAACATCACTAACATATCAAAAGGTAAAAGAACATGCAACTAAAAGAAGTGGGTGACAGTACCTTGCCGCCAGAGCCTGTTGCGACAAGGATTAAATATAT
Source organism: Panax japonicus (assembly GCA_020205505.1). NCBI lineage: Eukaryota > Viridiplantae > Streptophyta > Magnoliopsida > Apiales > Araliaceae > Panax > Panax japonicus. The sequence continues at coordinate 46,786,845 of CM035092.1, read as the reverse complement.
ATGGAGCTTTACAATTAATATAGAGGGGCAATAAAGTAACTTGGCATCTGGATTTTGAAGTCAGGTGACTGCCGCTACAGCCTGTAGCGGCAGTAGCGGCAGGAGGCAATTACCTTTGAATCGTGGCCTTACATTGTACTAATCAACGGATACAAACTTGGTTGCTGAACAGTGTTCAAGGCAACCGGTTGCCACGGATTAATTTGTAATCCTGTAATAATAGTGATATTTAATATATATATATATATATATATATATATATAATTAATGACAAAACAGAAACAAATTATAAAATGAATAACATATAAATTCGAGTCCTTTGAATTCACAAAGTCTCCATAAAACAAATTTATTACCTCACTGGTGTTAAGGATTAAATGAATAATTGCTTCCCAAGATAAAACGGATTTTCAGTTCTTAATTAGAAGCACTTCAAAATTAAGAACACTTTGAACACAATTCAATGTTATGTACTAAACTGAATGAATAGTAATGATGCATGCAAAAATAAAATTGGAAAAACTTACTGCACAATTAACACTTTTGGCAGAGAACGGGATTTTGCATAAACGGGAGAAGAGACAGAACGAGAAAATTACTTATGTTTTTAATCGCGCCCACGTCGATTAATTTTTAGAATAATTACGCGGTTTATTAGTTGAGATATTACCGTTGGCGCGCAAACCATTTGTCAAAACTACGTAGTATTGATAATAACTTAAACAAAATCTGATAATATATTAAACAGATTTTGTCTAAAAAATTATATATCATGACCCACCCACCTGCCCGACCGAACAACAGCGCGTGTAGGTTTGAACCAAGTCTTGGCTAGGTCCTCTCCCTTTCATAAAAGTGGGGTGCCCTTGAGGCCCTTTCCATTGAGCAAACATCCAATATATAAATTCTTCATTTTTCCTTCTAATGCCCTATGTGGGACTTTTACAATTTTTAACATTTCAAGTAGGTGACTTTGGAGTCAATTTTCTCATTCAATTCTTAATTGATCTGAACACATAAATACACCACGTTATACTCCTCGCGGAGGAGAATGCATTGGTACATGGACCCGACATTTCCGGAGTGTGGGTCCCACATTAAATTAAGCCTCAAAATGCTTAAATATTTATTTTGTCAAACCATTTCCAACATAATTCCCATATATATATATATATATATATATATATATATATATATATATATATATATATAATTTACGGTATTTTAAGATAATGAGATTGATATTGTGATAACCCAGGATTTCGAATAATCCAAAATTTGCGAATAATTTTTTTTTTATTAATATTAATATTAATTATCAATTTTGTGACAAGTATCTGTGATACGAGTCTCAAGAAAGTCAATTTGTGTATTGACTAATAAATTTAGAGTAGAGTTGTGCTTAACAACTTTAGAAAACCCTAACCCTAATTTTCGGATAGGAATTCGGTAGAAAATATAATTAAAATAATTATATTGCTAAGAATGTGCTTGTACTGTATGTTGATTATGTTGATCAATAATTGATCGGATAAGGCTTGTAATTAATAAACCTTAATATGGGATTTAAAACCCTAATCTTAAATTTAGAAAATAAATTGTACAGTTAAAAACCCTAATTGTACGTTAAGGAACCCTAATTTAAAATCTGGGATTTCCTAAACCCTAATTAGGCAACTCTAATTTTTATTGGCAAGCCTAATGTGTTTAATTAAACTTAAATGTGATTAAAAACCCTAATTATATTTTAGTATCTTAATTTTCTATTTTACAAACCCTAATTATAATTTAGAAATTTTATTTTTCTAATTAAACCCTAATTTTGAAAATCCTAGAAGTTAGATTTTTAAAACTTAAGGGATTGGACCTTAGGGTTAAACCCTAAAGGTTTGTACAAAAGTCTAGAATACCATTTAATTGTATTTTACAAATGACCATAATACCCTTTTTATTATTTTTAGTAAGCTAACTTGCAATTGTGGCTATAACTTTAGTTGGTCACCAACTTTGTTGACTTGGTGGCTCAAAATCTCAGCCATTTGACACTCCATTTGACAGCACATCAAGTGATTCATTGCATCTAAGCATTATATAAGAAATTGGGAGAGAGAAAGTCATTTATTTTACTTATTTTGATATCCAACTCTCACCAACTCTCTTTCTATCCTAAAGCTCCGAAAATAGCTAGTATATCAGTCCTAGAATCAATCCTTAATCAACTAATATCAGATTAGGAAGATTAAGATCAAGATTTAGAACAAAGAGGTATAAACCTAATTTTTTATTTTGATCCAAGTTGCTAAGAATTTTTTTGTTTCAAGTGTTTAGAATCTTGCTAATGGATGTTTTATGAAGATCTATGATGATCTATCATGAATTCATAGCATCAAAGTGCCTTAAAATATTTTTTTCAAAATCTGTTCTTGAACATTTTAGTGGTCTGACACGAAATGTCAGTCGCTCTAGATCTTTTTGTGTTTACGAGTTTTGATGTTTTATTGCTTGTATCTGTAGCTTGTTATATTGGCTTTAATCTGAAAGTGGTGTTGCAGCCATTAGATGTCTAGAGTTCATTTTATTTAAGGTCAAACATCCTTGATCGACGTTGACCGAGTAACTTTCTGGGCAACCCAGAACGTTTAAAACCATATCTGACAAGATTTTGTAGTGTCTGGATCTGTCAGTATAATTGTTATTTGTTGATGTTATGATATTCATATTGTAGTCTGTAATGAGTACTATAGACCCATGCCTTAATATCTCAGAAATCAATCAACATGTTGATCGTAGGAAGTGGTCAAAGTAAGCCCCTAACACTATTTTGCATTTCTGGGAAATTCCAGAAACAGTTTAAGTAATATTTCTGACAACTTTGACCACAATTTATCTGGAAAATGTGTTGTTTTTAATCTGGTTTGTTGATCTATAAATGTTACCTAACACAAGTAGTATGTAATGTGTGACGTCCCCAAAATTAGGTATACATTACCCATCTTGGGTCGTCAGATACATGGTACATAATTCAAATAAAACTTACTAATACAACTGTCGTGTACAATACGACAAAACATAACTGTGAGTTTGAATATAATTATTGTCTACTAGAGATTATACAAACTCAAAAAGAGTCCTCATTATAATTATTAATACACTATTTCACAGAATAGTGAGGACTACTAATGCTATCCTCTGGACCGTCACTCCGTTCCCTGACTAGTCCCTGCTATGTTCTCATTTTCTGAAGAGAACAATGAAAGAAAGGGTGAGCTCAACTAGCCCAGTAAGAAATATTATGATTAAGATAATGCAGGATAAATTATCGTTAGCCTTCAACAGTATTAAACTGATAAAATATAACAACATCAAGTTTAACAGCAGCGGATCAAGCAATCCATTAAAAGAGTCAAGTAGAGAATAGAATCTACTATCTTTTATGATTTAAAAAGTTTTTCATCACTTTTATCGCTGAGACTCAGCTTAATAAATAATCCACATCATCCCTGCACTACGACCAAGGATATTCATTAGGGTCACGACCACAAATTCCGTGCACTACGGGCCAATGATATTTGTGTATTCATCAATGGTCATGATCATGCCAACAACTGTCCATCAATGCACTACGGGCCAATGAGGACTTTTATCACATCATTTGTAATATTACGGTCATGATTACACCGAATAATCCCCGGTCATAATCATACCAAGTCCATCTATGCACTACAGGCCACAGATGACTTTCAAAAAAATATAAACATGAGGATGATGACAATGATATAAGAATTCAATAAAACAAGTTCAAGAATTAATTTGTCCAAGAACTACTAATGTCCAAATTGTCCACATGATACTGATTTTTAGAGTAAAATTTAAGAATGATCGGAAGAATATTTCCATGAAAAGACACTAGATGAAGCGCAAATATCAAGGATATTCTACTAATTTCATGGAGTATAGAAGTCAAAACTTTAACCAACTGAGTATAACAAAGAATGGAATAACAAAAGAAATCACCATGCATGCGGTACTTCGCATAGACAGGTTATTCCAACAGAATAATAAAAACGGAACCAGGTCAGGCAAAATTTGCACCGACAGGATGTTCCAACAGAATAATAAAGACGGAACCAGGTTCGGTGTAAAACACACAGACAGGATGTTCCAACGGAATAATAATAAAGACGGAACCAGGTCCGGTGTAAAACACACAGACAGGATGTTCCAACAGAATAATAATAAAGACGGAACCAGGTCCGGCGTAAAGCACAGACAGGATGTTCCAACGGAATAATAAAAATAGAATAATAGAAGAATGTCACCAAGTATAGGGTAGACCGCGTATACAGGTTATTCCAACATAATAATAAAAAATGGAATAACAACAGTTCTCTTCATGAATAAGAAAAAATAACACCCCTTACCGTAACAGAAACTGGATATAGTAAAAGAAAAGTTAAGTGGCAAAATGCTTTTCTTCTATCTCTCTATAGTTTCTCTTTCTAGAGTTCAGTGAATTCGTAAGAAAATAATGAAGGAATGAGCTTCTATTTATAGGAAAATGGAATGCATAGTAACTAATCCATGAACGGTCCAGATTGATTTACTTTAATCTGACGGTCCATATTTGAAGAAAAATCTTTTAAATAAAATATAATATATTCTATTTATATAAAAAGATTTTTACTATGCAAACACTATGCAACACTATGCATAATAAAATATAATATATTCTATTTATAGAATAACTTTAATAAAGTATTCTGTTTTATATAAAAAGATGTTTCTGTTTTATTACGTTAATAATACGAATAAAAAAAAACGTCATCATCGCTATAATAATTCATATTATTAACCGACAATAATTGAATTAAACTGAGCGACTTCTCACATAAATATCAATAATCAATACCGTGTGCTACTATGCAACAACGCGTATTACTGTACTTTTACTACCCAGTAGTTCAACAGTATCAACGGTAAAACTTCCGCCGTTATTTTCAATAAAATATTTTTGTCGTTTTTTCAATCTGACAATAATTCTGTTGTGGGGTCCACCAATAATTGTACCGTCGTACGAATATTTTCCGACACAAAGAATATTACCTAACCAATCGAATATAATATAACAACTTACATACTTCGCAAAATTTATAAATACTACCCACAACTATAATATTATCTCAAATTCACACCATAATATTAAAAAATTATTTCGAGAAAATTAATTATTTATTCATAAAATATGGGGTTTCACAATCTCCCCTCCTTATGGAATTTCACCCTCGAAATTTACGTACGTACCTGGTATGCCGAACAGGTAAGGATACCTTGACTTCACTTCAAATTCTAACCCTTGAGATATAACCTTTGAGTGTTGAATACGATTCTTCTTATCCAAGATTGTAACACGTATCTCTTCAAACGTTAAATCATCCGCTATCTCGTCCGGTTCTAAATTAATAATGTGGTTCGGGTCGTTCACATATTTACGTAACATCGATACGAAAAAAAACGTTATGAACACTCAATATATCTGGTGGTAAAACGAGTCTATAAGCTACAGTTCCTACTCAATCGAGGATTTCAAATGGGCCAATTAAATCGAGGGTTGAGATTTCCTCTCTTCAGCAACTCTTGCTTCTAAAATAACACCCTCTTGAACCTTCTTCTTCACATTCATCAGATTCGGGTATGTAGCTTGAGCGTCTTTAACTTTATCGATTAAAGTCAATTTTACTCGTATATTTGTTATCTTCACGTGGCTCCCTAGAGTCTTTAACTCTATCTTCATCGTTTGCAAGTTATACGAAATGAGTCTTTGTGTTAACAACATCGCACTTGTAAACGCATACGATCTTCTACTCAACACGTCATGTGACGCCCCCAAAATTAGGTATACATCACCCATCTTGGGTCGTCAGATACATGGTACATAATTCAAATACAACTTACTAATACGACTGTCGTGTACAATACGACAAAACATAACTGTGAGTTTGAATACAATTATTGTCTACTAGAGATTATACAAACTCAAAAAGAATCCTCATTACAATTATTAATACACTATTTCACAGAATAGTGAGGACTACTAATGTTGTCCTCTGGACCGTCACTCCGTTCCCCGACTAGTCCCTGCTATGTTCTCATTTCCTGAAGAGAACAGTGAAAGAAAGGGTGAGCTCAACTAGCCCAGTAAGAAATATTGTGACTAAGATAATGCAGAATAAATTATCATTAGCCTCCAACAATGTTAAACTGATAAAATACAATAGACATCAAGTTTAACTGCAGCGGAACAAGCAATCCATTAAAAGAGTCAAGTAGAGAATTGAATCTACTATCTTTTATGATTTAAAAAGTTTTTTCATCACTTTTATCGCTGAGACTCAGCTCAATAAATAATCCACATCATTAAATCATCCATGCACTACAAGCCAAGGATATTCTTTAGTATCACGACCACGAATTATCCATGCACTACGGGCCAAAGATAATCGTGTGTTCATCAACGGTCCTGATCATGCCATAAAACAATTCATCTTTGCACTACGGCCAAAGAGAATCCATAGCCATAATCATACCAAAAACTGTCCATCAATGCACTACAGGCCAATGAGGACTTTTAATTTTCACATCATTTGTAACATTACGGTCATGATTATACCGAATAATCCCTGGTCATAATCATACCAAGTCCATCTATGCACTACAGGCCACAGATGTCTTTCAACATAACATAAACATGAGGATGATGACAATGATATAAGAATTCAATAAAACAAGTTCAAGAATTAATTTGTCCAAGAACTACTAACGTCCAAATTGTCAACATGATACTGCTTTGTAGAGTAAAATTCAAGAATGATCATAAGAATATTTCCATGAAAGGATACTGGATGAAGCGCAAATATCAAGGATATTCTACTAATTTCATGGAGTATAGAAGTCAAAACTTTAACTAACTGAGTATAATAAAGAATGGAATAACAAAAGAAATCACCATGCATGCGGTACTTCGCATCGACAGGTTATTCCAACAGAATAATAATAACGGAACCAGGTCAGGCAAAATTTGCACCGACAGGATGTTCCAACAGAATAATAAAGACGGAACCAGGTCCGGTGTAAAACACACAGACAGGATGTTCCAACGGAATAATAATAAAGACGAAACTAAGACGGAACTAGGTCCGATGTAAAACACACAGACAGGATGTTCCAATGGAATAATAATAAAAACGGAACCAGGTCCGGTGTAAAACACACAGACAGGATGGTCCAACAGAATAATAGAAGAATGTCACCAAGTATAGGGTAGACCGTGTATACAGGTTATTCCAACAGAATAATAAGAAATGGAATAACAACAGTTCTCTTCATGAATAAGAAAAAATAACACCCCTTACCGTAAAAGAAACTGGATATAGAAATAGTAAAGTAGCAGAATACTTTTCTTCTTTCTCTCTATAATTTGTCTCTCTAGAGTTTCAGTGAATTCGTAAGAAAATAATGAAGGAATGAGCTTCTATTTATAGGAAAATGGAATGCATAGTAACTAATCCATGAACGGTCCAGATTGATTTACTTTAATCCGACGGTCCATATTTGAAGAAAAATCTTTTAAATAAAATATAATATATTCTATTTATATAAAAAGATTTTTACTATGCAAACACTATGCAACACTATGCATAATAAAATATAATATATTCTATTTATAGAATAACTTTAATAAAGTATTCTGTTTTATATAAAAAGATGTTTCTGTTTTATTACGTTAATAATACGAATAAAACAAAATGTCATCATCGCTATAATAATTCATATTATTAATCGACAATAATTGAATTAAACCGAGCGACTTCTCACATAAATATCAATAATCAATACCGTGTGCTACTATGCAACAACCCGTATTATTGTACTTTTACTACCCAGTAGTTCAACAGTATCAACGGTAAAACTTCCGCCGTTATTTTCAATAAAATATTTTTGTCGTTTTCTCAATCCGACAATAATTCTGTTGTGGGGTCCACCAATAATTGTACCGTCGTACGAATATTTTCGGACACAAAGAATATTCCCTGACCAATCGAATATAATATAACAACTTGCATACTTTGCAAAATTTATAAATACTACCCACAACTATAATATTATCTCAAATTCACACCATAATATTAAAAAATTATTTCGAGAAAATTAATTCTTTATTCATAAAATCTGGGGTTTCACACATCAGCTACCACATTCTCTCTTCCACGATGATATTGAATAGTACGATCGTAATCTTCAACAGCTCGAGTCAACGTCTTTGGTGCATGTTACTTTCGTTTTAGTTGAAAAAATTATTTTGAGGGTTTAAGAAATGGGTTTTGTACTGGTGTCAATATAAAATTCGATTTCACGCTCTGGGGTAGGCTAAGAAGTCTTCAGGAATACGTCAAGAGATTTATTAATGATAAAAATATCATTCAAAACTGTTACTCACATCCAAGACTTGGATAGTACGTCACATTGATACCAACTGTGACTTTTATCCCTTAACCTAGATAACACTTCACAATGATACCTATTAACTTGTTATTGTTATTCACGACGTCGCCTACAGAAAGTCTGGCTTCGGTGCATTCCACACAAGGAAGTCATCAACAAAAGGATCGGGGCTCTTTACTTATGGCTTGATATGACAATGATTGAATTTAGTGGTTTGGTTGCTTGAATTCGCACAATAGGTTCATTAGGAATATGAAAGCTAACAACCTTACGAAAAATATGATGAGTAGTTAACCAATCGTTTCCTAAAATCGCATCAAAGGCAAGTATTTTCAAAGAGACAAGATCAACACGTAACGTGAAAGTGTCAATTTGAATCAAATAAGATTTATAAACAGTGGAGGTAACGAAGGTTTCTCCCAATGGAGTTTCAATAGATAAATCAAAGTTTAACTTCTCCGGAGTTAAGTACAAACATTGAACACAACTAGGTAAAATAAAAGAGTGAGTAGAACCGGTATCTAACACGGTATAGACTTCGTAAGAGCTTATGATTAACTTACCCGTGATAATTTTATTCAGGTTCCTCGTCACGAGAAAAAAAAATGCTTTTTCTTAACCTACCGACTTTGGCTTTTCTGGGACAGCCTTTGGTGCCTCCATTCTAGTTGAATTTGTCTTCGGTGAACGACAAAATCGGGCTAAGTGGCCTTCTCTTCCACAATTATAACATGCTTTGGACGGCATCGCGTAATTTGGACTGATGTGTCCCTCCCCTCCGCATTTGAAGCATATGATAGGTGGTCTTTCTCCTTCCTTAACAACGGTTGCTGGTGCTGACGTCTTTCCATCATTGTTGAATCTCCTCTTCTTGAAATGTCCATTTCTATTATCTTGGCCATGATTACCACCGAAGTGATTACCATTCTTGGCATGATAATTTCCCCCGCGATAGTTATCATTGTTCTGATGGCCATTGCCACCGGTATGATTATTATCGTGTTGCTGGTCATTACCTTTTGGTTGTGATGACTCATTATCGCGCTCCACTAACTGAGCCTTATTCACAATATCTGAATATAAACAAAGTTTGTGAGAAATGAGGTATTGACGTATATCGGGTTTCAAACCTCGCAAAAACATTCGCGTCATTCGCTCCTCATTATCGACCAAATGGGACGTAAATCGGGATAACTCGGAAAACTTAGCTTCGTACTGCGACACGGTCATGTTATTTTGCTCCAGCTTGATGAACTCTACCTCCTTCATGTGACGAATACTTTCAGGAAAGTACTTGTCATTGAATAATTCTTGGAACTTCTCCCAAGACATCTTGAGTGCGTCAGGCTGGGTACGTTTTACAGATTCCCACTAATGATCTCCTTCTTCATGCAACATAAAGGTGGCGAATGGAATCTTTTGCTCCTCTGAGCATTCCAAGACATCAAATATCTTGGTAATCTGCTTTATCCATGTCTCCGCCTTAAGTGGTTCTGGCTTTCCCAAAAACTCTGGTGGTCCAAACTCTTTGAATTGCTTAGCGGTGACCAACCATGGGTTGCCATTGTTTCCTCCTGCATTATGAACAGGACCCGCCTTCTCCCGTTGTTGCATGAATTGCTCCTTAAACTGCTTAGCGGTGACCGTCCGAGAGTTATCAGTATTTCTACCTGCATTTTGGACAGGAGTTGCCTTCGCCTGTTGTTGCATGAATTGCATAAAGCCTCTGACCATCCCATCATTCACCATTTCATCGGTGTTATTATTTTCATGAGGAGTATTGTCCTCTAGTTGCACATTATCCTGATTATTGATCTGTGGAGACTCAACGGTCTCCTGTGCTCCATTGATAATCTCAACATTCTCGGATGCCATTTTCAAACACTGTCACAAAGCAAGGGTTAATTAACATATCACATATTATCCATATACTTTGACCGACCAAATAAATATAAAATAAATTTAAGTAGGTTATATTAGCGAAGGAATTCCCCGTCTCTCCCCTCCTAGTTCTAGTCTCACATCTTAGCTAGGGATCATATCCCTAAGCTCTGATACCAACTGTGACGCCCCCAAAATTAGGTATACATCACCCATCTTGGGTCGTCAGATACATGGTACATAATTCAAATACAACTTACTAATACAACTGTCGTGTACAATACGACAAAACATAACTGTGAGTTTGAATATAATTATTGTCTACTAGAGATTATACAAACTCAAAAAGAGTCCTCATTATAATTATTAATACACTATTTCACAGAATAGTGAGGACTACTAATGCTATCCTCTAGACCGTCACTCCGTTCCCTGACTAGTCCCTGCTATGTTCTCATTTTCTGAAGAGAACAATGAAAGAAAGGGTGAGCTCAACTAGCCCAGTAAGAAATATTATGACTAAGATAATGCAGAATAAATTATCGTTAGCCTTCAACAGTATTAAACTGATAAAATATAACAACATCAAGTTTAACAGCAGTGGATCAAGGAATCCATTAAAAGAGTCAAGTAGAGAATAGAATCTACTATCTTTTATGATTTAAAAAGTTTTTCATCACTTTTATCGCTGAGACTCATCTTAATAAATAATCCACATCATCCCTGCACTACGGCCAAGGATATTCATTAGGGTCACGACCACAAATTCCGTGCATTACGGGCCAATGATATTTGTGTATTCATCAATGGTCATGATCATGCCAACAACTGTCCATCAATGCACTACGGGCCAATGAGGACTTTTATCACATCATTTGTAACATTACGGTCATGATTACACCGAATAATCCCTGGTCATAATCATACCAAGTCCATCTATGCACTACAGGCCACAGATGACTTTCAAAAAAATATAAACATGAGGATGATGACAATGATATAAGAATTCAATAAAACAAGTTCAAGAATTAATTTGTCCAAGAACTACTAATGTCCAAATTGTCCACATGATACTGATTTGTAGAGTAAAATTTAAGAATGATCGGAAGAATATTTCCATGAAAATACACTGGATGAAGCGCAAATATCAAGGATATTCTACTAATTTCATGGAGTATAGAAGTCAAAACTTTAACCAACTGAGTATAACAAAGAATGGAATAACAAAAGAAATCACCATGCATGCGGTACTTCGCATAGACAGGTTATTCCAACAGAATAATAATAACGGAACCAGGTGAGGCAAAATTTGCACCGACAGGATGTTCCAACAGAATAATAAAGACGGAACCAGGTCCGGTGTAAAACACATAGACAGGATGTTCCAACGGAATAATAATAAAGACGGAACCAGGTCCGGTGTAAAACACACAGACAGGATGTTCCAACAGAATAATAATAAAGACGGAACCAGGTCCGGCGTAAAGCACAGACAGGATGTTCTAGCGGAATAATAAAAACAGAATAATAGAAGAATGTCACCAAGTATAGGGTAGACCGCGTATACAGGTTATTCCAACAGAATAATAAGAAATGTAATAACAACAGTTCTCTTCATGAATAAGAAAAAATAACACCCCTTACCGTAACAGAAACTGAATATAGGAAAAGAAAAGTTAAGTAGCAAAAATCTTTTCTTCCATCTCTCTATAGTTTCTCTTTCTAGAGTTCAGTGAATTCGTAAGAAAATAATGAAGGAATGAGCTTCTATTTATAGGAAAATGGAATGCATAGTAACTAATCCATGAACGGTCCAGATTGATTTACTTTAATCTGACGGTCCATATTTGAAGAAAAATCTTTTAAATAAAATATAATATATTCTATTTATATAAAAAGATTTTTACTATGCAAACACTATGCAACACTATGCATAATAAAATATAATATATTCTATTTATAGAATAACTTTAATAAAGTATTCTGTTTTATATAAAAAGATGTTTCTGTTTTATTACGTTAATAATACGAATAAAACAAAACGTCATCATCGCTATAATAATTCATATTATTAATCGACAATAATTGAATTAAACTGAGCGACTTCTCAAATAAATATCAATAATCAATACCGTGTGCTACTATGCAACAACGCGTATTACTGTACTTTTACTACCCAGTAGTTCAACAGTATCAACGGTAAAACTTCCGTCGTTATTTTCAATAAAATATTTTTGTCGTTTTCTCAATCCGACAATAATTCCGTTGTGGGGTCCACCAATAATTGTACCGTCGTACGAATATTTTTCGACACAAAGAATATTCCCTGACCAATCGAATATAATATAACAACTTACTTACTTTGCAAAATTTATAAATACTACCCACAACTATAATATTATCTCAAATTCACACCATAATATTAAATAATTATTTCGAGAAAATTAATTATTTATTCATAAAATCTGGGGTTTCACATAATGGAACCATTGTATTACATGAATCAAGAACGGATCGTATAGAAAAAAGTAATTGGAAAGTGGTCACTCAGACTGCTGGGTTTCTGGGTAATCCCAGAAACTGTCTGACAATGATTTTGAATGCACAGATCTACTTGTTGATTTGTGTTATGACCAAGATGTTAGTTGGATATTGTAGTCTTACATTTCCACTACATGATTTGTGTCTAAGTTAGCTCAGAATGTAAATGTACAGAAAAGTATACACAGCCAAAGTTGACCCCTTGCACTGCCGGCTGTCAGTGTTCTTGAGCTCAAGAACAGCAACAGCGACGCTTTGTGTCGCTATAGCCCTATAGCGACAGTTTAAATAATTTTATTTTCTGAGTATTCCGAAAAATGATTAAAAATAGAAATAAATTCTAAAAATTAGTAAAAATGGTTTTAAAAATTATTTTAAATTATGAAAAATAATTTTTGACCTATTGGAATATTTTTCTTTAATATTTATAATTATTTAAATATTAAATGTATTTAATTTATTTAATTAGTGCATTAAATAAATTAGAGAAAAATGATTTAATATTATGAAAAATCATTTTAAATAAGAATAATGTATTTAAAAATATTTTAAATTATAAAATATAATTTTTAATATTTTTGGAGAATTTTCATTAATAATTTAATATTAATGATATTAAATTTATTTGATTATTAAATTAAATAAATATGATAAAAATGATTTTAATGATTTAAAAATCATTTTAATTTAGCATAAAGTGTTAGAAAATATTTTAAATTATAAAATATAATTTTCAATATTTTTGGATAATTTTCATTAATAAATTAATATTAATGATGTTTGATTTATTTAATTATTATATTAAATAAATGAATTAAAAAATGATTTTATTGATTTAAAAATTATTTAAAAATGAGAAAAATAGTTTAAAAATATTTTAAGTTATAATTAATGACTTTTAATATTTGAATAATAATTTCATTAATATTTATATATTAATGGTGATGATTTAAAAATGATTTTAATTACTTTAAAAATCATTTAAGTGGAATATTGTCGATTTAAAAATATTTTAAGTTATTAATAATAACTTTAATATTTTGAAAAGTATGTTATTAATATTTTGATATTATTAAATATTAATAATGATACGATTAATTGATAATTAAATCATTTAAAAATGATTCTGATATTTAAAAAGTTATTATAAATTATAATAATTGCTTGATAATTATTAAAAGCTTTCGAAAAATATTATTAATGATAATTGACTTATCTAAATTAATATTGAAGCTTAGAGACTAAGTGTAATTGACAGATAACTGTGTTAATTGTCGGATAGGGTGACCAGAACACCGAGAATGGATCGAAGTCCATCCAGACTAAATTAGTTTGACTTGTTAAGTATTTATATAGGTTATAAACACTATTGTGGCTATGTGGTAATGTGTCTAGGAGAAGTTTGGCTGTGAATTACAGTGTTGTGTGTTATGTGAATTATTATGCTAATTGTTAGACCGATATTATTGGTTATAGGTCTTTCGAAAGTAGATAAGTATTTTGTGTAGCTGTAATCAGCAGAAGAGGCAAGTTTCCTAACTCAACCTTGAGTTAAATTCATTCAATTATTATAGTGGTTAATTATTGTTAATTACACCACATCTAGGGAATTTATTGTTGATTATTCACAGTTAGTGCATGTTTTGATTCAGAAATATATATTTGTAAAATAACTGTTATTGGATATTTATATCTATAGAAGTTAGAATTGATAATACAGATAATTCCTGTTTATTGCCAAATTATATTGAGAAATGTCTTAGCTAATTATTCTGGCTAGACGAACAATTGTTAGAACTTGATAGATTCGAGAAAATAAATTCAATTATTATTGACAGATCGATGCCAATTATTTTGGCTCGACCGAGAATTAAATAGAATTTGAAATCCCAGTATTTCGTTGTAAAATCAAAATATTGATTCTAAGACTGAGAAGAACAACCTTTTATATAAAGGGAATATTTTGTTGGTCGTGAATTCGACTTTTGCGCGCGTTTTAAGTATTATACATAATATAGGGTATAATAAGCTGATCACTTGTTATACTTGCAGAGGGGTATGATTTAATCTTTATGGTTATCTGATACACCTGAGTATATATCAAAGTAAATCTTCGATATCTACCCGAGAAAATAAGTTCAAGATCTTGTGTGATCGCTCAGAATTAAATCTGGAAATCATTCCACTTTATTATTTCGTAGAATTGATTCTTGATTATTCATTAGAATATCGTAGAAACTTTGAAAGTGTTGTACTCTTTCATTATTGAATTATTGTGTTGTATAGAATATGAGAAGACTTGTTATTGAATAACGATTTGTTCAGCTATTTCAAAGTTCCCCGAACTTTAATTTCATTCTATCAAAATAGATAGTCTGTTGTTTTGAATTCTTATACATTTATTGTATGACTTAACTTGCGGGCAAATTAGTTGCTCACCCTTGCTAAATAAAATTTTTCAGCTAGGGACGAAGTTGCAGAAGGTGCTGTGAAGAAGAATAAGGGCAAAGGCATCGTAATAAATTAGTTTTATGAACAATATTATTTATAATGTTGTATTGTAAACCCTTTTTGTATATCTAAAGGGTTTGTTTGTAAAGTTAAGGTTAGAAAACCTGGGTGATGTATTATTAAACTCTGATAAAATCTTATGAAAGTTACTATCTATATATATTATGGGTAGTTAAATGTTATTTATATTGTGGATCGTGAACACCAAACTCGGGGGTCAGGTAACCCAGATTTGGGGGCGTCACAGATATGTCGCGAGTCATAAAAGTATTTCAACTTTTGAATAAATTACATAAATTTTTTGAATTTTATGTACTTATTTTTACTTTCTGATTTCTCTTTTCTATTGTTTTTGCTACTTTCTTATTTTCTAACACATGAGAGGTTAAGTCTTGATACATCTTGCCAGAACTTGGTTTTATGTGACTTTCTATTTTTGTCATTGCTTATGCCGAAACAGTCTCTAGCTATATATAGCTTTCTTAGTTTGATGTTTTTCAATGCATAGTTATGACACTATTTTCAAGTTTTGGAAATCTTGGTCTTTTATTCCTTAAATAGTTTATCTTTATAATTGTTGATTTAAATATGAAATGTGTAAATACTATTTGAAGTTAATTTTCATTGGTACAATAGATGATTTTGTAATCTTACATCCCATTATCTAAATCTTTTAGACTATGAAATATATTTAATTAGTAATGAAATATATTTTAGTTTTTTGCTAAAAAAATATTTACGCGAACAATTAAAAAGGAAGCATATTCATATCTAATACTTCATTTCAAAATATAAAATATTATTTACCTTTTTTAAATACGAAGGCAATGTAGCATATTTCCTTAATTATTCCAAATCTCTCACATTACACATTTAATTATGCGATAAATTTAGTAACTATTATCTGTAATCTATAGTATTATTTAATATATATGATAAAACAGAACATAAATTTATATATATATATATAACACAGAAAATAGTAATAAATAAATTTGAGTCATTTGAATTCACAAAGTCTCCTTAAAGCAAATTTATTCCCTCACAGGTGCTAAGGATTAATTGAATAATTGCTTCCCAAGATAAAACGAATTTCCAATTCTTAATTAGAAGCACTTCAAAATTAAGAACACATTGAACAAATTTCAATGTTATGTACTGAACTTAAATGAATGTTAATGATGCATGCATGAAGAAAACTAGAAAAACATACTGCACAACTGTATTGCAAAAACGGGATTTTTGCAGAAGCAGAACGGGACGGGAAACAGAAATTATCTGCAACAGGTTTTTGCAGAGAAGGCAGAACTGGATTTTGCAAGGGAAGGAACGTGAATTTGCAGAACGGGAACGGAATCTATCTTACAGAACGGGAAAATATTACAGAAGGAAAAAATAAACTTGTGTTGAAAAAGGATCCCACACAGTTTATTTATAGGAATATTTTGTTATCTTTAGTGACAGACCGGATGACGGTTTGGTCCGTTGCTATAGAACAGATAAACGGTTTATATATTATGACGACGGTTCGATGCGTCGCTAAAAGCTAAGACGAATGTTCTCTGATATACGTGACGGACCGAATCGTCGCCTGGTTCGTCGCTAAAGGTGGTGAGTATGGTATGTTAAATAAAGGGATATGCACCTGATCTTATATATATATATATATGTATATATGTGTGTGTGTGTGTGTGAAACCCCAGATTTTATGAATAAAGAATTAATTTTCTCGAAATAATTTTTTAATATTATGGTGTGAATTTGAGATAATATTATAGTTGTGGATAGTATTTATAAATTTTGAAAAGTATGCAAGTTGTTATATTATATTCGATTGGTCAGGGAATATTCTTTGTGTCGGAAAATATTCGTACGACGGTACAATTATTGGTGAACCCCACAACGGAATTATTGTCAGATTGAGAAAACGACAAAAATATTTTATTGAAAATAACGGCGGAAGTTTTACCGTTGATACTGTTGAACTACTGGGTAGTAAAAGTACAATAATAAGCGTTGTTGTATAGTAGCACACGGTATTGATTATTGATATTTATGTGAGAAGTCGCTCAGTTTGATTCAATTATTGTCGATTAATAATATGAATTATTATAGCGATGATGACGATTTGTTTTATTCGTATTATTAACATAATAAAACAGAAATATCTTTTTATATAAAACAGAATACTTTATTAAAGTTATTCTATAAATAGAATATATTATATTTTATTATGCATAGTGTTGCATAGTGTTTGCATAGTAAAAATCTTTTTATATAAATAGAATATATTATATTTTATTTAAAAGATTTTTCTTTAAATATGGACCGTCAGATTAAAGTAAATCAATCTGGACCGTTCATGGATTAGTTACTATGCATTCTATTTTCCTATAAATAGAAGCTCATTCCTTCATTATTTTCTTACGAATTCACTGGACTCTAGAGAGAGAAACTATAGAGAGATAGAAGAAAAGCTTTTTGCTACTTAACTTTTCTTTTCCTATATTCAGTTTCTTTTACGGTAAGGGGTGTAAGACCCCAAATAATTAATAAATGAAATTTAATTTCCTTTAATTATTATTTTGAATAGTAAGGGTTGATTTGAATAATGTGGATAGTTATGGGTAAAATACGCAAACATTTCAAAATAAGCAAGTGGTTATAAAATATTCATTGTTGTCGGGGAATATTCGTTTGGTCGTGGAATATTCGTACTGTCGGGGAATATTCGTACGACGGCGCAGCCATGTGTGGACCCCATAACGGAAAACGATTGGAGGAAGAAAACGACAAATATAAGCTGTTTAAAAATAACGGCGTAGTTGTTACCGTTTACACTGTTGGAATACCCGGTGGTTAAAATATAGTAATACGCGTTGTTGCACAGTGGCACACGGTATTGCACAGTATTTTGAATTATTGATCCTTACGTAAGAAGGCACTACTCAATAATTGCTACAGGAGTTACTGTTCATTACTTTATTGATTCAATAATTGCTGCGTTGATATTTATATTTTTATTGTTTGTCATTGCACAGTATTTTCCATTATCAGATCAATAATTCATATTATTTGAATAATATTATCAGATAACATTATTGGCAATGTCTAGAAAGTTCTGTCAAGGAGAGGTTTGGTCATCTAATTGCGCGCCAGTAAGGAGAAATCCTTATTGGAAAGCCCCCTCTATCCTGGGAACAGCCTGGTTGTCAGTACTGTGATTCTGTAATATTATTTTTAATAATTAATTATTGATTATTATGATAAAGAAAATATTTATTTATGTGGATATAGATGGAGAAAAATTTTTAATGTAACAATTGTTGAAAATTAATATTTTATCTTTTTCTGATAAAATAATTCATTTAAATATATTATTTTAATAATATATTAACGGTGATATTTTTATAATGGATGTGGGATATATGAGTATATGAGGAGGTAGAGTATTTTTGTGGCATTAAATGATTAACACATGTTTTGTGTGTCGGTGGACAGAATTTTTGACCGAAAATTGAGTATAGACTGTAAAATCGTCCGTTTGTGAATTTCAGTCAATTTCTATTTGGAATTTGGAAAACTTTTCTTCTGCAAAGTTGTAGAGAATGGAATTTCCCATGGAAAGTCACGAGATTCGAATTTTCTGACAAAGGAGCTATTTATTGTGAATTATTGAAGTTCCGGAGTTTCGAAATAATTGATTTTTGGAAGTTTTAATTATTATTATCAACAAAAACGTTTTTCAAAGGTTGGTGGGTATCTTTAACATGTGTTTGATGGCTAAAATCAGATTCCTTGGTGGTTGGCTTGAATGTTTTGTAAATATTAATATTATATTAATTTAGTCTCCTTTGGCGTTCTAACATTTTCCTATAAATAGAGGGCTAGGTTAGAATTGAAAATCACACCAGAAACAAAGCTTTCTCTCTTTCTCTCTCTATATTATCGAGCGTATTCTTGTGAGTATACTTTGAGTGTTGCTATACGGTGCGAGTTTCTGTCAGCACTATACCGAAATTCAGTCAGAAGTACGGCTATTTTGAGGTAAGGGATGTTATTTTCTTCTCAAATGATATTTTTTCTTCAATATCATTATGCCGGAATATTGGTGAACTTTTTTATCAAATTTGGAACTTTTTGTGCTGGAGTTACTATTCACGTATACGGTACTATTCACGTATACGGTACTATTCACGAATACGGCACTATTCACAGAAAAATTATTTTTTTCATTTCGTCCAAAATATATATTGTAGATACTAGCTTTGATTGTATCCATGTTTTAATCATTCTTGAATTTTACACCACTATGATTATTTTTGAGGTATTTTTTGGACATGGATAAAACAAAGTACGAATCCTTAATCCTTAATCCTTGTCATTTTGTTTCACTGGATTCGCTTCTTTAAAAATATTTTTTTATCATCTTCAGTCTTAAAGGAGGTTATTATTGAATATCTTTGGCTTGTAGTGCAAAGATGAATGATTTCTGATGAATATCTTTGGCCCGTAGTGCAAAGATGAACAGGTGTTTAGATGAACATGACCAACAGATGAATATCCTTGGCCTGTAGTGCAAGGATGAATATATGATTCAAGATGTGCATTGATTGATGTTACAGGGATAAAAAAATACTGTTGATGGACTGTTAAATTCATAGACATTAGTAGATTTCATCCTCTACGTAACTCTTCTATGAATTAATATTTTCCGCTGCGAATATTGATTTAAAACTTGTTGTCTATTGTATTCTATCAGATTTTTTCCTGTTGAAGACTAACGATAATTTGTTGTATATTATCTTAGTCATAATATTCTTTACTGAGCTAGTTGAGCTCACCCTTTTCCTTTTTGTTCCATTTTTCTTCTCAGGAGACGAGAATATAGCGGGTACGAGTCGGGGTATGAATTGATGGTCCTTGAGAGAGTTGTTTAGTAGTCCTCACCATTTTTGTAAAATAATATATCAATAATTGTATTGAGGACATAGTTGGGTATGTATATTGTCTAGATGACAATGTTTGTATTCAAACTCACAGTTTATGGGTTGTAAAAGTTGTGGTTGTTTCTGTACCATGTATTTGGCGACTCAAAATGGGTTGGATGGAATGGACCTATTTTGGGGGCGTTACAAGGGGTGTTATTCTTTCTTATTCATGAAGAGAACTGTTGTTATTCCATTTCTTATTATTCTGTTGGAATAACCTGTATACGCGGTCTACCCTATACTTGGTGACATTCTTCTATTATTCTGTTGGAACATCCTGTCTATGTGTTTTACACCGGACCTGGTTCCGTCTTTATTATTATTCCGTTGGAACATCCTGTGTGTTTTACTCCGGACCTGATTCTGTCTCTATTATTATTCCGTTGGAACATCCTGTGTGTTTTACTCCGGACCTGGTTCTGTCTCTATTATTATTCCGTTGGAACATCCTGTCTGTGTGTTTTACACCGGACCTGGTTCCGTCTTTATTATTCTGTTGGAACATCCTGTCGGTGCAAATTTTGCCTGACCTGGTTCCGTTATTATTATTCTGTTGGAATAACATGTCTATGCGAAGTACCGCATGCATGGTGATTTTTGTTGTTATTCCATTCTTTATTATACTCAGTTGGTTAAAGTTTTGACTTCTATACTCCATGAAATTAGTAGAATATCCTTGATATTTGCGCTTCATCCAGTATCTTTTCATGAAAATATTCTTCTGATCATTCTTGAATTTTTCTCTACAAAGCAGTATCATGTGGACAATTTGGACATTAGTAGTTCTTGGACAAATTAATTCTTGAACTTGTTTTATTGAATTCTTATATCATTGTCATCATCCTCATGTTTATATTTTTTTGAAAGTCATCTGTGGCCTGTAGTGCATGGATGGACTTGGTATGATTATGACCAGGGATTATTCGGTGTAATCATGACCGTAATGTTGCAAATGATGCGGTAAAAGTCCTCATTGGCCCGTAGTGCATTGATGGACAGTTGTTGGCATGATCATGACCATTGATGAATACACAAATATCCTTGGCCTGTAGTGCATGAAATTTGTGGTCAGTGACCCTAATGAATATCCTTGGCCGTAGTGCAGGGATGATGTGGATTATTTATTAAGCTGAGTCTCAGCGATAAAAGTGATGAAAAACTTTTTAAATCATAAAAGATAGTAGATTCTATTCTCTACTTGACTCTTTTAATAGATTGCTTGATCCGCTGCTGTTAAACTTGATGTTGTTATATTTTATCAGTTTAATACTGTTGAAGGCTAACGATAATTTATTCTGCATTATCTTTGTCATAATATTTCTTACTGGGCTAGTTGAAGCTCACCCTTTCTTTCATTGTTCTTTTCAGAAAATGAGAACATAGCAGGGACTAGTCGGGGAACGGAGTGACGATCCAGAGGACAACATTAGTAGTCCTCACTATTCTGTGAAATAGTGTATTAATAATTATAATGAGGACTATTTTTGAGTTTGTATAATCTCTAGTAGACAATAATTATATTCAAACTCACAGTTATGTTTTGTCGTATTGTACACGACAGTTGTATTAGTAAGTTGTATTTGAATTATGTACCATGTATCTGACAACCCAAGATGGGTGATGATACCTAATTTTGGGGGCGTCACAATATATATATATATATATATATATATATATATATATATATATATATATATATATATATATATAGGGGTTCCATCCACAGCAACCGGTTGCTGTGGAGCAACCCCTTGTTTAGCCTTGTGTCAATATTTTATTTTATTATTTTTCCGCCAGATGCTACAACACAAGGCTAAAAAAGGGGTTACTCGACAGCAACCGATTGTTGTGGATGGAACCCCATATATATATATATATATATATATAGGGGAGCGATCCATAGCATCTATATGCTATTAGACTATTATTGGCATATAGGCTCTAAACCACACGATTTAGTGATTAACGGCTGCGATTTGGAGTTTTATTTCCTCATCCGCTAGTATTACTAGCGGACGCACTTATTGTAATTTACGGACAATAAAGCCCCTCATTTTGCAAAGCCAACACTATCCGCTAGTAATACTAGCGGACGTATATTAGTCTAACTTCAGAATAAGGTTAATAAGTGTTGTGTTAGTAAGGTTAACGTGCTGCGATTCCCAAATCGAGTCCCTTAAACCCTAGAATTCAAAAATTGAGGAATGATCAACAAGTTGTAGAAATTACTGCTTATTCGTCCAGTATTCGCCAGTAAATTGCTAAGTGAAGAAGATCAAGCTGCTGCGATACGAAGATTCGATCTCATGAACCCTAGGATGCAAAGAGGAGCAAATCGGCAACAACTTGTATAAATTTGAGCTTGTTCGTCCTGTATTTGGCTTATATAGTATACTAATAAGCATTTAATCGGTAAGTTTTTCATTTAATCTACCAAATTCGTACCTAATTTCATCAATTTTTTGTTTATTATGTTTTGCTGCCATTCTAAGTTTCATGAGATTGGTAAGCATGCAGTGCTGCTGTTAATGTTCTTGTATGCTTACGATTTCGTGTATATGGATGACTTCAAGTTTTTAATGAAAATTTATGTTGCGGAATTCTAACGATTTTGGTCAGCTCACTATTCATGCCGAAGAATGTGTTAGCTCAAAGATTACAACAGAGTTGGTATTGAGATGTTTGGATTTGGAATATAAAGATCTCTTCTCAAAAAGTGTATGGATTTATTTTTCTTTTGCTATAACTTTTAGATCTCACATATGATAGAAGTTGAACAATTGTTCATTTGCATTGCTTCTTGCAGGACCCTTTTTTGGTGATATCAAAAATTGTGGAGAGTGGGATCCCTATCCCTATTTGCAAAACAGAAGTTTTGAAAAATGATCTGAGCCCTAGCGTGGAAACCTATATTTTTGAATATTCAACAAGTTGGAAGTAAGGTATAAGCAAATGCTTTTCTATGGGGGCTCACACATGCATTTACACAAATCTTTTCAGCGTGGAAACTGTAATTTTTCTATAGAGGCTCATGCAACAAACCACCCCCCAAAAAAAAAACAAAAAAAAAAGAAGAAAAAATTAAAAATTTGAGGCTAGAAGTTATGAACTGGGTTCATAGGGAGATCCGTCATAAACCATTTATTAGTAGTCCATTTTTGCAATCACATGCTTTGTTGTTTTCTTGGAATGATGCTTTTACTAAATTTTCTATTTCTAGCTTCTCAGCAATTTTCATTTGCTTTATCTTTTTGTTTCATTGATGCAGGACAGTTGGATGTATGTTACTAATATGCTTTGATAAATTCATATGTTTGAACAATTGTTTATAAATTCTATATATGGATCCCCTACAATTTAAATGTTTGTATTTTATATTTGTTCCTTCTCCCTTTACCTCTTTAATGTCATTTTTATAAATTGTTTAATACTTAACATGTTGAATTTTTAGGGCCAATATGGATATCAATCCAGGACCTTTTGATCCTGTTATCTTATGGGACCAAGAAAATCATGTATCTTCTGACTTATGCCAAAATATTGTAAGTACATGTTCCATATCTCATATTTCTATTAAAATTTTGTGAAAAAATTTCAAATATTGACAATTTATGCATGTATCCTCTGTTTAACCTGTAGGATAGGGGTGTGTTAGAAATCTGTCAGATGTCTGCAAAATTAATTGAATGGAACTTGACTAAACAGCAAGAATATCTACTTGAACAGTTTGGTTTCGGTATATTTTGTCATCAAGATGTAGTGTCAAGAATTGATGCATCTCTTGTATCTGCTTTTGTTGAGCGTTGGAGGAGTGAAACAAATACGTTTCACTTAAAATGTGGAGAGGTCGGAATTACTTTAGAGGATGTTGGATTTATATTAGGATTGCCCATATTAGGAAAACCTTTGACTTGTGGAGAACTAGAACATCCCAAAAGATTATTTGTAAGGGTTTTTGGGCAACAAGTATCAGTAGAGGATTGGGAACAGTGCTATAAAAGGGGGGGCATAAGTTTGCCTTGGTTAAGACATAGATATGGACAATTACCTAAAGATGCTACTTCAGATGATGTGGTAAGACACACTAAGGCATACCTGTTGTATTTGTGTGGCGCTATTTTGTTTCCTACGAAGAGTAAAAATATTGTGCATCCTAGGTATTTATTGTTATTGGAAATATTGGAAGACATTATTACATATGCTTAGGGGGTAGCAGTTTTAGGGCATTTGTATAGGGGTTTGCATGAGGCTTCTCGGAAAACAACGAAAAAATTTGCAGGATGTGCAACCTTGCTTATGATGTGGGCTCACGAAAGGGTCAACATTGGTCGTCCTACCCCTAGGCCTAATTCCCAGAAGTTGATACCTAGGGCACTATCATGGGCATATTCTTCTTTTGATCCAAATTCCAAACAATATCAGCACCGCAAAAATCCACATCACCATCTTGTGTTTTACCGAGGAGAGATTGATGACATGTTGGAAACAGATTGGGTGTGGCGTCCATATCAGATATTTGACACACGTTTGGGTTGGGACTTTTTTGAGGCAAGGTTAGGTGGAGCCGCTCGTTTACCTTTGATTCATTACGACATTATTGAGTTTCAAATGCCTGACAGATTTATGAGGCAGTTTGGATATTTGCAGTCATATCCATCTAATGCTGAAAACATGGTGGAGTTGAGGACGGAACATAAATTGTTTGAGAGAATAAATTATGAAAATCATAGGGCCAGTTATATTAAGTTGTGGGAGGCCTACATGGAGAGTTTAGAAGGACAAGTGTTGGAGGGTTTGCAGCATATATCTACCGAGGATTACATGACATGGTACAGAGAAATTACTCGGAGACAGATACACCATCCTCGGCCCTTTAGGCGTGAAGGGGAAGATTACGAGCCACGGGTTTTCATTAACCAATACATGGCTGTAAACACTGTAAGTTTGTAAAGTTATAATTATTATACATGTTTCTGTGTTATAATTTGATGTCCTTATTTTACTAATATAATTTTTGTTTTTGTTTTAATTTAGATTGAGACTGCAAAAGCTATTTTTGTGAAGTTTATGTCAATTGATCTGCCAGCTGAGTTAAGAACCATGTACGAGTCATGGTTCAATACACTGTACCAGCCGTTAATGAATGATTACAAAGGGGTTCCAGTTGAACAAAATCCAACACAACCCCAAGTTAGACAAATGGATATTGACATGACGGGACCCCAGCCTACGGCTCAAGAAACTCAGGGTAGCCTTGCTCCTCCTACTCAACACAGTAGGAAATTACCGGTTAGAAGGAGAGAGGGAACAGAGCACACACATCTGGTCAAGTATTTAAAGATTGAAAAAATCACTTGGTTAAATCTCTATTGGTTTAGTCCCACTACCGACCCATCATACTTTCCTCATACCCATCCAGGCGGTCTATACAAGTTAGAGTTTACGGATGTGAACTGTCTGAGACCCAGTGGTTGGTTATGGGCGCATGTATTGGATGCATATTTGTCGTTGTTGAGCGATAGAGAAGCTAGGATGAGGAGTGAAGGAATTCAACGATGGGCTACCTTTTATTTCATGCCAACGTACTTTGCGGGTTTGGGCATCCAACATTTACCAAGTGCTGGAGTAAGCAAATCAACAACAATCAAATTTTTAACAAGTTACATCAATCCTGCAGTTGGTGCCCCAATTCATGAGTGTGATTACATATTCGTTCCCTTCATCAACGAAAGCAACAGTCATTTCTGCCTATTTATTTGGAGTGTCAACAAGTGGAAAATAAGGCTATTTGATCCTTTTTATGATGACAAACCCTTAATGCCATTGTCACAATTATACCAAAGATACTTTGGTGTTGTCGTGAGTTGTTTAATATATTACTTATTTTTCATTCTATAACACAAACATATGAGGTTTAGGGAATTAAATGATTGTTTTATGGTTTATAGGTGGAGTTAATTCCTTTGTTGCTTCGTATGGGGAATCCTAAAGCAAAGTGGCCAAGATCGAAGCCGAAAGTTGAATGCTGTGTGAGTAGGCCGAGACAATGGAATTCAGACGATTGTGGCGTTTATGTTGCAAAGTACGTGGATTTCTTTTTGCACCGGATAAACATCATGAAGGAAACGAGGTGGACTCCAAACGAGGCTTACAACTTTAGATTTAGAATAGGACATGAGCTTAGGATGTGCAAGGCGAGGGATATTCCTTCAAAATATCTTTGTATTGACCAAAATTTAAATGAGGATGTGGGTGAAGAGTAATCGTTGTATATTGACCAACTGTCGTAATACGTTATTTTATAAAGATGGGTGATTAGTTTCAAAATGATACCATTATTATACGTTATTTTATTGTTTAGAATCTATTATTGTACTTTAATTATATGTTGCTGCTTACATGATACTACTGAAAACTGTAATCTTTAATGCTGCATAATGAGTCCTACTGCTGCATACATGAGCTTTCCAGAAACCATATGCCTTATGAAATCTGCATTTCAACTAAATAAGTCTTTCAAATACTCAGTTAAGAAATTTAAGAAAACCAAAATTTAAAATTCATACAAGTAAATATAAATATCACTTCAACTCGACTTGTCTTGTCCCAAAACTTTGTAGCGGTTTCGCTTATCATGATTGGTCATCATATTACATATTGCACATTTTCTCAATTGTTTACGACTTCTAGCCTCCTCAATCCCACTCTTTATTCTTGAAGCTTTCTTGCGCCCCTTTGTTTGGGAACAAATAGGATCCAATAACGGCTCATCTTGAACGGCCTCATCATCATCTATTGAAATTTCTGGCACGCCATTTACATTAACTTCATCGGGGTCAAACTTCTCAACGATGGGTTGATTGTCAATGCACAACTGTACAACATGCTTAAAACCATTAATGGAGCATGATCCCGTAGAAGCTAATCGTAGGAGCAGTGCCACCAAATAATTGTACCGCATCGTCTGAGACTCCTCGTAGTTGGTCATCTCAATCAAAATCTTTGGTAGTTCAGCGTTCACTTTGTTACCATCTCTACACCAGCGGCTTAAAATATATTTATTCGGTATCTGCGTACTACTTTTTGCAATCATATGTCTTATAATGTGTCTACAAAGCATACCAGAATGTTCAAATTTTTTATAATTACATTGTATATCTCCAGTTTGAACATTACTAACAACAGTAAAGTACCTGTTGGATTCTTCGCTGACGTTTGTCTTGTACACTGCGTACAACTTCATATCCGATGTTACATGTTGAAGTTTCTTCATTATGTACTTTTGGGATTTTACAATCTCAATCTGAAAGCGTCTAAACATCTCCTTTGTATAAACAGCAGCTGCATGCGTTTCCAATGGTGATTCAAGAATCATAGTTCTAGTCCGATGACAGGTTGCGTAATCAGCTTGTCTCTCTCTCATTACCTGCTTCTCAATGGCTTTTTCTGAGTTTACGATGAATTCCTTTATACTCGTTGTCGCATTGACATACTCATCGAATAAACTATTCATCCCCTCACTCCTGGATGTAGTCGTCATTCTCGCTGCAAAAAAATTCTTTGTGTACGCCATGATCCATTTGTGCTTAACCTCATACAGTGATTGTAGCCAATCATGGTCATGCAGTCCGTAATCTGTCATCAGCTTTTCCCATCGCTCCTCAAATTCCGCAGCAGTCAATGATTTATAAACACACCAATTAAAATCATGTTTAAATATAGGATATGCGTCATACAATGTATGCAATTTCTCTGGAAATTTGTTACTAATATGCCATGTGCAAACTGCATGGTGTGTTTCAGGAAGAACCCTAGCAATCGCATTGTTCATGGCTTTGTCCTGATCAGTTATAATCGTAATCGGTGCCTTATTGTTCATTGCATTAAGCCAAGTCTCAAAGACCCAGACAAAAGTATCCTCCGTTTCATCCTGTATCAGTGCAAAACCAAACAAGACAGAATGGTAATGGTGATTTACCCCAGTGAATGGAACAAAAGGCATGGAATACTTGTTCATCCGATAAGTTGTATCAAATGTCACTACATCCCCAAAATTTTTGTAAGCTATCATTGATCGGTAATCTATCCACAAAATGCATGCGATTCGATGATCTTCATCTCGTTTGATATCGTAAAAAAATAGCAGATTTTCAACTGAAAGTTTTTTGAGATACTGCAGGGCTGCTTGGGCATCGTTAGAATCTATCGTGTCACGTCTTAAATCTCGCACAACATTCCGAATATCCATATTACTGAAACCAACATTTTCCCTCCCTCCTCCTATTTCACTAAAAACATTCATCATTGTACTTGGCCCTACTCCAGCGCTGTTTAAAGTTTCAATTAAAGTTCGAGCAACAGGAGTTATATTTTTCCGTGTTTGAATGAAAATTTTCTTGCTCGGAGTAACCAAATCATGATTGTGAGTCAACTCAATTTTTGAAACTTTTCATGTATCTTCCTTTTGTAGATGAACAACAGACATTCTAGCTTTGCACATCGTGCGACCTATTGAATCCCTTTTTCTTTTGACCTTACTACCTTCAACATCATCAACATCCTGTTTCTTTCTTTCGATCGGTTTTCTTGCTTTGGTACACGTAAAAAGTCTGTTGGACAAATTGTTGGAGCGGGCATGTTTATGACTTGCCTCAATTTTTATTTCAAAGCCACAACTTCGTGCATAGTTTCTATAAAATTCTTCCGCTTCTTGGATAGTAGAAAAAATCTGACCCTCGTATGGACTTTTTGAATGGTTAATATGCGATTGGTTCATGTTATGAGCATCAATATTATCCATGTCAATATTATCACGAGAAGAATTTGAGGAACTAGAATTAAACATATCTTCCGCCATAATTATAAACTTACCACGACGATTTGATGTGCGAATACTAATCTCCTTAATTGTGTGATTTTCTTCCTTGACGATTTGAGGTTCGAATACTAATCTCCTTAATTGTGTGGTTTTCTTCTTTGACGATTTGAGGTGCGAATACTAATCTCCTTAATTGTGTGGTTTTCTTCGTTGACGATTTGAGATGCGAATACTAATCTCCTTAATTATGTGGTTTTCTTTATTTGAATTTATGTTGCTGAGATCCCAATCTTTATTGCTATTGTTTTATCTTAATTGATGCAGGTATTTAATGGGATTTTCAGTACAGGAAGGAAATCTTCCAGATGTTTTAGCAGTGTTGTAATTGAGTTGAAATAGAATGTTGGATTTTCTGATGTATACAATCTTGTTTAGTGTTGTAATTGAATTTAAATAACTACAGGGATTGTCTGTATTGGCTACAATCTTGTGTAATTTATTTTTATAACAGGAAAGAAATCGTGTGGAGTTATATCTTGCTGAAATTGTTTGTACAGGGATCTTTGTGTAATTTATTTGTATAACAGGCATGTTGTTTATGCGTACAGGAATACTTGGAATGCTACTGACTTATTTCCGCTAGTAATACTAGCGGACTACAGACATATAATGCATATAATACTGACTTATATCCGCTAGTAATACTAGCGGACTACAACATATAATACTGACTTATATCCGCTAGTAATACTAGCGGACTACAGGTTACTGTCAAGAACGAGGGGCTTTATTGTCCGTAAATTACAATAAGTGCGTCCGCTAGTAATACTAGCGGATGAGGAAATAAAACTCCAAATCGCAGCCGTTAATCACTAAATCGTGTGGTTTAGAGCCTATATGCCAATAATAGTCCAATAGCATATAGATGCTATGGATCACTCCCCATATATATATATATATATATATATATATATATATATAGTGGGATGATCCATAGCATCTATATGCTATGGGGTAAAAAGTGGCATATAGTATCTATACCGTCCGTTTAATAAATAGATAGCTGAGATTTAGTGTTGGAATACGTCGTCCGCTAGAAATACTAGCGGACGTGTTTAATCAAAATACTTGACTCTTATGCCCCCAAATTACTCATACTGGCCAAGACAGATAAAAGTAACTACCCAATCCGCTAGTATGGCTAGCGGACGGTAAGTTCCACACCCCACAAAATTCCTCTGCAACAAGACATCCTCTTCCTCTGCAACAAGACATGAAACACTGCAACAAGACATGAAACAAAGACAGAGTACTTGGCCAACACATGCTGCGACTGAGCTAGACATGAAACAAAGACAGAGTACTTGGCCAACACATGCTGCGACTGAGCTAGATGCGCATCGATCATCGGCAGCTGATCCACCGGCGTAGCAATTCGGAGACACGAAACATGCGCCGAAAGCAACTGATCATATAAAGGATGAGAATCGACTGGGAGAGGCACTGGTTGGACGCGGAGAAGTCGGAATTGGTGGTTTGTAAGTGTAGGAAGTTGTCATCGGCGTAGTGGTGATGGTGGTGGTTTTGTGGCCGGAATCGCGTTGTTAAGCGACGTCGGTGCTCCACCTTGCTTACCGGTGACTTCAGGCGATGAGTGGCCGAGGTGTTCCGGTAATAATTCCCGTAAGACGGCCACGTTATCGGTCAACTGTTGGTCTTTGTAGTGGTGAAGTGCCATTGCCCGAGAGATTTGGTCGTGAAACGCCATTGTAGAGATTAAAGAAATTAGTGTCAGAGCTCTCTATCAGCCTACTCTGAAAGTCTATTCTAGAGAGAGAAAGATGAGCATAGCTTAATTTGTTCATATACAAGTTTTTTATTGAATATAGAACCTGTAAGTTGTAACTTCGTAATTATTTCTGAACTGTAGCTTAATTTGTTCTCTCCCAAATCCACCCATTACTTAAGAAGTGACTTTGCAATTCTAGTTACATTCTCTTCTGTGAAACCGAACTTCTTGAATGCATCCAAATAATCCCCACTAGACCCAAACTCTTCCACCCCAAGCACCACTCCTTCCCCTCCCACATACTCCCTCCAACCAACCGGTGACCCTGCCTCAACGCTCACACGCTTAATCACACACTGTGCTGATTGTTTGACGTAAACAGACAATAATAACACGTCCGCTAGTCTTACTAGCGGACAGACTGTTGATTTGCATAATGGGGGCATAAGCGTTCAGAATTATTATTAATACATCCGCTAGTATTACTAGCGGACGACGAGTTGCCATATCAGATCGCATCCATTCATTAATTACACGGACGGTATAGATGTTATATGTCATTTTTTAATCCATAGCAAATAGATGCTATGGATCATTCCCCATATATATATATATATATATAAGATCTCAATTTTAGTTTATAAAAAAATAATCTGATTTCCCAAATTCCATTAAAATTCAAGCTATTTCGATTAGGGCTTACGTAATGGTCATTGAAATGATGCTGACATTAGGTATTAGGCATTGCCTTCGTCCACTAGTTGGAAGACCAATTCGGCCAACAAGAACAACCGTAATATCTCGAATTTTTAATGGTATATTAAAAAATTATTAGAAAATAAGTACTTGGTAATTAATAATAATAATAATTAATAAAATAATAAAGTTATTTGAGTAGTGTACTTATGTATGGATAATTATAATATAAGATAACTATATAGTGTGATATTGATCTTTTTTAAATTTCAAAAAGATTATTACGCTAATAAGTAATTATCCTGCATATAATAAAAATATTGTTATAATAAATAGACAGCATAATTTAAACGTAAACAAAATTAAAATTACTTCAGACTAACTATGTTAAGAGAAAGAAGAAGAGAATAGAGAAAGATGGGTGGAAAATGATTTGAAGATGGAAAATTTAAATTTTGTAAGATCTCTTCATCTTCTTTTTAATTTTGATTTTAGTTGATAAATATTGATTTGGAATTTAGTATATTTGGAGATTTTTATTGGGAGATTTGGAAGTAAAAATCAGTGGAAATTAGGAAAGAAAAAGAACCCCATTAAAGGTAAGAAAGTTAAATTTGAAAATCTGTTTTTTCTTTTAATTTTGGCAGTTCTTTGCGTGGTCAATAACTCTTAATCCTACTGTTGGATCGTTCTTAATTTTGGATATGTTGTAGTTCTATATGTTTTGAAAATATCCATCAATTTTGAACTGTTGAAGTTTAATATTTTACTTGTTATGAAATTTAGGAGATTGCTGATTTGAATTTTTCGTAGCAGATTTTCTACAATTTATACTAATGTTCAAAAATTGATAATTTGGTGATTTTATGTTCGATTTGGGTGATTCTCGAGGCTAAATTGTAGCCCTTGAAATCTAGTTTCCATTTATGATTTTGGATTTAGAAAATAAGCTCAACATGAAGGAGTTTTGGGAGAAATAGTGGCATGAGGTCTTGATGACATTTGCACAGATTTGGAGATTGGAGATTTATGATTTATGATTAATTATTAAAATTCTTGTTATGCAGAGGACTATTACGAGGTGAAGTGATAATTGATTCTTTGGTTGAGACGACGTTTTGTATCATCGGATTGATTTTTAGGTAATTGTAATTGTAAGTGGCTCTCTAAACTATTTAGTATTTTGAAATCATATATTGCAAGTGGTTTTAAGAACTATTCAGTGTTTTTTCTAAATTATCGCTTATTTTTATGTATGCCTTGGTAATTATTTGGATGTCTAAATGTACTGTTTCAAAATTTGTTATGTTTTATTTAGGGCTTTCATTTAAATCAAAACGTTACTATTTTATTTTAAACTTCGAATCAAGTATTGAGAATAGAATTTTGATTTAGAAAATGAGACTATGATCTTGAGCTGTGAAAAAAGTATAGTTTTGAACATTAACACCTCGAACCCGCTACTGGCCTGAAGTGCTACATGCCGCAAACTCGAAGGCTCACAAGATGATTAAAACTCAATTGCACAGTTCCAAACATTTACAAAATTAAATAAATAATGAAACTATTGAAAAACCTCAATAAATATTTTATCGAATGAGCAAAAGTCTTGAGCCTAAAACAATATGGACAGAGGTGCATCTCCTCTAAATCAAAGTCCAACAAAAATCATATCAAAATATTATACCGAAACTTAAATTTGTCATCTCATGTTTATCCTTAACTTGATCCATAGCATTTTTGCCCTCGAAACAAGGTAACCTGTAATATTGTAAAGGGTGAATGATGAAGCCCAGTAAGTAGTAATCCTTCTTGTCTAGCCGGATCAAGTATAATTTGCAAAATACTTTTTCGAAATAACTTTTCTTCGATAACAATAGTAAAATGCTTTCCAAACAAAAATAAATTATAACAAAACAATTTCACATTCAAAAACAATTTCAATGTATACAATATATGTTTTAGTCCATTGCCCTAATGACTAAGGTTACAATAGTCTTATAGCATAGCCCAAATGTTCGATAATGTCAATGATCACGCACCCTACTAAGGTATTTATAATGTGCACGCTCCCCGAATGACATCTAAAAGTTGTGCACATAGTAGGTTCTATAATAGCTCCAAAAATAAGCGTAGACACTAACATGTTCTGTAATAACCGTAAATTTTACGATTTAATATTAATAATTATAAATAGAGCATGTGATTAATTATTTTATAAATGCTTACATGGCATGAGGTGAGTAACTCAATTGAATTAAAATTTAACTTTTAATTATTGATAAGATGTGGAGAATTATGGAAGGTTTATGAGATGTCTTGTGTGACACAATGATGGAATTAGTGAGGAATAATTAAGTATTTACATGTTTATAATCCAAATAATAAATTGGGAGTCTAGCCCAATAAATTAATTGATGGACTTTTGAGTTAGCCCAATAAACTTGGGTCATTTAAAATCCAATTCGGAACCCAACATAATAGTTAACTGATGGTACAAGGTGTTGGTTAAATGATATGACATGAGGCAATGGGCCCGACCGACTAGCCCCTAGTCTATGTCTGAAATCTATTCTCTTATCCCAAATTAAGGGTCACCAAGTACAAGGAGCAGTAGCCTAAACTCTCTTTACGCAAATTTTTAAGCTGCTAATCCTAGGCATACAGGGTTAGCTAAGTGGCTGGTATGGAGTGGTTAAACAACTCATTAAGTAACCATTGTTCATTTCTATTGCACCATGAATCCCAACATTGGGTAAAGCAAGTGTCTAGTCCATGCTTTTCTCTTTAAATACAAGCCACCGTGGCAGTCTGTTATAGTGATAAGAGTGTTGGAGAAATCTGAGTAAAGAATTCTTAGTTGCTAAGCATTACCAAATCAGTGTGTGAGATATCAAGGTTAAAGCTCGAGAAGGTATAATTTCTACTTCGTTCTTAACTTGAGTCTTATTTGATTCTCGGTTTTCCTAAATTAATAGGTCAAGTATGATGAATTAACATGATATAGGGTGTTTAGAAAGTTTACTTTCGTGCATGAATGCGTTAATAATTGTCTGGAATCAAGTTGTGGCTACTCTGCAAAACATAGCATGTTCACTGCTTCTGAACTCCATGGGGTGCAGATGCACCGTACTTAGGAACCAGTTGATGGGTTCGGTCGTGTTAGACCATGTATTAAGAAATTCCCTTAGGTTGTATGCATATAGTAAAGTCTTAATGAAATTAACCCAACAAACTTAGACTTTGTCGAAATAGTGTAGACCGAAGTCTCGGAAAGAGCTGACTTCGGAGATGTCTTCGGACAAAGCGTGTTGTCTTCGGACAAGTCGTAATGTCTTCGGACAAAGTGTGTTGTCTTCGGACAAGTCGTAATGTCTTCGGACGAAGCGTGTTGTCTTCGGACAAGTCGTAATATCTTCGGACATGGCTAGATGTCTTCGGCTTCGGACATGGCGAGATGTCCTGGGACTCGGAGACAGCATCATAACTTGATATAAGGATGGATTAATAAATATTACTATACTGCTATAAACTATTATTACACAAATGAGTTTTAAGTAGAGAATTTTACTAACTTTGGGAAAATAAATCTAATGCCTGCAAACATGCGTAGAAAAGGGTCGGTGGGATTGATAGATGTTATTGTCTACTTAAAGCAATGAACCTCTTGGAACTACGAAGAAGAAAGATTATGAATAAACTAGTAGTGGTCAAAAGTATGAGCATGTTAGTGTACAACTATGAGTTTTGATGGGTGCAGTAGTATACATAGATAGAAAAAAAAATGTGTTATGTGTACATGTTGTTTACATATGTATATTAAGTGTGTTTGGCTAATGAATACCTATACTTACATAAATAGGACAAACATAATTCATTGAGGTGATTTTCGCTATAGTAGCAATCAACGCTAAAGGCAAGTTCCCTAACCTCACTCAAATTTACATTGAGTAAGTATCCGAACACTATTATTATTGTGTTGCAAGTTCCTTAACCTCACTCAAATTTACATTGAGTAAGTATCCGAACACTATTATTATTGTGTTGCAAGTTCCCTAACCTCACTCAAATTTACATTGAGTAAGTATCCAAACACTATTATTATTGTATTGCAAGTTCCTTAATTCTCACACTGTATTCATTGAATTGTTGTCATATCAATCATATTTTTATCAAGCAAATATCTGTTTCTATTCGAAAATCATTTGTATACCTTGACGTTGTTGCAAGCATTGGACTTATCGTTCTTAAATGCATTATAAAAATTGTCTAAGCCATTGATTCGACTAGACTATTATTATGTGTTAAAAAGCTATCCAAACCGATTGACTTGGTGCAGACTGTCGTAAATCTACTGAGATGAACAACCCTCATTGAAGGGGAAATTATATATTGTCGGGTACCCGACGTGCGCACATGAGTATGATTAAATGTTATGCATAACATAGGGTACTTTAGGCTGAACACCTGTTGTACTCATTTGTATTGGATTACAATGTAATACTGTTAATTCTAGTAAGAGTTCTTAGTCCTTAGTGACTACTCAGTGCTCATTCATATTGAACCTCAAAATGAATAAATCCTGAAAGTTGTTGATATCCTTCAGTCTATAGCAATACTTATTGAATACTCTTGATATTTCTCGATATCCTTGAACTACCAATTATTATTATACCCTTGAAAGGTTTAAATGCTATAACTGCTTGTTCTTCTGGCTATATTACTTGCTGGGCAAACTTGTTGCTCATTCTTGTTTCCTAAAAACATTACAGTTAAGACAGAGCAGGGCGGTACTTCAGGACAGGACAAGGAAAAGGGCAAGGCGACAGAATAACTTAGTCCCTAAGACTAGAAGTATTATTATTATTGTTATGATTGTTATGATGTATTCAAGAATGATTAAGTATGTTTAAGTTAATTACTGAATTGTCGTAGTAATGGTTACGGTACCTTGGGACGCGAATATTTATATTATATCAATGTAAATTATTCTATTAATTCCGTTGTTAATGATTTAGTAGGATATTCGTAGTTGCACGCGATGCACCGAATTCGAGATATGGGTGTCCGAATTTTGGGGGCGTCACAAGTTCTACACATAGTCGGACTGAGCATTTCAAAAATATTTCTCACTACTATCGATATTCTAAACTATACTTTTTCACAGTTAAAAAAAATCATATAATCTTATTTCATAATTCAAAGTATATATTTGATTCAAAGTTTGAAATAAAATATTAAAGTTTTCATTTAAATGAAAACCTTAAATAAAACATAACAAACTTTGAAATAGTACATTTTGGCATCTGAATAATTACTAAAGCATACATAAAAGTAAGCGATAATTTATAAAAATACTAAATAGTTTGGAAAACAAATTACACATAATTTTAATATACTAAATAATTCATAGAGACGCTCACAATATACAATTAACCAAAAGATTAATCATGTGTTACAAAATATCATCTCACCCAAAGAATCAATTACCAGTTCACCTTGTAACACTCCTTTGCATAATTACAATTTTAATAATTAATCATAATTTATAAATCTCAAATTCCCAAATATGTCCAAATGTCATCAAAACCTCAAGCTACTATTTTTGCCAAAACTCTATCATATTGAACTTATTTTTTAAATCCAAAATCAAAAACAAAAAATAGACTTCAAGGGCTCCAATTTAGTCTCAAGAATCACCCAAATCGAATATAAAACCACCAAATTATCAAATTTTAAATATTAGTACAAATT
Source organism: Panax japonicus (assembly GCA_020205505.1). NCBI lineage: Eukaryota > Viridiplantae > Streptophyta > Magnoliopsida > Apiales > Araliaceae > Panax > Panax japonicus. Next base: position 46,749,365 of record CM035092.1, on the reverse strand, counting down.
GCTGAAACTTTGCTTTAAAAAATCCAGATCAACAATATCCTAAATTCTAGAACAAATAAAATACTTAACTTCAACGGTTCAAAATTGGTGCACATGTTTCCAACTTATATAAATTCAACATATCCAAAATTAAGAACGATCCAACGGTTGGATTAAGAGTTATTGATGATGCAACGGACTGCCAAAATAATAAAAAATAGATTTTTAGATTTAACTTTCTTACCTTCAATGGAGTTCTTTTCCTTTTCTAATTTCCTTTGATTTTCACTTCCGAATCTCTCGAGAAAAATCTCTAAATATCCAAAAAAAACAAAATTAATATTTACACATTAAAATCAAAATTAAAGAAGAAGATGAAGAGATGTTACTAAATTTCAAGTTTCCATCTTCAAATCTTTCCCTACCCATTTTTCTCTATTGTCTCTTCTTCTTTCAGTCAGTGTAGCTAATTTGGAGTAATTTTAATATTTTCTATATTTTAATTATGGTGTCTTATTTATTATAACAATAACTCTTTTTTTTAATCTGCTTGATAACTAACTATTAGGATAAGAATACTTTTGAAATTCAAAAATATCAATATCATACAAATTAGTTATCTTATGTTATAATTTTCCATACATAAATAGCTACTTACTTAACTTTATTATTTTATTAATTATTAATTATTATTAACCACCAAGTAGTTATTTTCTTTAAAATAAACTTTAATTATATCATAAAAAATTCGAGATATTACATTTTTCCCCTGTTAAAGGAATTGCGTCTTCGGAATTCAAACCATAGAACTATTCCAAAAAGACACCTACTACTTATCGGTTCCTAAATAACAACAAGCATGACTGTACCTCCAATATCCTATACTAACGATATAATCTTTTTTATTTATATATAGTCAAATTATCTAATCATAACCCACAGTTAGTCCCAAAATCATTTTTTAGGAAATGCATGTGTGAGCTTTCTAACCCAATACATTGTGAGGGGCCACTATTTTTATAACATGTAAAACAACTCGGGTCAAATCTCGAGTTCGGAACAAATCTTGGGTCAAATCTCAAGTCCAAATCGAATCAAATCCATCCAAACAAGTCCTTAAACTATTAGCCCAATAGTTTCTTCTTGGGTCATCTTAACCCACCACGGGCTCACCCAAAATATCATGATTGAAGGTACTATTATTAGTAACTTAATTCCTTATACAAATACAGTTTTTTTTCCATATCTTTAGATGTGGGACTAGAGTGTTACAAACTCCCCCACTTAAATATTTGACGCCCTCGGCAGAATCGATCGCACACGATCCACATATCTTTATCTCTTTAGCAATTGTGGGATAATAATGGTTGGCTTCCTGTCCTCACCTTCAGACATTTCTCCATTATGGAATAATATCACCAGTCTTTGTGTTTTCACATTCGAAAATTCGATCGGATGAACCTGGCCCGAGCTTTTGAGAGTCGGCTCTAATACCATATATAACAATTCGAGTCAAATCCCGAGTCCGAAACAAATCTTGGGTGAAATTTTAAGTCTGAATCGAATCAAATCCATCCAAACAAGGCCTTAAGCCACTAGCCTAATAGTATCTTCATGGGTCATCTTACCAGAAGGTCATAACTAAAGGTACTATTGTTAGTAACTTAATTCTTTATACACAAAAAAAAATTCATCTCTTTCGATGTGGGACTGGGGTGTTACTCCCACACAACCACAAATTAATCTAGAAAGTGCACAACACTTAATCGTTAGAGAAAGTATAACAACTTGGGTCAAATCTCAAGTTTAAATCAAATCATTAGTATAATAAAACTTAATGTGTTATCTAATGAATATCTTTTAGAGTCATTTCAGCTCACCACAAGCTCACACAAAAGATCATGCTTGAAGGTATTAATGATAGCAACTTGAGTCCTTATAAACACTATAGCTGTAAATGGATATTTCGGATACGGATACAGGTATATCTATATCTGTATCCGAAAATAAATTTTAATATCTGTATTCGTATCCGACGGATATGTAATATGAAATATTTGTATTCGTATCAGATGAATAATATTTGAATACAGATATTATCTGTATCCGTTTTGTTTAATATAATATGGATAATATACCAAATATTCATATATTCGTATTCGTATTTGCATTCGCATCTGCTCAAAATAAAATTTTAATTTTCTTTGTTATTCCTAAAGGCACACAAAAAGATCTAGAAGGGAGGGGTTGAGTAAATCCTTTAAATTTTTCTTTTTGAAGATAGATTGCCAAATTAGTTTAACAAGTTAAATTGATTAAGTTAAGCACATCGGAATATTAGTTGAAAAAACCCTTCAAAGATTAATTGAAAATCACAGTTCTAAATTTAGTGAAGGTTGCAGAAACTAGTTATAGATCAGAAATTGTAAAGTGAAAGGTAAAAATAAATGTGCGTGAATTAAATGACACAATTATTTTTAAGAAGTTTGAAGCACAAAAGTCTCCAAGTCTTTTCTTCTACTCTGAGAGTAGGGATGATCCACTAAGGCAGAGGTTACAATAACCTGGGTTCACTTAGAACCAATACAACAAAGAGTTTCACTATGATTATTCATTCTTAGACTTACCTTTCTATCAATACCAAAGCAATTGGCGTTAGATAGCTTAAATTTTCATAAATAACATTTAAAAAGAGTTACTATGAAATCAATAAATCATTCTAACATTTGTTTAACCAAACATTAGCATTAACATTTTCTTATACTATACATGGCAATACATGGCAAAACATGTCTTGAATACTTGAACAAAAATGCAAACTATTTGCTAAAGGGATAAATAACGTTTTGGTCACTGTACTGGGGTCCGGTTTTCATTTTGGTAACCGAAACTTTTTTTCTTATAATCGAATTACTGTACTCTCACATATTACAAAATGGTCATTAATTTTACTTTCCGTCCAAAATCAGACGGAAATCGTGAGTGACGTGATGACTGTGCGATAATAATAATAATTCCAAAACTAATAATAATAATAATAATAATAATTTCAAAACTAATAATAATAATAATAATAATAATTTCAAAATAATAATAAAATACTAATACTAATAATAATTTTGAAATAATAATAATAATAGTATTAATAATAATTTCAAAATAATAATAATAATAATTTTTAAATAATAATAATAATTTGTTTTTTTATTTTAATGGAGAATAAAAAATGATTTGTCAAATTTACCCTTACTAAAATAATTTAAATTAATAAAATAAAATTTATTAAAATAATTTGTCAAATAACGTTTTTTTAAATAATAATAATTATTATGTATTTAAAATTAATGTTTTTTAAAAAAGAAATTATGTTAAAAAAATTATGTTTTTTAAAAATCAATTTTTTTAAAAAGTCTGTTTTTAAAAAAAAATTGTTTTTTTTAAAATAGAATTTTTAAAAAAATTAACATTTTAAAATTCTATTTTTTAAAAAAGTAGTTTTTTAAAAAAATTCTGTATTTTTAAAAAAGTCTATTTTTTAAAAGAAATCTATTTTTTAAAAAAAGAAATTAAAAATTTCTGTATTTAAAAAAGAAATTAAAAATTCTGTATTTTAAAAATTTAGTATTTAAAATAGAAATTAAAAATTTCTGTATTTAAAAAAGAAATTAAAAATATAAAATTTAAATACAGAATTTTTAATTTCTTTTTTAAATACAGAATTTTTTGATTTCTTTTTAAAATACAGAATTTGAAAAAGAAATTAAAAAATTCTGTATTCAAATTCTGTTTAAAAAAAAAATCAAAAAATTCTGTATTTAAAAAAGAAATTAAAAATTCTGTATTTTAATTCTTTATTTTTAATTTCTTTTTTAAATACAGAAATTTTTAATTTCTTTTTTAAATACTGAATTTTTAAAATACAGAATTTTTAATTTCTTTTTTAAATACAGATATTTTTAATTTTTTTAAATAATAGATTTTTTTTAAAAACAGACTTTTTTAAAATACAGAATTTTTTTAAAAAACAGCTTTTTTAAAAAAAAATAGAATTTTAAAATGTTAATTTTTTAAAAAATTCTATTTTTAAAAAAATAATTTTTTTTAAAAATAGACTTTTTTTTAAAAAATAGAATTTTAAAAAACATAATTTTTTTAACATAATTTATTTTTTAAAAAACGTTAATTTTAAAGACATAATTATTATTTTAATTTTAAAAAACGTTATTTGACAAATTATTTTAAAAAATTTTATTTTATTATTTTAAATTATTTTAGTAAGGGTAAATTTGACAAATCATTTTTTATTCTCCATTAAAATAAAAAAACAAATTATTATTATTATTTAAAAATTATTATTATTATTATTTTGAAATTATTATTATTATTATTTCAAAATTATTATTAGTATTAGTATTTTATTATTATTTTGAAATTATTATTATTATTATTAGTTTTGAAATTATTATTATTATTAGTTTTGGAATTATTATTATTATTGCACATTCATCACGTCACTCACGATTTTCGTTTGATTTTGGACGAAAAGTAAAATTAATGACCATTTTGTAATATGTGAGAGTACAGTAATTCGATTGTAAGAAAAAAGTTTCGGTTACCAAAATAAAAATCGGACCCCATTACAGTGACCAAAACGTTATTTATCCCATTTGCTAAAGTATAAAAATTCAAAAAAATTTACAATAGCAAGGTTTAGGAAACTTGCCTTAAGCATCAACTATTTATAGTTTAAGCTAATTCATTTTCTTTACAGCCTACACACATAAATATACGAGTACATACCAATTAAACACATAAACAAGGCCAAATTCTGGTTTATTTCTACTTCTCTTAATATTGTATTCATTTAATACGTTAAACTTAAGTTTATACTTTATGTTCATTGATCCTTGTTACCACTTGTTATCATCCACTATTATCTGTTATCAATATTTAATATTGAAGTATCATACTTCATTTCTTTTAAGTCAAATGTCCAAGTTATTTATTTGTATCACTTAAACATTTACATCCTACGTAAATACAAAATAATTATTTTGTTTCAGTAGTTTACGTTTAAGTGGTTTCATTCTTTCAATTTAACTTTCAATCATTAATTAAGGTTCTAATACCCTTATTAGAATGTTACAATTAATTAACATTTATTTTCATTCTTACTTCTTAAGTTTTCTTCTTCTTTTTTGCTTTAAAAATCTCTTTACTTTGCAAGACACGGGGTTGGCGCTTCGGTGCCGGTTCCTCCATTATTTCCTGGCGCGGGGGCATGAGTTAACAGAAAGTCTAGGTCGAACTGGCACTGCGGTGCCTTGTTTCTAAGCTTAACTGGCATTGCGGCGCCAGACTTAGCACTTTGAAATTTTCTTTATTTTTAGACTACAATCTTGAAGTTAACTTCACATTGTCGTATGCTAGTCTTTTTAACTCAGAATTTGTCCGTTCTCGAGCCATTATCTAGCTTTCATGACATACTTTAAATCCCTCTCGGACAGAATATTTTTTCGAGCTTTCTAACTAAGCATTTAATAAGTCCAAAAATGTCATGACGCATAGTTTTTCATATTTAACGTTTTTAACGATTAATTTTCTTTTCTTCATATTTTTCTCATCTGGAGTCGAAACGAGTTCGTCTCGAGTCCACGGTTTCCTATTCTCTTGAATTACTCAATTTCTTGGAAAATAAAATTCCTGGAATTGATTAACTACAAACAAAAAATCATTTTAATTTACATTTTTCATCGATTAACATACTTTACTAAAATTTTTGCCATAACTTCGTTATAACAAATTTTTACTCTATTCCAAAGGGACCATTTCCATAATTCTTACACTAACATAAGATGGTTTTCAATTTGTCCATCAACAATGCATATATGATGGTTTTAAGATTATCCATTAAAAACTTTTAACATAGTTTCTTATGTTCTTTATTTTACTAGAATGATTTTTGTGACGCCCCCAAATCCAGGTATCTTCCAACCCGACAGATGGTGTCACACGCTACTACCATTCACACATACATTCAATTAAAAAGCCTCAATGGATCGAATATGTCTTCTATACATTCAAAATAATATTAACATTCCCCAGGTTCTTTATAACCATTACATTTGTTCTTGTCATAATATCAAATATATTACAATCATTCACCCTATACTATTACATAAGTATTCTACGGGTTCGTCTTCGCCTTGCCCTTATCCTTGCCGGAGCCTTCGATCCGTTCGATCTTAATTGTGTTCATATGGTTCAAGCAAGAGTGAGCAATGACTATCTCAACAAGTACAAACTTTCTAATAAACAACATGCTTAAAACATAGGAATCGTATATCTTCAATAACTGAACAATAGTTACGAAGTACTATTGATAAGTCAAAATAACACTTCTTTTCCTTCAAAACGTTTTACAACAACAATATTCAGTAAAACATCAATTTTGTTCCAAGACCTTGAGCATTTCATAAGTTCTTTGAAAAAGACATCCCGACACTAAGTCTGTAAGTCCGACATTTCTTATGAGCACATTTAGGTGATCAGCCTATAGTACTCTATGTTGATCAACACTACATTCATTAAAGGTATGTACGTTTAAGTTGTGGCAACCTCACGTGCCTGTCGTTTGATGACAAATTTTTTTAGCATACTCAGTCTTCGTTTGAAAACCACACCAATATAACTTGGTAAACATTGACCATACTTTAATATAAACATAATATAAGTCTAGCCGAAAGAATTGGCTTTGACTTCATCATACAATACTTCATGTGTAAGAATACATGAATTACAAAGCTTGTCCAGATTGAACTGGAACAAGGGTTGGAATACTTGCCTTTAGCGTCTGATATAGTTATAACATGTTCTTGTTAAGTCTTTAAGCCTCTACAGTAAATGATAACATCACATAACACATTAGGTCATGAATGAACATATATGTTTCCTAATGAATCTTACCCTTTTTCTCAATCTAATTATGACTTAAATTTGTTATTTATTGGTTTCGGCTTTTCATTACGTCGTTCTTACATTCATGTTCAATTGACTTACGTTAACCTTAATTGATAATACTTAAGGTTTAAACATGTCTTAACAATATTATAATCAAGCCTTAGTTCATTACTAATGAGTTACTATTCATTTCATACTTGTAAACCTTATTCACTTTCCAAACCCTAAGACTGGCGTTGCGGCACCTGTCATAGCCTTTCATCTCGCGCTGCGGCGCCAGTTAGCAGTAACTAGAACCCGGCCTTGGCGCTGCGGTGCCACACTCAACCCTCATGTTCACGCCGCAGAGCGACTCTACAGTATGTGATTGCACTGTATATGGTGCTGCAACACTACCAATATACCTTGGGTTGGCGCCGCAGCGCCAACTCTGTGCACCATAAATTTTTGACAGACTTTTAATCTTGCGAACTTGCCAAACTCGTAACTTCTTCGTTATAAGTCCGAATTTGCTCGTTCAAAAGCCTACGATTAACAAATTACATACTCTACATGTTCATTCAAGAATTTTAGCTGTTTGACTTGGTTTGATAAAAATTCACCTATTAGTTCATTTTTAACGAAAACGATAAACTTTCGTGAACGTTTACCGCTCGTTTCTTCGTTCTAAGTCGGAATCTGGTCATTTTCGAGTCCACAACTCTATAATGCCAAATATGACTAGTCTCCATCGAAAACCAACGTTTCTGAATTCAAACACAAAATATGACTTCCATTTCGAGAATTTTACAAAGTCGACGACTATCGTCCAATCATGTGAATTACGACATAACTTCGTTACTTAGGTTTTGGTCATCATTCTAAATGGATTCTAACCATCATATGACCATTTCAAACAACAATAATACATCAACTTATTTTTAAGCTATGTTTTGGCTTATTCTTCATAAGTTCATGACTTAATAACTTATAAACTACAAGTTTCCATTCCTTATGACTTATTATAGATTTAAGTCCTTTAATCAACATTCTCACATCTTATCAAACATACTAACTTCATATGGAAATCATATGACAAGTTCATCATAATTTCATAACTTATTTAGGTTTATCTTACTTATTCATGACTTAATCGGCTTAAGTCCATTCATTAATCAATTCTTACATGTTCTTAACATACATGGTTATTAGACTACACTTCTCTTATCGCCCTTCAATGATAGAGATAGAAGATTATTAGATTATAAGATCATTACCTTTGATGACTAACTTCTTCTTCTTGGAAATCTAGCAAAGGATGTTTTGACTAAAAAGTGCTTATTCTCTCTAACACTAAAGTTGCTTTATGTTGGATGAAAATTGAACAAGAAAAATAATGAAATCCCACTTGCTATTTATAAAAGTCTCTAAGTTAGGGCATAAGAGTCATTAGGACATCCACCTCCTTAGATTAACCTCCTTACTATTCACTACTTAACTTTTAAGTAAACTTGTCAACCACACAACTTTCTTGCTCACCACAAAAAGTTCTTGGTCACCGGTTAAAGTTCTTTGTCACTAAGTTTAACCCACATCAACCTTGGTTGCTCCATGGATCAAGCCTAACCCATTGGATCATTACATTGGGCTTAAGTTAATTAACTTAGCTTATTCATTTTGGGCTTGCATTAAGTTACTTCGGGCTTCATATAAACTAACACTTGGCTTAATCCTTGATACATCTTGGGCTTGTCCCTTAATTCGCATTGGACTTGTACTTCATACAATATCCACCATTCCATTCATTTTGTCTTTAATCCTTAACGTTCTCAATTTAAGTTCGCATGCGAAATATTACTTTTTTTATACTTAGATATTTACTACATAATCCATCTCACCTCGATATTATAACGTTACATATTTCTCAGAAGTTCAAAAATAATTTCCGAGCAAAAATCAATGAATAGTGTTTTTCGAAAAATTTCTCAAAAAATTGTTATTTTCATCTTGGAAATTCAAACACTTTAATTCATTCACATAGTTAAAATACTACGACTTTTCGACGTCTCTAGGTTATAGAACGAAATTCATCTTACTAACACATAATAATAATAAATAATATTATTTTATTCATTATTAAAAGTATTTATAAAAGGTTCGATTTTCTGGGGCGTTACACTCTCTCCCCCTTATAAGGATTCTGTCCCCAGAATCTCGCTTAAAAAAAATTACACAAACAGATGAGGGTAATTCTTTTTCATCTTTTCTTCAAGCTCCCACGTTGCTTTTTCGGCATCGTGGTTCTTCCATAACACCTTTACGGAAGGTATGACTTTGTTCCGCAGATCTTGTTCCTTTCTATCGATTATTTGAATCGGCGTCTCTTTGTACGTTAAGTCCTTCTCGATATAAATAGGCTCATACTCTATTACGTGCTTATAATCCGGCTTATAAGGACGCAATACCAATACGTGAAACACATTATGTATTCGTTCTAGGTCTGGAGGTAATGCTACCATATAAGCTACTTCACCTACCCGCTTTAACACTTCAAAAGGTCATATAAACCTCGGACTTAACTTTCCTTTCTTTCCAAAGCATATCTTTCCTTTCCAGGGAGATACCTTTAGAAACACGTAAGAGCCTACTTCAAACTCCCTATTTTCTCGATGCGAATCTATAAATTTCTTCTGTCTGTCTTGAGCTGCTATTAGACGCATCCGTATCAATTTAACAATATTCGTTGTTTGCTGCACCAATTCAGGTCCTAGCATTCGGCGTTCTCCCACTTCATCCCAATACAATGATGTTCTGCACTTCCTCCCATACAAAGCTTCGTAAGGGACATACCTATGCTTGAATGATAACTATTGTTATATGTAAACTCTACTAATGGTAGATGATCATCCCAACTACCCTTAAAATCCATGACGCGAGATCTTAACATATCTTCCAACGTCTGAATTTTCCTCTCACTCTGTCCATCAGTTTGTGGATGATATGTCGTACTCAACTTCAACTGCATTCTCAATTGCTCTTGTAGACTCCTCCAAAAGTTCAATGTGAATCGTGGATTATGATCTGACACAATCGTCACTGGTACTCCATGTCTGGAAATTATTTCCTTAACATAAATTTTAGCTAATTGGTTTAAGTTATACTTGACCCTAATTGGCAAAAAGTGAGCCGACTTCGTCAACCGGTCCACTATTATCCAATGACTATAGCAAGCCACTTGGTCGTTGATGTTCGGCCTTAACTCTCTGATAAGTCAAGCACCTACTCACATACTCGGCTATCTCTCTTTTCATGTTCGGCCACCAAAAACTCTGTCGAAGGTCTTGATACATCTTAGTGCTATCGGGATGAATAGAAAACCTTGAACTATGAGCCTCTTATAATATCTGCTCCTTTAATTTCATCTCATTCGAAACCCAAATTCTTCCTTTAAATCTTAATAACCCCCGTTATCAAGACTGTATTTAGTATCTTTTTCATTGGTTAGCCGCTCCTTTACCCGGTCACACTCATCAGTTCTGAGCTGCACCTCATTGACTCTCTCTCTATGATGGTAGATGGAATATCTGTTGCAAACAATATCTGTTCCGATTCTCTTGGAAACCTAACTTCTATTTCCATCCTAGCCATCTCTGTTATTAACTCAGTTTGAGCTGTTAACATAGATAACTTTTCCAGACCCTTCCTACTTAAGGCATCAACAACTACATTGGCTTTTCCAGACCCTTCCTACTTAAGGCATCAACAACTACATTGGATTTTCCAGGGCGATACAGGATTTCACAGTCGTAATCCTTTATCAACTCCAGCCATCTCCTCTGCCTCATATTCAACTCCTTTTGTGTGAAGATATATTTTAGACTCTTATGGTCCGTGTCTATCTCACATCTTTCTCCGTAAAGATAATGCCTCTATATCTTTAAGGCAAAAACTACTGCGGCCAGTTCCAGATCAGTAGTAGGGTAAACTTTCTCATAATCCTTCAACTGCCTTGATGCATACGCAATGACTTTGCAATACTGCATGAGCACGCAACCAATTCCTCTATGCGAAGCATCGTTATAAACTACAAATTCCTTGTGTCATCGGGTAATGACAAAATAGGCGCTTCACTCAACCGCTTCGTCAGTTCTTGAAAACTGTCCTCGCATTTATCTGTCCACACGTATTTAACCATCTTCCTTGTCAGGTTAGTCAATGGATTAGCTATCTTCGAAAAATCTTGAATGAATCTTCGATAGTATCCCGCTAACCCTAGGAAACTCTGCACCTCAGTCGGCATTTTTTGGTTGTTCCCAATTCATCACGGCTTCCACCTTCGCTGGATCTACTAAAATCCCCTCATGGTCAATGACATGACCTAAAAACTGTACCTTTTCCAACCAAAATTCACACTTAGTGAACTTCACATATAACTTCTCCTTCCTCAGTGTCTCCAACACTAATCTTAGGTGTTCAACATTATCTTCTGGCGTCTTAGAATTGTTAGAGTTTATGCCCTAGAGGCCAATTATTTGATATAATTGCTTAACGTTTTGATATTATATTTGATTGAATAAATATATGATTTTATTATGGTTTTATTTACTGCGTAATATAATTGTTAACATAATAAAATTCCTTAGAACAGTGATACAAATTATATAGTTTCAAGTATGTGACTTGAACATGAGATTATATATTACCATTAGTATCAGTGTTCTTAAATGTCCCTAGTCGAGTATCATTGTTGATGGGACAACAATGATGCATTGAGACTAGTATGTGGATTGACTGATGACCAAATCTCATTGGTCATAAATATATGAGATATTAAGTCAATGCATAGGTACATGTTAGAGAACGATGTACTGGACAGACCCACCATGAGAATTCTATATGGAGCATTATGCGAAGTGTCATTAGCAATTCTCATAGTGACAATGATGTAATGGTCCTCTGACCTGAAATCGCTATATTACTACACGAGAATTTATGTACTTTGATATCATCAAATGTCACCTTTAATCGGGTGGACTATAAAGGTGATTATTGGGTTCATCATTAATCATGTGAGAAATATGAGTGATCTAGATGGAATTTAACCATCCTATATATTATGGGTGATATCCATAGGCCTCTTGATTGAGTAGGACTATGAAATGCATGGCCATGCTCAAATAGTGATTTGTTTCATATAGTCTACTCATTGATCAAGAAAACTCAGATTAAATTATGAAGAGTATGACACATTCCATGACTCGAGTTTAATCTAGGATATTAAGGTTAAAGGATTAAATTGCATTGAAACATTGGTCACAAAAAGGTTGCATCGAATCATCGATCTTATTATTACTTGGGTAGCAGTGATGCATTACTAGATGCCGCTCACTGTTTATAATTTTATAATATGATTTTAAAATTATTGCCAACGTAATAATAACCTATAGGGTCACACACATAGAACGTTATTTAAAAGGGAATTAATTTAAATTTTAAGGATTTAAATATATTAATATGATTAATAGTATTTAAATCACGAATTTAAATTAAAAGGAGAATTTGTATATATGTATATTAATTAAGTAAGACTTAATTAAGATATATATATATATATATATATATATATATATATATATATATTCGGATTTTATATAATTAGGTTTTGATTTTGATTAATTCCTTTTAACTACTATATATATGATATATAGCAGCTACTTAGGGTAAGATATCAGAATAGAAAAAACCCTAGCCGCTCTTAGAGAGAGACTAGAGAAAAAACAGTTTCAAAAATCCATTCCTTTTGGTGGCTAGTACCGCAAGTCCTTCTTATTGCAGAATCGTTCGACGGTTCATGCGGCGTTCGTGTGGATACCGTAGAGGCGTAATCGGTTTGTATTGCGTTGGAGATTCGAGGCGCAGTCGATTTCAGATTCTCGTTTTTGTTTATATCTGGTATAATCTCTAAACCTCTGAATTAATTGATTTTCGCATGGATCCTGTTTTAGGGTTTCAGAAATTGCTTTAAAATTTTAATTTCCGCTGTGCGTTTCTGTGCCGAAGCCCAACAAGAATAGACTAGAATATCATCAATAAACACCACGACAAACTTGTCCAAATATTATTTGAACACTCTGTTCATCATATCCATAAATGCAGCTGATGCATTAGTCAACCCAAATGACCTCACTAGAAACTCGTAATGACCATAACTAGTCCCGAATGCTGTCTTTGGTACATCCTCCTTCCTAACCTTCAACTGGTGATACCCTATTCTTAAATCTATTTTAGAAAAATACTTAGCCCCTTTCAACTGATCAAAAAGATCATCGATCCTGGGCAATGAGTATTTATTCATTATCGTTAACTTGTTCAACTCTCTGTAGTCGATACAAAGTCTTAACGACCCGTCCTTCTTCTTGACAAATAGTACCGGTGCTCCCCACGGCGAAACACTCGGTTAAATATACTTCCTGTCCAACAGCTCTTGTAATTGTACCATCAACTCCTTCATCTCCACTGGCTCCATACAATACGGTGCCTTGGAAACTGGTGTCGCTCCTGGCACGATGTCTATTACAAACTCGGTCTCCCTATCCGGTGGAAGACCTGGCAGTTCCCTCAAAAATACATCGGTGAATTCTCTAACTATAGGTATTTCTTCCATGGTTGCTACCACTCTCTGAGTATCAACAACATGACATAGGTAACCCACACATCCCTTCCTCAATAATTTCCTAGTTTGTGTCATGGTTAGACACACGAACATCCCGGCGATCTATTCCCGTAAAATACTACTTGAGGTTGTCTTAACGTTCTAATATTCACATATTTCTTTTGGCAATCTATAATTGCCCTATGGTTAACTAACCAATCCATTCCAAGAATTACATCGAATTCTCCTAACTTTATCGATATCAAATCTACCGATAATTTATAACCCCGTATATCTACACAACAACTTCTTCAATAGGAATTATTTCTTCGTTTTCTACCTTAATATTTAAAGGTATAGGCAACTTTTCGGGAAGTAATCCTAATCATCTAGCAAAATCACATGCTATAAATGAACAAGTAGCACCCGAGTCAAACAGCACGTAAGCATTTATGTCGTTGATCCGAATAATACATGTGACGATGTCCCCTGATACAACTGCATCTTGGACTGTCATGTTAAAGGTACGGCCCATCGGCCTACCCAGCTGCGCTGGACCATTAATAGCTAACTTCCCGCTATTAGTGCCCTGGTTCCCGTTCGTCCCTTTCTTTGGGCAATTCTTTGCCATGTGGTCAGTTGACCCACACACAAAGCATCCATTGTTCTTCTTTTTACTTGGACAATTAGGTGAAATGTGCCCTTCCTGTCCATAGTTGTAGCATACGACCTTCCCCCTGAGACAAACTCCTAAGTGAGTCTTCCCACAGGTCTTGCAGGCCTCCATTCTGCTCTTCAGGTCTCCTAGCTTCACTCCAATATTCCCAGAGAAAAATGTTTTCCTCTTCTGTCCTTCGCCACTCCAACTGGCTCCTTCTATCTTCACTCCCCCATCCACTTTCCCCTTGTTCTTCTTGTTTGAAAGTAGTATGCACAAAAGCCAATCATGTCTGATGATAAAGCATATACTTTATAATAATATTATTCATTTATTAATAAAAAGTATTAATTTATTAAAGGCTTTTAATTATCTACATGATGTTGTTTTATAATATGTGATAAACCCATAGTTTTAAGCAATGCTTTTAGAATAATGATGATGATCATTCTAATGAGATCTAAATTCTTAGAAAGCTTAAAACTAAAATAGTTCCCAATCGTTGGATTACTAAATTGGGGATTAGTGAATCCGGATAGATTGGTACATACGTTGCTTGCTCATTGGATGAGGATGATTGATCTCATGATCATTTGTGTGGAGACACTAAAGCAAGTATGTAGGTGCTTATTAGAGAATAAGTTCACTGAACATGGCTCGCCAAGGAATACTTAATGGAGTTTTACTTGCCTGTAAATAGGAATTCCTGTAGTGATAGTAGTACAAGTGATCCTTGGACTTGAGATCATCATAATATCTTGTGTATGATGAGTTATACTTTGACTTATTCCTTAAGACCCTTAGGGTATATCAAAGGGTATGCTTGGGTATAATAAGTTGTACATGGAGATAATTTATGATCAATAAAGAATCTACCGCTTCTAGTAAAAGAAGAGAAATGTCCTATGTAATTCGATAAATGACAAGCCAGTAATCCTTGGCCAAGGCATAATGAAATTAGAAAGGAGTTTCTAATTTGCATTATTTGAAGTTGTGCATTTAAGGATCGAAATACATATAATTAAATAAAATAAGACTTGACAGTAATTTCATGTCTTATATTTAATTGGGACATTGTATGGTGGAAGGATTGAATTGTACGGTAACTATTTACTCAAAGGTTCTTTTATGATTAATGTTGAAATCTATATTATCTGGAAAGTCATTGATCGCTAGGGAGGCTTATCCCTATTGTAGAATAAATATTATTTTTTTAAATAAATTAATAATTTAATTTATTTATTTAAATAAGATTAGAATTGTTCTAATTGATTTATTCACAACCGGTTTAATATGGAGAACCTAAAGGGTCACACCATAAAAGGAAGAATAATTATTTAAGAAGTTAATGGCATAATCGTAATAATTAGTTAAGTATATTTAATTTAATCTATGGTGATAGAATAAATTAAATAGCTTAATATTTATTATTTAATATTTTAGAAATATTAAATATAAATTAATAAGGGGAGCCTTATTATTATTATTACTATTATTATTATTTAATTCCTAAAGGAGTTTGGGAATTAATTAATAAAAGTACTCTCATATATCCTAATAAGATTAGGAGGCTAATTAATTAAAATTTTAATTAATTATTCCTAGTAAGAATGGGAGGATAATTAATTAAATGAGTTTAATTAATTAAAATAAAACCCAATTTCTTAATTGTTAAGGAGGGTTGTCCACATCTATAAATAAAAGGAGTCTTATTATGGGTGAGGTGGTTGACACTTTCACAAAATACGTGAATATACGTACGTGATTCTAATTGTTGGAGAGTACGCTCCTTTTCTATGTGAGATAAGAAAATTGGGTTTTGCCAAACACCCATCTTCTTGAATCTTTCTTCTTCCTTGGTGGATCACCTCTAGAGGCCAAACACTTGGGGTGGCTAACGTTGATCAAAGGAAGGAACCAAACCCGGTAGATTCAAGTTGAACACGAAAAGGATTGAAGCTGAACTTGTACATGAGGAAGCTTGGATCTTTAAGGGTATGATTCTTGTTCTTTATCTTTTCGTTTAATTAATAATTGCGCATAAATGATGATCCGGGTATATGATTTGTAAAATTTTAAAACTTTGATTTTTCCATACTTCCACTTATTTTTTGCAATCTGATTTCGTTCATGAATATTACAAACCTAATAGTGACATCAAAATCAAACCTTTATGCAAATTATTAATTATTTTAATTTGATATGTGTTTAGAACAATTTAATTAGGCATAATTTTGTTGTATAAAATTTATTTAAAAAAAAAACTAATTGCGAAAAACTATTACATGCGAACGGTTTTTTATAGCTTTTGCGCTGTCCTTTTCGCGTGAAAGATGAGTGTTTTTATTATTACTCACATGTTACCTTGATATATATATATATATATATATATATATGGGAAATGATCCATAGCAAGTATTTGCTATGGATGAAAATTGGGCAAATAACATCATAACCGTTCATTCCATAAATCAAGAGCGCAGATTAAAAATGGAAATTTCCCATACGCCAGTTCGTCCTAGCGGACAGTGTAAAATTTCAAAGACCATCAGCCAGACAACCAAGCGGATGGTTAAAAAAACTTTCCTTTCCCAAATTACCCCCAAGCTGTCATGCAATAGGAAATCTGGGATGATAAGGCAACAGCCTGTGTCAGGCAATAGTTAATAGTTTTGCGCCATGCAACAACGCCGGAATTAGTAAGACCTGCAGGGCAGATCAATATGTTACAGGATTTAATTGGCCATCAGGTCCATTACAAGATCTTCCCAACTATATTTAGCTGGTCTGCAACGCAATGTTGCTAAAGGTGTTATTTACTTTAAATTTTAACCGGTTCAGTTAAACTTTATGACAACCCTGTCTGTGTATGTTGAATCATACCTCAAAACTCTCCCCTAAAACATGTTTTGAGGTCATCCGGCATAATAGATGCAATATGTATTAGAGTTCACCTGCGTGAGACAAATCCTTAGATGAGATTGTGTATTTGTGTGTGTGGGAGAGAGATTTAGTGTACTTTATTGACAAAAAAAAATTGTCCACCAGATGAAAGAATACATATTTATCAGGAAATGCTTATCCAAATGTCTCAGATTATATATATGACCTGTTTCTTTAAAAACATACTAGCAATTAACAGTCCAGATTCCTCTTCTCCCCAAAAAAGTGAATAAAAAAATAATAACAGAAAATCGGTGGCGTAGCTATCTGCATAGATTCAGCCGTGCCACATATTCTATGTATTTTGTTAATCATCTAAACTCACTACCAAGCATTGACATCCATATAAGAAAACCTCTAGTACAGCTTCAGTGTCATTTCTTGAAGAAGAGCTCGCTTCTGCGATGCAGTAATCACATGATTTGTTTCAGCATTCTCAAGCACATCAACAATTATTGCAGCGGCATGACCAAGAGGTTCCTCCGCTGCTCTCTTTAACATGAAAGCCTATAAAGTTGGCCAATAAGAAAACAACGAATAGTTGCCGTTAGTTCACTTGAATTCTGAAACTTGCGCAATGACATCAGTTACATACTGCTGTCAAATTCCAGTCCTTAAAGTTGATAAGTGGGAAGAACCTGTTGGTTTACTGCTAATACATAGTGGTCAATGAAAGCCAGGTTGCAATGCAAAAAAAAAATTCAATTAGTTTTTTAAGGCCAATTCATAGTATCCAAATAGCCAAAAGCTGGTCTGCATACTCAGGTGCAAAATAGTCAAAAGTCCAAGTAAATGTGCAATCATATTTGTAATGCATTCATATTTGTAAGAACTGACAAAGATTATGCTTAGTCCGAGAAATTAGATTCAAGAGGTGGCGTTAACCAGGTAAAAACAATTGGGAGTTTGGAAATATCCCTCATTTAAAAAATTACTGCCCAAGTGCAGTCACCGAAATTGTACAGCAGAATGCAAATTTATTTACTTTGATAAGTAATGCAGAATTCCCATTTATAATTGATTTACATCTACACAGTTATTTCTGAAACAATGGAGATTTTTTGAGGGATGAAACAAAACAAAGCATAATGGGGGAAAGCATTAAAATTTTTAACAAGTACTGAAGCCATATGCTCAGTTGCAGCAAGCTCAAATTCCTTTTAAGGCTTTAATCATTAGCCTTATCTAAGTTTGACTAATACTGCATAATCTTTTAAAATAATAGTCTGAGTCGACAAATTTTAAACACATGCAAATATCCAGGACAATATGGAGTAACATTTAAGTTTTTAACATTATTAAATAAAGTCAAGAAAAAAAAAAGAGATTGCACATTAATAGAAACTAAGATTTGGAACAGAGTGTCCACATTGAACAAATGACATCAAGGGACTTTACAGCCATCACAAAGAATGGAGAAAGAGATTTTAGGGTACCTACAACTTATGCTCTAACTGAAGCTTCATTACCAGGTCCTACTAGCTTAAGGAGTAGCTTTGCAGTCTCAGCAGACAAGACTTTAGGACAAACAGATTCATCCTCCATCATCATACTTGCTAGGAGAAAACAAACGTTGGCTTGAGTGTTCGACTGTCCTGTTGCAAGCAATTTCACAAGTGTATTTAGAGTGTATGAAAAAGGTGTCAATGCTTGTATACATGGGCTCAGTGATAGACTCCACGGCACGCTTGCGTGAGGTGGTCGTCGCCCGGACCGTTTCTAGCACAGTTGTTGGATGAATTGCTTGCAACACCTTAACCCCTCGTCTATACTTTAGACGGTAATCTTGGTACAATTGCTCGCGTTTGGAAATCTGCGTTGAATGGACACCAATGACACCTTGACCCCTCGCTTATATTGAAGCGGTAATCTCGGTACAATCGACGATTGATGCGGTAGAAGACGCTACACACAACTATGAATTGTTGTATGATAAGTCAAATTGAATCTCAAAGAAATAACTAAGAAAAATACTTAGGAATTCTTCAAAGAACCAAAAGTAGAGAATAACCTCACAAATATATTGAATAATAATGTTAATGTTTACATCAACTTGAACCTCTATTTATACTATTCAAAACAATCCAAATCCTAATAGGAATTTATAAACTATAACCCTAATAGAAATCAATTTGGAAAAGAATTCTAATTTAAAAGGAAATCCTAATTACAATAGAATTAAAAAAATCTAATTTTCTAGAATCTAGAAATTCCATAATTATCGTGCAATTGATTTTTCCTTGTCGCCTTCGGATCTTGCAAATGCCGCGTGAATAGAGGAAACTGTCGTGTGATATAAAGCTGGTAATGATACCTTGCATGCATGACTCCTTTCCAATCCAGACTTCCTTTGCATGTAGTATATATGTTGACTTGCCTTGATATCCGGTCATTCTGTCATCATTCCCCTCCCATTCAAAAGGATTTGTCCTCAAATCTGGCATCCGCTCCCCTTGAAAAGGATTTGTCCACAAATCTGATCCTACATCAAAACAATCAAAGTTAGAATCACCAAACAAAACATAACCACAAGCCTCACCTGGTAATCAAAATGAATAAGCAATATCAGTAACGCAAGCAAGAATTTGAAAAGTTCCAACTCCTCCTGGATCAAATATCAAAATGAAAAACTCTTCATGTGATCGATTTTCCCAATGGCGAATTCCCGGATCAAACGGAAATCTTATGATCTCGATAATTTTCAAACATAACCATGTCAATGATCCTGGGTCAAATATCAATACTTGAAATTCGTCATGCTTCTCAAGCAAACTCTCTTGGATTCCTGGATTAAACACGAAACAAAACAAATCAATAAGTTTCTTTTGTCTATTCACAAAGAAATTAAATAAACCAAAATCATATGCATAGTCTACTAAAACAATAGTCAAAATACTTCCCTATAAACTCTCAATGCATTGATCGAATTGAATTGCACGATCCATGTTTCCCTCGATGAATATGATCCTATCACAAATTTGCAAAACACAACCAACCTTTCTCCTTCCATTGACATTAACACAATCAAAATAGCATAATAGCACCAACGGAATAAAAAGGTCACAATCATAAGTTGAAAATTCAATAACATATCGACGATGATCACAAACAAACTCAACACATGCTAAAGAATTTCCCAAAATATTGACAAAAATCAGAATATCATCAAAATAGAGAATAACAATTTTTCCCATAAAAGAATGTAAAATATAATTCAACAATTCCATGGAAGTATGCAATGCCTTAGCTAACCCAAGTGAACTAACTAAACATGCAAATAATTCATCCCTCAAACGATCTTGATGATAAACACTTGTTGAATCAAAACCATATGATAGCAAAGCATGCAATGAAGATTGCTCTAACGAAACAACATGATTACTACCATTGTTAACTAACGAGAATTCATGTAAAGATTGACTAGCATGAAACCCTAAGTCAATATTTGGATAACAAAACCTAGAATTAATTTCATGCAAGTAAACACATCGAAAACGAGAATATATATCATGATCATAAACTAATTCAACATAAATCAAATATCCTCCATAGTTTATGATAAAAATGATTCTACCATCAAAATAGCTAACAACAAATTTTCCAATGGAAGCATGCAAAACATGTTTTAAATAACTCATGAAAACACTAGATGCATTAGTTAATCTAACAGAAATAACTAACCACCTATATAACTCACATGCTAAAACAATTTTCGATTTATCACAATATCTCATGCTAAATTGATTAGGCATTGTCATCACATGATTATTATCACATGTAGATAAAACATAAGAACTATGCAATTTATCAAACATATTATCTAAATAAAGAAAAGAATAACGATACTTGTTAACCAATTCAAAATCGACGAACAAACTCGTTGTCTCATCCTCCTTAGATACTATGATCTCATAATCAACACATGAACTCATGTCTTCTCTCACGATACCCACTTTCACCAACTCTCCAACCCGCCTTGGTAACTCCGTCGGCTCATCGGGAATACTATCAGCTGATCGGTATGGAATGATATTACGGGGTATTTCATCAATAACCTGTACAAGAGACAAAACAAAACTAGACAAAGAAGAATCATTAGTGTTAGTATTCAAAAGCGCCGTCTTGTACGAATGTACAGTCATTGGCTTTTCAAAATATAACTCACTTTTCAACTCACTATCTTTTTCATAGTCACATATTTCTTCTCTCTCTTCTTTATGCTCACCCTCTCGTTTGTTTTTCTCTCGTTTATTTTCAAGGTCACTCTTTTCATTCTCTTTTTTCTCAATCTCTCTTTTCTTTTCATTCTCACTCTTTTCACTTTTTTCTTTTACATTATCAACCTTTTGAACAATTTCTTTTTGTCGATCTTTTCCACATGCATTTTCTTTTACAAACTCGTCTCCTTGATTACTTTCTTCCGGATGTTCACCATCTTGATTTTGATCATGGATTTCATCTTGAACACTCGAACCCAATAACTCTCCTTGGACCGCATATTCTACAATTTCTTCCACTTCCCCCCGTTGATCTTGTTTCTTTTGCGCCTTAGAAGTATATTGTAACTGCATCCAATAATCTTCCTTGTTTACTTGTGTGCGAACCCTCCTATTATTGTCTACTATAAATTGCCTTGAAGGTTGCTCTACATGTCTTTGAGATGTATACTCCTCCCTCCTGTCACGCTGTACTGGAGTAAACCGCTTTCTCATTGCTGATTTTAATTCTGCCCATGTCTCGAACGGACGCTCCCCATGTTTTTGTTTGATAAGCTGCCACCATATAATTGTATGATCGGAGAACTCTTGAATTGCCCGTCTGACCTTCCTCCTCTCGGAGTAATCATGATACTCAAATTCTCGCTCCATTTTTCTCTCCCATCTCAGATATGCCTCTGTATCAATATTGTCTTGGAAAGTATTCCTTTGAGACCCATAAGAACTTTCATAATTGTAGCCATACATGTTTGTTGTAAAACAAAGGTTAGTAGATAAAAAATTTCCTCGTACACTCCCTTACGTGTTTCGCTCAAATAATGATGTATCACTCGTGTATCGCTCAAATTTGGCTTTTACCCTCTAATAATCTTACACTCTTGCCTTTTACCTCAAATATTCTCTCTAATAGGTTCTTATTGAATTCCCTAGCAAAATTCTTGGTTTTACTAATCAATTCAAAATTACTTATCACGAAACAAAATTATAGATGGTGTAACTATTAGAATATCACAAAATCACTGATCGATTGTCTTGTACTCTTCTTGTATGCCTCAGTTTTGTAATTTGTAGCCCCATTTCAGAATTAATGATGACGGAACGGTATGAAATTTTTGTTGGAATTTGATGGTTTGATGGTGTGCTACAAGTTTGGTTAGCACAATGAAAATAAAATATGAATTTTTTTTCTTTTCCTTTTTTTTTCTTTTTTGCTCTTTTTTTTGTTTCTTTTTTTTGTTTTTTCACAATATATATTTCGACAGAAAATTAAAGATAAGTAACTTGCTAGAAAGGCTTAGCTCTGATACCAAATGATAGACTCCACGGCACGCTTGCGTGAGGTGGTCGTCGCCCGGACCGTTTCTAGCACAGTTGTTGGATGAATTGTTTGCAACACCTTAACCCCTCGTCTATACTTTAGACGGTAATCTTGGTACAATTGCTCGCGTTTGGAAATCTGCGTTGAATGGACACCAATGACACCTTGACCCCTCGCTTATATTGAAGCGGTAATCTTGGTACAGTCGACGATTGATGCGGTAGAAGACGCCACACACAACTATGAATTGTTGTATGATAAGTCAAATTGAATCTCAAAGAAATAACTAAGAAAAATACTTAGGAATTCTTCAAAGAACCAAAAGTAGAGAATAACCTCACAAATATATTGAATAGTAATGTTAATGTTTACATCAACTTGAACCTCTATTTATACTATTCAAAACAATCCAAATCCTAATAGGAATTTATAAACTATAACCCTAATAGAAATCAATTTGGAAAAGAATTCTAATTTAAAAGGAAATCCTAATTACAATAGAATTATAAAAATCTAATTTTCTAGAATCTAGAAATTCCATAATTATCGTGCAATTGATTTTTCCTTGTCGCCTTCGGATCTTGCAAATGCCGCGTGAATAGAGGAAACTTTCGTGTGATATAAAGCTGGTAATGATACCTTGCATGCATGACTCCTTTCCAATCCAGACTTCCTTTGCATGTAGTATATATGTTGACTTGCCTTGATATCCGGTCATTCTGTCATCACTCAGCCAACTAGAATCAAAATCGCAGCAGTTTGTAGGTTTAGAAACTAAAATCGCATTACATATCGCAGCATAAATCGCACGCAACAGTCGCATGGGTGGCAACAGTCGCTGGGCAGTCGCAGGGGGACAACAGTCGCATGGGTGTTTAAGATCTGAAATCGCAGCAGCATAACTATCGCAGGAACTATTGCATCGCATGGGTTCGAACTATGGGTTTAGGATCTGAAATCGCAGTAGCAGAACTATCGTAAAACGACCCGTAAAGAGAGAAGATGTTCAGGAACTAGTACGATACGGACGTGACGACTTGGAGTCCGGCGGGGAGATTATTCCAGGTAGAATACACGATGGATGCCATCAAGCAAGGTTCGACGACGATTGGTCTCTGATCCACTACTCACGTCGTCCTCGCCTGCGTCAACAAGTCTAATTCCGAGCTCTCTTCTCACCAGAAGAAGATCTTCAAGGCCGATGACCACATCGGAGTCGCCATCGCCGGACTCACCGCCAACGGCCGAGTCCTCTCTCGTTACATGAGATCCGAGTGTATTAATTACAGCTACTCCTACGAGTCTCCTCTCCCCATTGGTCGCCTCGTTGTTCAGCTCGCCGACAAGGCCCAAGTTCACTCTTTTAAGAAGTTGCAAAAAAAAAATTCAGTCCTACTGTGATATTCCTTCAGTTTGAGTCCTATTGTGATATTCCTTCGATTTGAGTCCTACTAAACTCTAATTGGTGGCTGATAACGAAGTAGCGTATGCTTATTGGCTTATCTCTTGGCAGACAAATACATTCAGAGTCCTACTAAACTCTAACTGGTGGCTTGGGGGCAATATTGGGCATCGATTTTTTTTATTTATAGTACGCTACTTGATGTAGCGTACGGGACGATAAATTTTTTTAACATACGCTAGACGAACTGGCGTAAGGCAATATATAATTTTTAATCTACGCCCTTGATTCATAAAATGAACGGATATGATATTATTTGCCCAATTTACATTCATAGAAAATACTTGCTATGGATCATATCCCATTATATATTATATATATTTATTTTATCCTGCAACATGTAACGTGAATCACTTATCAAGGGTGACATGTTGATCATACATATATATTGTAACAAGGGATCAGTTTATGTCATGCGAAAAGGGAGGAACGGTTATTATTATATATATATGAAATGGATCAGGTCCGGACCTCCCGGACGGGAGAATATCCGGACCCAATTTTTTTTTTTGTAAAATAACTAATTTTTTTTATGGAACTGAAATTTTTCAATAATACAGTGTTTTGGGTGTGTTTTTAATATCTACACCAACCAATGTATGTACAGTCTGCCCAGACTGTACAGACATGTTTTGTTATAGGCATCCAAATCACGCCCAAAACACTTTATAATGTAAAAATTCCAATTCCATAATTTTTTTTAGTTGTTTCAAAAAAAAAGCAAAAAAAAAAAGTTCGGATTTTGTTAAAATCCGGGAGTCCGGACCTGATCCGGACTCTCTCTCTCTATATATATATATATAATATAAATAATATTCTTAATTATTTTATAATTAAAATAAAAGTTTATTTTAAGATTAGATTTCATGCTAACTAATTAGAGTTGAAATTGGATTCCATGATAACTAATTGGAGTTGAAATTGGATTCTATGTTTCCTTAAATAAAGAAGTTTATTTAGATATGAAATAAGATTTCATATTATTCAAAATAAAGGAGTTTATTTGTGAATAGGAAAGAGAATCCGTATTTTCTTAAATAAAGGAGTTTATTTAGATATGAAATAAGATTTTATATTATTCAAAATAAAGGAGTTTATTTGTGAATAGGAAAAAGAACTTGTGTTTTCTTTAATAAAGGAGTTTTTTTTACTTGAAATTGGATTCCATAATTAATTAAAATAAAGGAGTTTATTTCAATTAATGATTTTGATTAAAATAAAATAGTTTATTTTATTCAAAATTGGATAAATTAAAATAAAGAGGTTTATTTTGATTTAAATTTAGATTAAAATAAAGGAGTTTATTTTAATTCAAAATTAGATTTTATGCTAACTAAATTTGTCCATTAAATGTTATCAATATATATATTAAATATTTATTATTCATGAGATGAATGTTATTTATTGATGCATATGATGATGTGTATGATAATAAATGGGATTGATTATGGACTATTGACCAATGTGATTAGATTTTATTTTAGTTGGATGCATGAATGTATGAGTTTTATTAAATGGGGTCTGCGTATCTCGTCTTATCTAATTTTTTCTTAATGTAAATTCTATCTCCCTCTTATGTACTTCCCCTTGACTGCTGATCAAGGTTTGTATTTATTTTAAATATTTTTGTAATAGGAATAGTTAGAATTAATTTTGAAGAATTGGAGATCAAGGAGCAAGGAGCGCGTGAAGACCCATTTGTAATGGAGCCCGGGTTTAAATGTAATAGTTATATTTAAATATTAATTCTTGCAGCCCTAGGGTTTGACCTTTTGGTTCACTTGGTGGCTCTAGTAAACCAAACTAGAATAAAAGTCCATAATCAATTCGGGTAGAATATAGTATTCTATATGTGCATGCTTATACTGCATATATATATGTATATATATATTATTATTATTATGCAAACATGCTTCGCATGTTAATTAATATGACGCGTATTATATATATATATATGTGTGTGTGTGTGTGTGTGTGTGTGTGTGTGTGTGTGTGTGTGTGTGCATACACGATAAACAAGATGAGACAAATTAATAACAAATCCCTCAAATTTTTTATATTAAGTCCTTTGCGTTCAAAGATATTTGGAATATCGAACGTCGCCTTCTAGCATGATAAAATAATAGAGTATCAATTAATTATTACAAGTTTGTTGTGTCACCATAAGTCTTATCTTAATTCTTTGAGATGTTAATTTTATTACATTTGATGCTTATAAAAAAAATTGAACAATATTGTTTTGTTGTGTCACCACAAGGACAATATTTTTCTTTTTTGAATATATGGAGTGATAGTTTGGATTTAACTTAAATCAGTTTAGTTCGGATGTGCACACACTTAACCATTATGATCTAAGAGGCAAAATACAAGGAGTTGCATAGTTGATGTAATTGACAAGAGTTGTCTACCTATTTATTTATATATAATTTGTTGTGTCACCACAAGGCTATATACATTTGAAATGGGATCCTTGTTCTCACTAGCATATCTTTAATTAGATATCATCGAACTATATATATTGAGGGTAATATAGTTTGAAGAAAATAGTGGGAGATACTAATTTAAAACAAGATCTAATTTATTTTGGTAATTAATAAAACAATGTATGCTAAAATGTTGTTAATTACAAATTCATTTACAGAATTTTACAATGTCTAAATTACTATCACTGCGAAACATATTAGATGTTATTTAACCGGACCAAATTACTCGGATTGGTTAAGGAATTTGAGAATAGTTCTCATGGCTGAAAAGATATCTTATGTCCTTAATACGCCTATCCATGCAATGGTTTCAGACAATGCCTCTGAGGAAGAGATTGTTACTTTTAGAAAGTGGCAACATGATGCATAGTTGGCTCAATGCATCAAGCTCGCATCCATGAGTAACGAGCTTCAGCGTCAGCATGAAACTATGGATGCTCCTACTATACTCCTACACGTCAAGTATTTGATGGTGAGGAAAGTAGGACTAATAGATATCAGATATCTAAGGAGCTCTTCCGATCTAGAATGACTGATGACACTACAGTATAGATAGAAGTCCTAAAATAATCAATTTGATTGATCAATTAGGACAACGGGTTTTGTCATGAATAGAGAGTTGATCCAAGATTTGATCTTGCACTCACTCACGGATTCCTTTCACAACTGTTGTGAATTTTTCATATGAACAAGCTAGATATCAGCCTCACTGATTTGCTTAACATGTTGAAAAATGTTGAGAGTCACTTTCAAACCAAGAAATACCATGTCTTACTGGTAGGGGCCAAAGGATCTTATGAAAAGAAGAACGATTCAAAGAAGGTAAATAGAAAGGCAAAAATAAAGGATAATAAGAACAAAACTAATATGGATAGCAAAGGAGTTTGCTTCCACTGTAATAAACCTGAACACTGGAAAAGAAACTGGGAGAAGCATCTTGCAGTGGCTAACCAAAGAAGCTTAGTGAAGTTTCGGTTATAAATATAGTTTTGTTCATGATTAAAATAAATTTTTCTTTAAGTCAAGATTCTACTTGGGTATTAGATACCGATTTTGGTTATCATAAATATAGATTTATGAAGGGACCAAGTAGAAGTAGAAAGCTAAATAAAGATAAGTAATCTTATGTGTGGAAAATGAAGCAAAGGTTGCTGCATTAGCCATAGAAACTTATAGTTTAACATTGCCTACGGGCAAATCTATTAAGTCAATGAGTTGTTATTGTATTCCAGTTCGCGTTAGAAACATTATTTCCATTTTATTGTTGGACAATGAAATCTTTGGTATTATAATTAAGAACAATTATTGTTCTATTTATAATAATAATATTTTGTATAAAACCAAAATATTACTTAATGGATTTTGTGTACTCGACTTACGTAAAAATATATTTTGCATATTGAACAAATTAGTATAAGAAAAGGAGATGATCATTCAAAGAGTTGATGTGTGTATTTGTTGAAATACAAGTGTGAATTATTTAAAAGGTTCAAAGAATTCAGAAATGAAACAAATTGGCAAAGTATTAAGATTCTTTGATTAGATTAAGGAATAAATACTTGTGCAATTAGTTTCTAAATCATCTCAAATGGTTTTCTCACAATGGACACTTCCTCATATGCAATAATTAGTTGATGTATCAGAAAGGAAAAATCGTACCTTGTTGGACATGGTACGGTCCATAATGATTTTATCGACATTCCAGTATCCCTCTGGGGTCATGCCCTAGAAATGGCTGTATATCTACGATAAAGGTAACCTCAAAATACGGCCCCAAGACTCCATAAAATTTATGGATAGGGAGGATTCCTAATCTTAAGTATGTTAAGACAAAGGGTTATCCAACTTATGTGAAAAAGTTTCAAAGGATAAGCTTGGGACTAGATTTGACAAGTACAGATTTGTGGGACACCCTAAACTAAGTTAGGGTATATGTTCTATAATCCTACTTAGCAAAAGATGTTTGTTGCAAAACACGCTGTCTTCTAACATAAATGTGTTTATCATTGATGGGGCTAGCGGGAGGATAATAGAATCTTGAAGAGTTCAAGAACCACAAAACACTATAAGTCAAATAAAAGGAACTTGTAGATAGACCTATTGTACCACAACCGAATTGTAAATATGGAATAGTATTGAAGATACCTGGGAGGTATGGGTTCATCATGGATGATGATGATGAGGTACGTATCATAGAAGATGATGATCCAGTTACATATGATGAGTAAACACTCAGAGAAATGGATTAAAGCAAGCTTCTCAAATATGGAACATTCTTTTTGATGAGACAATCAAAAAGGTTTGATTTTATCAAAAACAAGAATGAACCTAGTGTGTACAAAAGGGTCAGTGGGAGCGTTGTGATATTCCCAGTATTATATGTTGATATACTACGGATAAGGAATAACATATCAATGCTACAATCAGTAAAGATAAACATTCCTCAATGAATGATTTGGAAAGAATATCTTAATTGGGGATACTAATCTATATAGATAGATTCAAGAGGATGCTCAACTTAACCCAAGGAACATATATTCATTTGATGCTAAAGTCATTTAGCATGGCAAACTCCAAGTGGTGTCTCATGTTGATGAGCCATGGAGTGTATTTCTCTTAATAGTCCCTATAGACTCCTGAAAAGAGAGATCGTATGAGTAACTATCATGTATGCAATGAAATGTATGAGACCTGATGTTGATCAATTATATTATGGAGAAGTTCACTATGAGTCAGTGAAAAACATCTTAAAGTACTTAACCGACACTAAGGATGTGATCACATTCATGGTGGGTCTAAATTAAAACTAGAGGGCTTAACAGGCTCAATTTTTTTTTAGACAGACCAAGACGACATAAAATCCACTTTAAGGTAAAGGGTCACCTTGAACGGTGGTGCAGTGAATTGGAAAGGTTCCAAATAGTAAAGAGTTGCTGGTTTAGTGATAAAGACAAAGTATATAGCTGTAAATGAAGCTGCAAGTTGATTGTTTGGATGATAAGTTCATTACAGAACTAGGAATAGTTCCTAAGTCTCATCTTGGATCTAAACATGTGTTATGGCACTTTCATTTGATTATAGGAATCATTGAAAGATGGGAAATTACTATAGAGATAATGTACTTTCAAGAACAACATTACATATCCATTAACTAAAGCTTATCCAATAACAAGATAATTGTCACTTATAGAAGAAGAGTATGAGATACCATGACGATTGACTTTAGTGCAAGTGGGAGATTGAAAGTAGTATGCACACAAGCTAATCATGTTTGATGATAAAGCATATACTTTGTAACAATCTTATTTATTTATTAATAAAAAATATTAATTTATTAAAGGCTTTTAATTATCTATATGATGCTGTTTTATAATATGTGATAAACCCATAGTTTTAAGTAATGCTTTTAGAATAATGATGATGATCATTCTAATGAGATCTAAATTCTTAGAAAGCTTAAAACTAAAATAGTTCTTAATCGTTAGATTACTAAATTGGGGATTAATGAATCTGGATAGATTGGTACATACGTTACTTACTTATTGGATGAGGATGATTGATCTCATGATCATTTGTGTGGAGACACTAAAGCAAGTATGTAGGTGCTTATTAGAGAATAAGTTCACTGAACGTGGCTCGCTAAAGAATACTTAATGGAGTTTTACTTGTCTGTCAATAGGAATTCCTGTAGTGATAGTAGTACAAGTGATCCTTGGACTTGAGATCATCATAGTATCTTGTATATGATGAGATATACTTTGACTTATTCATTATGAACCTTAGGGTATATCAAAGGGTATGATTAGGTATAATAAGTTGTACATGGAGATAATGTATGATCAATAAAGAATCTACCACTTCTAGTAAAAGAAGAGAAATGTCTTATGTGTTTCGATAAATGACAAGCCAGTAATCCTTGGCCAAGGCAGAATGAAATTAGAAAAGAGTTTCTAATTTCGATTATTTGGAGTTGTGCATTTAAGGATCAAAATACAAATAATTAAATAAAATAAGACTTGACAGTAATTCTATGTCTTATATTTAATCGGGACATTGTATGGTGGAAATATTGAATTGTACGGTAACTATTTACTCAAAGGTTCTTTTATGATTAATTTTAAATCTATATTATCTGAAAAGTCATTGATCGCTAGGGAGGTTTATCCATATTGTAGAATAAATATTATTTTTTTAAATAAATTAATAATTTAATTTATTTATTTAAATAAAGTTAGAATTGTTCTAATTAATTTATTCACAACCGGTTTAATATGGAGAACCTAAAGGGTCACACCATAAAAGGAAGAATAATTATTTAAGAAGTTAATGGCATAATCGTAATAATTAGTTAAGTATATTTAATTTAATCTATGGTGATAGAATAAATTAATAGCTTAATATTTATTATTTAATATTTTAGAAATACTAAATATAAATAAATAAGAGGAGTCTTATTATTATTATTACTATTATTATTATTATTTAATTTCTAAAGTATTTTGGGAATTAATTAATAAAAATACTTTCATATATCCTAATAAGATTAGGAGGCTAATTAATTAAAATTTTAATTAATTATTCCTAATAAGATTGGGAGCATAATTAATTAAATGAGTTTAATTAATTAAAATAAAACCCAATTCCTTAATTGTTAAGGAGGGTTACCCACATCTACAAATAAGAGGAGTCTTATTATGGGTGAGGTGATTGACACTTTCACAAAATACGTGAATATACGTGATTCTAATTGTTGGAGAGTACGTTCCTTTTTTATGTGAGATAAAAAAACTAGGGTTTTGCCAAACACCCATCTTCTTGAATCTTTCTTCTTCCTTAGTGGATCAAAGGAAGGAACCAAACCTGGTGGATTAAAGTTGAACACGAAAAGGATTGGAGTTGAACTTGTACCTGAGGAAGCTTGAATCTTCAAGGGTATGATTCTTGTTCTTTATCTTTTTGTTTAATTAATAATTGCGCATAAAGGATGATCCGGGTATATCGTTTGTAAAATTTAAAACTCTGATTTTTCCATGCTTTCGCTTATTTTGTGTAATTTGATTGCGTTTATGAATATTACAAACCTAACAGTCTTTGTGGTACTGGCTCAACGCCTCACTACCACCCTTGGCGATTATCGCCTTTACTAAAATGGTCCCAAATGAAGTACTTTGGAACATATAAATACGGTTATAGAGCCAGGGTTTCAATCCCTGCTCGAACCATCACGCCTTCCTAACCTCAGTGTCCACTTGGTGTGGAGAGAACCTCGTCAGTTCATTAAACTTGGCGGTGTATTGGGGAAACGTCATGTCCTCTTATTTCAACTCGAGAAACCGCATCTCCATCCTTCCCTGCATGCTCGTGGAAAAGTATTTCTCGAAGAATATCTCCTTGAACCTCACCCACGTTACATTCCCAGTCTCGGCTCTAGCCTGGTTAGCCTCTCACCAAAAATTGGCTTTACCCTTCATCATGTAGGTTGCAAAGGCAACCTTCTGGGCCTCGAAGACATTTTCTATCACAAATGCCTTCTCGATTTCCTTCACCCACGTTTGGGCTTCGATAGGGTCCGTAGTTCATTTGAACTCCGGCGGACCCACACTCTTAAAATCCTTAAAGGTAGTAGCTTGCGCCACTCCTGGATTTAGGGGGATATTTGCCCCAGTTTTATTAAATACGACTGTTAAAAGATTAACAAACTTCTGCATAGGGTTAACCGGACCTCCCTCCGGTTGATTTACGTTCGCGCCTTGGTTTCGTTGTACTCTTCTCAGCGGTATTTTGCTGATACAATAAACAACACATTACGTTATTATTCCTTTCTTTATTAGTTAGTTATTATTCGATATTAAACAATAACTTCAACATCTATTGCTCAGTTGTTCCATAAAAAGACTTATATTCATTCATTCATTGTAGTATAATATTACATCATTTACATTACATAGCCTAAGCTGATTACATTACTTTCCCGCTATTACTTTCCAAAAATTGGGATTTACAAAAGACTACCCTTCGTTATACAAAAGAGGGTTTTACGTTATTACTGGATACAAAATATTTACACACCTAAACTACTTTATCTACTACTAGATCACATCTGACCCAAGGCATTATCAAAATCTGCCTTTGCAAGACCGGCAATAATATCATGGCTGATAGTATGCCGCGTCTGCCCCGCCTCTACAGGATAACCAACTACCTGCTGCTGAAAAACTGCATGAAAACTCCTATGAATATAGGACATTCTCCCTATCTTCTGCTGTTTGGTCTTTAGCACCTCCTTGAGCTCAAAAACCTCATGTTTTAGCTCATGGACTTTGTTTTTAGCCAAAATCCTTTCATCGTGTTCATGTTCCCACATGGACTCCACGTCCGTCTTATCTTCTATGACAGCTTGGAGCTCTGCCTTTAGCTCCTTAACCTCTTGACAGTAATGGATATTTTTATCTAACACTGACATAAATAATGATATCATTGACTCCCCAGGAGCCATCTCTGTTGCTATTGCTACTAGGTTGAAGGACATTACCTCCACCTCTTCTTCCATCATGCCATCGAACACGCACATGAGATCGGGATCTTCTAAGTCTCCAGACTCAATGACAACTATCTCTAGTTCTTCTGCTATGGGGTTCGGTATAACCTCTATTTGGTTAATCGATTCTTCACTAACTGCTTGTACATCTAAATGCATTCCATTTACTCCTGACATCTACACAAAATAATTAAGTTGATTAGTACATGTCAGTAGAATAATAAAAACACATAACATATTCATAATGCATTTTTATAAGGTTATTTTTCTTCTTTTACTTCTTTGACTTCTCTTAAGGTTATGACTTCAAGTTTTTAATTCCCCCCTTAAGTTTTATAACATAATGCTTTGATACCAACCTGTGACGCCCCCAAATTCGGGGATCTTCCAACCCGACAGATGGTGCTACACGGTACTACCATTCACACATACATTCAATTGAAAAGCCTCAATAGAACGAATATGTCTTCTATATATTCAAAATAATATTAACACTCCTCAGGCTCTTTATAACCATTACATTTGTTCTTGTCATAATATCAAATATATTACAATCATTCACCCTATACTATTACATAAGTATTCTATGGGTTCATCTTCGCCTTGCCCTTATCCTTGCCGAAGCCTTCGGTCCGTTCAATCTTAGCTGTGTTCATATGGTTCAAGCAAGAGTGAGCAATGACTAGCTCAACAAGTATAACATTTCTAATAAACAACATGCTTGAAACATAGGAATCGTATATCTTCAATAACTGAACAATAGTTACGATGTACTATTAATAAGTCAAAATATCACTTCTTTTCCTTTAAAACGTTTTACAATAACAATATTCAGTAAACTATGAATTCCGATCCAAGACCTTGAGCATTTTATAAGTTCTTTGAAAAGGACATCCCGACACTAAGTCCGTAAGTCCTACATTTCTTACGAGCACGTCTAGGTGATCAGCCTATAGTACTCTATGTTGATCAACACTACATTCATTTAACGTATGCATGTTTAAGTTGTGGCAACCTCACATGTCTGTCGATTGACGACAAAACATTTTAGCATACCCAGTCTTCTTTTGAAAACCACACCAATATAACTTGGTAAACATTGACCATGCTTTGATATAAACATAATATAAGTCTAGCCGGAAGAATTGTCTTTGACTTCATCATACAATACTTCATGTGTAAGAATACATGAATTACAAAGCTTGTCCAGATTGAACTGGAACAAGGGCTAGAATACTTTCCTTTAGCGTCTGCTACAGTTATAACACGTTCTTGTTAAGTCTTTAAGCCTCTATAGTAAATGATAACATCACATAACACAATAGGTCTTGAATGAACATACATGGTTCCTAATGAATCTTACCCTTTTCCTCAATCTAATTATGACTTAGATTTGTTATTTATTGGTTTCGGCTTTTCATTACGTCGTTCTTACATTCATGTTCAATTGACTTACGTTAACCTTAATTGATAATACTTAAGGTTTAAATATATCTTAACAATATTATAATCAAGCCTTAGTTCATTACTAATGAGTTACTATTCATTTCATACTTGTAAACCTTATTCACTTTCCAAACCCTAGGACTGGCGTTGCGGCGCCGGTCATAGCCTTTCATCTCGCGCTGCGGCGCCAGTTAACAGTAACTAGAGCTCGGCATTGGTGCTGCGGTGCCACACTCAACCCTCATGTTCACACCGCGGAGCGACTCTGCAGTATGTGATTGCACTGTATATGGCGCTGCAGTGCTACCAATATACCTTTGGTTGGCGCCGCAGCGCCAACTCTGTGCACCATAAATTTTTGACAAACTTTTAATTTTGTGAACTTCTCGGACTCGTAACTTCTTCGTTATAAGTCCGAATTTGCTCGTTCGTTAACAAATTACATACTCTACATGTTCATTCAAGAATTTTAGCTGTTTGACTTGGTTTGCTAAAAATTCACCTATTAGTTCATTTTTAACGAAAACGATAAACTTTCGTGAACGTTCAACGTCGTTTCTTCGTTCTAAGTCGGAATCTGGTCATTTTCTAGTGCGTAACTCTATAATTCCAAATATGACTAGTCTCCATCGAAAACCAACGTTTCTGAATTCAAACACAAAATATGACTTCCATTTCGAGAATTTCACAAAGTCGACGACTATCGTCCAATCATGTGAATTACGGCATAACTTCGTTACTTAGGTTTTGATCATCATTCTAAATGGATTTTAACCATCATATGACCATTTCAAACAACAATAATACATTAACTTATTTTTAAGCTATGTTTTGGCTTATTCTTCATAAGTTCATGACTTAATAACTTATAAACTACAAGTTTCCAATCCTTATGACTTATTATAGATTTAAGTCCTTTAATCAACATTCTCACATCTTATCAAACATACTAACTTCATATGGCAATCATATGACAAGTTCATCATACTTATTTAGGTTTATCTTACTTATTCATGACTTAATCGGCTTAAGTCCATTCATTAATCAATTCTTACATGTTCTTAACATACATGCTTATTAGACTACACTTCTCTTATCACCCTACAATGATAGAGATAGAAGATTATTAGATCATAAGATCATTATCTTTGATGACTAACTTCTTCTTCTTGGAAATCTAGCAAATGATGTTTTGACTTAAAAGTGCTTATTCTCTCTAACACTTAAGTTGCTTTATGTTGGATGAAAATTGAACAAAGCAAAATAATGAAATCCCACTTGCTATTTATAGAAGTCTCTAAGTTAGGGCATAAGAGTCATTAGGACATCCACCTCCTTAGATTAACCTCCTTACTATTCACTACTTAACTCTTAAGTAAACTTGTCAACCACAAAACTTTCTTGCCCACCACACAAAGTTCTTGGTCACCACTTAAAGTTGTTGGTCACCAAGTTTAACCCACATCAACCTTAGTTGCTCCATGGATCAAGCCTAACCCATTGGATCATTACATTGGGCTTAAGTTAATTAACTTAGCTTATTCATTTTGGGCTTGCATTAAGTTACTTTGGGCTTCATATAAACTAACACTTGGCTTAATCCTTGATACATCTTAGGCTTGTCCCTTAATTCTCATTGGACTTGTACTTCATACAATATCCACCATTCCATTCATTTTGTCTTTAATCCTTAACGTTTTTAATTTAAGTTCGCATGCAAAATATTGCGTTTTCCATACTTAGATATTTATTACATAATCCATCTCACCTCGATATTATAACGTTACATATTTCTTGGAAGTTTAAAAATAATTCTCGAGTGAGAATCAATGAATAGTGTTTTTCAGAAAATTTCTCGGAAAACTGTTATTTTTGTCTTGGAAATGTAAACACTTTAATTCATTCACGTAGTTAAAATATTACTAATTTCTGATGTTTCTAGGTTATAGAACGACATTCATCTTACTAACACATAATAATAATAAATAATATTATTTTATTCATTATTAAAAGTATTTACAAAATGTTCGATTTTCTGGGGCATTACAATTTTACTTAGCATGTATAGTTTAATGATTTTTAATCACTAAACCTTCCTTATTCCACCGGTATGCTAATGATTCATCATGAATCACCTAACCATCCACCAACACGTACTTCATAACATCTCTAGAAAGCTTTTAAAGACTTGAGATGAAGAAGATAGATAAGTTTATTGATTATTACCTCTTGTGTTATTGATTAGATGATAACTTTGATGATCAACTAGCTTCACTTCTTGATTTGCCATGCTTTCCACTCACTTCTCTCTCAATATATTTGCTCTTAAGGTGGTAGATTATGATTTATAAAGAAAAACTAACAAATAGCTTTCTATTCATAGAAGAGGCAAATCTTAGGGTAGTTTGGTCATTAAATACTTTAATTAGGTCATTAGTTAGTCAGTTAGGTTTGAGTCTCTTCTATTCAAACCCCTTATGTTTCAAATCTTGTAAACCACCCCTTCATCACCTCCTTACTATTTGAACCGTGGTTAAGTTAAGCAATGACTCACCAAGACTTTTGGGCCAAAAGCTCATTACATTTGTTAGTGGTTGAGATATTTTGGAGGCAAACATCCTTTGCCTTGTGGAGGTGGCTAGATAGGTGGTGGTGGTGGGACCCCCAAGCGTTTGGTTCTTCATTTAATTCAACCATTGACCCATTGGTTCGACCCATGGTTTTAGATCTTGGATTGGGCTTAAGTTTAATTTACTTTAAGCTTTCCTTTGGGCTTAGTTTAATAACTCTTTAGGCCTTGAATTAATTTTATTTGGGCCTATTAACACTTAACATTTTGGGCTTTTATAAAGTTAAATTCCATTAGTTAAATAACCTGACTTTTGTTGACTTTTTGACTTTCCCGATTCAACACAGGCTGAAAACTGTGTTTTTAGTTTCTGAATTTTATTGGATATTATGTCTTTCCTCAGAATTCTAAC
The DNA here is from genome assembly GCA_020205505.1 of Panax japonicus. NCBI lineage: Eukaryota > Viridiplantae > Streptophyta > Magnoliopsida > Apiales > Araliaceae > Panax > Panax japonicus. Next base: position 46,711,749 of record CM035092.1, on the reverse strand, counting down.
ACTCACGTATTTTCTAGAATTTCAAAAAAAATACTTTATTAGTTTTGGATGAATTATGATTTTATGTAATTTTTTTAAAATTTTTTTATTTTCGTTTTGGAAATTTATACTTTTTAATTCATACATATAACCAGGATACTAACATTAAATAATCATGCTAGGTCATAGAACGACTTTCAAACATATAACTCAGAATAATATTCATTAAAACTTTATTTAATCAAATAATATTCAAAAACCTTAGTTACAATCTAAGTTGATTTTTCGGTCGTTACATTCTTCCCCTCTTACCAGGATTCTGTTCCCAGAATCACGATACATATTACACAAAAAGTTGGGGTTAATTTTCTTTTATCTTGATTTAGAGTTCCCACGGTTCTTCTTCGGCATTGTGGTTCCTCCAAATAACTTTCCTAGAAGGTATTACTTTATTCCTTAAGACTTGTTCTTTCTTATCAGTAATTTGAATCGAAAGTTCTTCGTAAGTTAAATCTTTTTCAACATGAATAGGTTCATATTCTATTACATGCTCATAATCTGGTTTATAAGGTCGTAATACCGATGTAACACATTATGAATATGTTCTCATTCCAGTGGTAATGCTACTATATAAGCTACCTCTCCTACCCTCTTTAATACCTCAAATGGTCCAGTAAACCTAGGGCTTAATTTCCCGTTCTTCTCAAAACGTATTTTTTCTTTCCAAGGAGATACCTTTAAAAACACATACGAACCGACTTCAAACTCTCTTTTCTCACGATGCTGATCCGTATACTTATTCTGTCGGTCTTGGGATGTTACTAGTCTTGCACGTATTAATTTAACTATATCTGTTGTTTTTTAAACCATTTTTAGCCCCAATATTCGTCTTTCTGCTACCTTATCCCAGCACAGTGGCGTTCTGCACTTTCTTTTGTATAACTCTGTGTATGGTGGCATACCTATACTAGCGTGGTAACTATTATTGTAAGCAAACTCTGTTAATGGTAGATAATCATCCCAACTTTCTTTAAAGTCCATAACATAAGCTCTTAACATGTCCTCTAACATCTGAATTTTCCTCTCACTTTATCCATCATTTTGAGGATGATACCCCATGCTCAAATTCAGTTGCGTTCCCATATGTTCTTATAGACTTCTCCAGAAATTCTAAGTAAAATGCGGATCTCTATCCAATACAATCGAAACTGGCACTCCTTGTCTTGAAATAATTTCCTTAATAAATAACCTAGCTAATCATTCCAAGTTAAATCTAATCTTTATCGGTAAGAAGTGAGCTGACTTAGTCAAACGATCCACTATAACCCATTTAGTGTCGTACCCTTTATGCGTAACTGGATGCCCTACCACAAAATCCATGGTGATATGTTCCCATTTCCAGTTCGAAATTTCTAATAACTACAACAAACCACTTGGTCGTTGATGTTTAGCCTTGACCTTTTGACAAGTCAAGCACCTACTAACACACTTCACTATTTCTCTCTTCATTTTTGGCCACTAAAAATGTAGTCGAAGGTCTTGATACACCTTTGTGCTACCAAGATGAATCGAGTAACTGAAACTATGAGCCTCTTGTAAAATCTCTTCTTTTAATTTTGTCACACACGGAACCCAAATTCTTCCTTCAAATCTTAGTAACCCCTATTATCGAGTTTAAACTTAATCTTTTCCCCATTAGCAATTCTACTTCTTATTTTTACATAGTCTTCATCTTTCAATTGTGCTTCCTTTATTCTGTCAGCGAGCATAGGATGAACCTCCACTGAAAATAACTTTTCTCCCAATTCCCTCAGAAATTTAACTTCTAAATCCATCCTAACCATCTCTGTTATTTACTTGTCTTGAGCTATTTGCATTGATAGTTTCTCCCGACCCTTTCTATTTAAGGCATCGACCACCACATTTTCCTTCCCCAGATGATACAAGATTTCACAATCGTAATCCTTTATCAATTCTAACCATCTCCTCTATCTCATATTCAACTCCTTTTGTGTAAAAATATATTTAAGACTTTTGTGATCTGTATATATATTGCACACTTCTCCCAATAAAGATAATGCCTCCATATATTTAGGGCAAATACCACTGCTGCCAATTCCAGATCATGAGTAGGATAAACCTTCTCAAAATCATTTAATTACCTTGATGCATACACAATAACTTTGCCATGTTGCATAATCATACAATTAAGCCCTCTATGCGAAGCATCACTCTAAACTATGACATTTCCTATTTAGTAATGACAATACAGGTTCCTCACTTAATCTCTTCTTCAATTCCTAGAAACTTTCCTCTCACTTCTACGTCCCATACAAAATTCACCATTTTCCTGCTATCTTAGAAAAATCTTATATAAATCTTCGATAGTAACCTGCTAACACTAGGAAACTACGCACCTCGGTTGGTGTCTTTGGTTGTTCCCAATTAATCACTACTTCAACCTTTGCTAGATCCACTGATATTCCTTCCTTATCAATTACATGCCCTAAAAACTGTACTCTCTCTAGCCAACTCATACTTTATAAATTTAGTGTAAAATTTCTCCTTCCTTAGTCTTTCTAACACTATTATTAAATGTTCAACATGATCTTCTGACGTCTTAGAATGTACTAGAATATCATCAATGAACATTACAATGAACTTGTCCAAGTATTGTTTGAACACTTTATTCATCATATCCATAAATGAAGTTGGCGTATTTTTTAACCCGAACGACATTACTAAGAACTCATAATGGCCATAAAGAGTCTTGAACGCCGTCTTAGGTACATCTTCTTTCCTTACCTTCAGTTGATGATATCCCATTTATAAATCTATCTTAGAAAATTACTTCGCCTTTTTTAATTGATCAAAGAGATCATCGATTCGAGGCAATGGGTACTTATTTCTAATCGTTACTTTGTTTAACTCACGATAGTCGATACAAAGTCTTAACTATATGACCCCAACTTTTTATAAATAAAGATTTAATTTCTATAATTATTATTTTGAAATAGTAAGGGTTGATTTGATTAATGTGGTTAGTTATGGGTAAAATGCGCAAATATTTCAAATAAGTAAGTGGTTATAAAATATTCATTTTTGTCGGGGAATATTCGTACGACGGCGCAGCCTTGTGTGGGCCCCATAATGGAAAGCGATTGGATGACGAAAACGTCAAGTATAAGTTGTTTATAAATAACGGTGTAGTTGTTACCGTTAATACTGTTAGAATACCCGGTGGTTAAAACACAGTAATACGCGTTGTTGCACAGTAGCACACGGTATTGCACCAATTATTGATTCTTACGTAAGAAGGCACTACTCAATAATTGTTATAATAATTACTGTTTAATATTTTATTTTATTGATTCAATAATTGCTACGTTGATATTTTATATTATTGTTGTTTCAATAATTATCACTACACAGTATTTTCCATTTTTAGATCAATAATTTATATTATTTAAATAATATTATTAGATAGCATTATTGGCAATGTCTAGAAAGTTCTGTCTAAGGAGAGGTTTGGTCACCTAATTGCGCGCCAGTGAGGAGAAATCCTTATTGGAAAGCCCCCTTTTTCCTGGGAATGGTCTGGTTGTCAGTATTGTGGTTCTATTATATTATTTGTGAATAATTAATTATTGATTTATATGATAAGGAAAATATTCATTTTATGTGGATATAGATGGAGAAATTTTTTAAAGTGACAATTGTTGAAAATTGATATTTTATCTTTTCTGATAAAATAGTTTATTTAAATATATTATTATATTTTAATAATATAATAATGGTGATATTTTTACAATGAATGTGTGATATATGAATAAATAAGGAGGAAAAATATTTTTGTTACTATAAATGCTAAACACATGTTAAATATGTTGGTGGACACAATTTTTGATTGAAATTTGATTAATGCCTGTAAAATCGTCCGTATGTGGATTTCGGTCAATTTTTGTTTGAAATTTGGAAAAATTTTCTTCTGCAAAGTTGTAGAGAATTAAATTTCCTTCGGAATGGACATAAGATTTGATTTTTTCTGATAAAAGGGCTATTTATTATGAATTATTAAAGTTCCGAAATATTGAGTCTGAATTGATTTTGTTACAAAAATGGTTTTAAACATGTTTTTCATTTTTTTGTGTGGTAAATGTGTTTTTGATGTGGTGGGCTAAGGAAAATTTGATTATAAATATATTATTTTATTAAATTTTCTGCATTAGTGTTCTAAGAATTTTCCTATAAATAGGGTGCTTAGGTTAGAATTGAAAATCACAACAGAAACTGAAGTTTTCTCTCTCTATATTATCGAGCATATTCTTGTGAGTATTTTGATATCTTGAGTGTTGCTATACGGTGAAAGTTTCCTTCAGCGTTATATCTGATATTCTAGCCAGAAGTACTATTCTTTTGAGGTAAGAGATGTTATTTTTTTTATAAATGATATTATTTCTTTCAATACCATTATGCCGGAATATTGGTAAGATTTTTCTTGTGAAATTCTTATCTTTTTATGTTGGGGTTACTATTCATGAGTTACTATTCACGAGTTACTATTCACGAGTACTATTCATGAAGCATGATGATTTTTTTTGTGGAATTTCTACCTTTTAGTGTCGGAGTTACTATTCACGTATACGACACTATTCACGTATACGACACTATTCACAAATACGACACTATTCACAAAAAAATTAAATTTTCTTTTCTGAGTCCAAGATTGTCTGTTATGGTTCCTATCTTTGATTGGATCTATGTTTTGATCTTCATTTTTGAATTCTGCTCCACAATAGTTTATTATGGAGTATTTTTAAACTTGGATTGTCTAAAATACGAATCCTTAATATTTGTTCTTTTGTCTCACCAGATTCGTTTTCTTTAAAATATATTTTTCATCATCCTCAGTCCTAAATGATGATATTACTGAATATCTTTGGCCTGTAGTGCAAAGATGAATGATTTCTTGATGAATATCTTTGGCCCGTAGTGCAAAGATGAATAAGTGTTGAGATGAACATGACCAATTGATTAATATCTTTGGCCCGTAGTGCAAAGATGACTATTTGATTAAAGATATATATTGATTGATGTTACAGGGATAAAATATCGATGATGGACTTTTAAATTCATAGATGATAGTAGATTTCATTCTCTACTTAACTCTTCTAATGAATTATTGTTTTCGCTGCAGTTGTTGATCTAAAACTTGTTGTCTATTGTATTCTATTAGATTTTTTCCCCGTTGAAGACTAAGGATAATTTGTTGTACATTATCTTAGTCATAATATTCTTTACCGGGCTATTTGAGCTCACCCTTTTCCTTTTTGTTCCATTTTACTTCTCAGGAGGCGAGAATATAGCATGAATTAGTCGGGGTGTGGAGTGATGGTTCAAGATAGTTGTTTTAGTAGTCCTCACTATTTTGTAAAATAGTGTATCAATAATTGTAATGCGGACTTTATTTGAGTGTGGATATTGTCTAGAAGACAATATTTGTATTTAAACTCACAGTTTAAGTGTTGTCGTATTTTGCACGACAATTGTAATAATAAAGTTGTAGTTGTTTCTGTACCATGTATTTGGCGACTCAGAATAGGTTGGGTGGATTGGACCTATTTTGGGGGTGTCACATTAATGATCTGTCCTTTTTTTTGACAAATAATATTGGCGCTCCCCACGAGGGCACACTCAGCTGGATATACTTTCTATCTAACATTTCTTGTAATTGAATCATTAATTATTTCCTGTCTATTGGCACTATACGATATGGTGCCCTAGAAACTGGTGCCGTTACTGACACAATATCTATAAAAAATTCTATTTCGCTATCCGACAGAAGACCTGGCAGGTCATCTGGAAATACATCCGCAAACTCTTTCACAATAGGTATCTGGTCGATAATTACTACTCCTACCCTTTGGGTATCAACAATGTGGCACATATATCCTATACATCCTTTCTTTAATAACTTCCTTACTTGTGTCATCGTTAGACAAAAAGAACGTCCTGGCGGCTTACTACCATAAAATACTATCTTAGACTTCTTCAACGTCCTCAAGTTCATACTCTTCTTTTGACAATCGATCATTTCCCTATGGTTATACAACCAATCCATCCCAAAATTACATCGAATTCCCCCAAGCTAAACGGAATTAGATCTACTGATAATCTTTTTCCTCTTATCTCTACGTTACAATTCTTGTAAATATGTTCAACATGAACTAATTCCATATTCGGTACTTCAATGTTTAGAGGAATCTCTATCTTCTCGGGAAGGGAACCTAAACATCTAGCAAATTCACATGATATAAAGGAACAGGTTGCACCTGAATCAAACAACACATATGCGTTAATATTATTGACTAGGATTATAACTAAGACCACACTTCCCGATGCCATCGCATCCTGAAAGGTCATATTAAAGGTCCTCGCGGTAGGTCTACTAGGTGGAGCAGGACCAGTAATTGTCAGCTTCCCACTGCTAACTCCCTTGCTACCCTCTATTCCTTTTTTCTGGCAGCTCTTTGCCATGTGCTCAGTTGAACCACAAACAAAACAACCGTGGTTCTTCTTCAGGTTAGGACAGTTAGGAATAATATGCCATTCCTATCCACAGTTATAACACATAGACTTAACCTTGATACAAACTCCCAAATAAGCCTTCCCACAGTTCTTGCAAGCCTCCATCCTTCTTTTAGGGTCTCCTTGTTTGGCCCCAGTATTCCCATAGCTGATCAACTTCCTCTTCTATTTCCCACCACTTCCGCTGGAACCTTTAGTTTTGACTCCTTTCGTCAGTATTGTTCTTGTTCTTCTTATCCTTGTGATATTAGCTCAAAGCCTCACTACCTCCTTCTGCTATGATAGCTTTTCCAGAATGGTTCCAAAGGAGTTTCTTTGGAACATAGAAATCCTACTATATATCAAGGGCTTCAGTCCCTGCTCAAACATTCGGGCCTTCCTCTCTTCAGTATCCACCTGATGTGGAGCGAATCTAGATAGTTCATTAAACCTAGCGACATACTGAGGAACATTCATCTCCCCTTACTTTAACTCCAAGAATCGCACTTCTATACAGCTCTGCATACTTGCTGGGAAATAGTTCTCAAAGAAAATTTCTTTGAACCTACTCCACACAATCACTCCATTTCCAACTCGATTCTGGTTCGTCCCCCACTAGAAATTAGCCCCTCCCTTTAGCATGTAGGTAGTAAAAGAGGTCTTTTGCTCCTCCCATACCTTAGCATTTATGAATGCCTTTTAAATTTCATTGACCCAAGACTGGGTCTTTACAGGATCTGTAGTCCCCTTAAATTCAAGCGGACCTACACTCTTAAATTCCTTAAAATTTATAACACGTCCAACTATAGGATCTTCGGGTACTGCAATATGAGTTCTATCTAAGGCATCCCTTAATAGATTTATGAATTATTGCATCAGATCTTGTTGGTCGAAATCTAATTACGTTCACACGCAAGTGCACGTGGTCAACAAGTAATATAGTAGTAAAAAAAGTATCGTTCCCACAGAGATTAGTATGAAATTAATCCTAACAATTACCAGTTTTCTATTAACCCAATTTTATTAATCTATCCAAATCAATGATTATAAATATGAACAACTAAGAAACTAAAAATACCAATCAATCAACACAACTTAAAACCTGTAACTTCAAGCAAATATTGGAGAATTAGGCTTACAACTTCACTTTACATCTCACTCCTATTATTACACCTTATTCCAGTTCAATTCACTATCCCAGTTTATTAATCAAGAACACTTAGGTAGAATTAGCCATCTCTCGATGCACTAATATCGTATTAACTTAAATCCACAAATTAGATAGAATTAAGCCAAACACTATTAACTAATTCACTAAATCTCTATGTGAATTAAAATTAAATAAGGTTTAAATTCAAGTTCTCTACCCGATTACACCCGATGTTAAGCATATCTCTATCCTAAAATTCATCAAGATTCCATTAAAACACAGAATTCAAGAACACGTGCTAAAGTGATTAGGTCTAGATTCATATATCATCTCTCGAATCCATACAAATCCACACAGAATTGGTGATCAAGCAATTCGTAAATTAAAGCACAAATCACAATAGATAAACTGAATGATAGGTTATTAAACTAAAATTAAGGCTTCACAATCATAGTTTAACAATAAAGATCTATCATAAGCCTAAAAAGTAACTTAGTTCATCATGAATGAAATAAAAACTAAAATAATAAAAGAATCCATCATCCCAATTATAATAACTGAATTAAATAAGTAGAATAGATACAAAACCACCCTTCTTCTTCGCTCCAACTTGCAATCTTCATGATTTTGACCTTCAATTCTTTCCTCCAATGTTCTTCACTCAAATTAGGGCCCTTTCTTGTTAATTGATTGTTGTTATCTCTCTTTTTGTTATGTTATATCCAACACAAATCATGTAATTATCTCTTAAAACGACGCATATTAAAGTCCCAAGCCATGCCAACTTGCTCCCCTTCACGCTGCTGCAGAACTCCAATTAAAGTAGAACACTTCTTTCTTTCTCCCATACCCTCGCCCTGGCGGGGGGTATTTACACTATAGAGACCCGCCCCAGCGGGGGGTGTTTCTGTAGTAGGCCAAGTATCCCCTCCCTGGCGGGGGTTTTCCTTTGTATATTGCCTGCCCCGACGGGGGATAGTTCCGCAGCTACACTTTTTGCTCATTTTGATGCCACTTCCTGTCACTGCGCCACCTTTATGCCACAAATGCTACGCCACGCCACCTAAACATAAAACACACATAAACATGTAAAAATGAACATAAATATAAAGGATCAACACAATTTAAGTCCGAATTAGAGGCCGATTCGTAGGTATAAAGCCCACTAAACAAACTCCCCCAAACTTAAACCCGTGCTAGTCCTCGAGCACAAAACAAAACAAAAATGCACTGAAATACAATGGAATGAAACTAATCTACATGCATACGAATCAAGCAGTAATGACAGACACAACTCCGTTCAACCGGGCTCAGAGAAATCAATTAAACATGATAATACCTCATATCAAAACAAATCAGTAATTTCCCAATCAATCATCAAATCTTAAGCTGTTATCACTAATATAGTTCGTGTGTGCTCAACACCCATTCTAGTTGATACAAAATCAAATTTAACACATAATAGGTCTCTTTGAAGGCACCATACAGTGTAAACTAAATAAATTCAAAAATAATCAAGATCTAACTAAAACCAAATAATTTCCAATATCAAGGGTCATAATAGGGTACTTATGCTTTATTTTTCATCTACGGGGGATTTTAACTCTTATTTCCCATTTTATTCTTTTATCTTTTGCTTTTTTTTATACTCATGGCTGTGCAATGTCTTATTCCCTTAGGCTTTTCAATTATACCTTAACGAGCTTTCGACCAACGACTCCCAAACCATTTAGGCCTTAGGGCGCTAGGTGTAAAGACAATCCCCTCAGGCTTACTTACTCAAGTAACAAAGGCCACAAAGCTAGACTAGCCATGGTGTTTATTCATATATATATATATTATTTTTTTTAGAAAAAGCTTATATACCCCAAATTTCCCCCCAAACTTAAGTTCTTGTCTAACTTTAGGCATCACTGCCTATTCTTGTCATTCTTTCATTCAAACTAGCATTATCCTTTAGAGGTCCTTTATGTATCAATTTAAACTCAATCAGTCAACATTGTTGTTTTTACTGTACTAACCTTTTTATACCAGTTTCAAACAGAAAAAGATTCGATTCATAACAAGAAATCACATCAAAGCTCTAATAGTCAATACTATACTTGTCTACTCAAAGTCAGTCTTATCATTGGCCAAAATAGACTGTAACTTATCAAACAGCTGGACTCATGCAAGATAGTCTAAATGCAGCATAAACACAACGAACTAACTAAAAGTTTTGCAATTTTTATTTTTTTTTACTTTTTTTTAGATAATAAGAAATTGAACAACCAAATAAGAAACTGAATATAAACAAAACTAATTACAATACTAAATTAAAATGCAGTTATACTACATGAATGCAACATAATGAACCTAAACCTAAACATGATAACATATGCAAAAATATACCAAACTAAACTAAAGATGTAATAATAAACTAAACTAAACCAACTCCCTCAAACTTAGCAATTACAATGTCGTCATTGTAAAAATATAGCAATAAGTATAAGAGGACTTCCCTGTAATAATCTAAGCTTGAGGTGATGATTGTGATGGCGGTCGTGGCTCATAAACTCGGCGCTCTTCATTGTCGGAATCAGATGGTGGAAATTATGGCACGGGCACGGGCTCGAGCATCTGATATTGAAACTATGCGTCTGCGACTGGATTAAGAGTATGTAATGCTGCATTTAGCGAGGCAAAGGACGTGTTCATGGCGTTGAACATATGGTCCTGCTTGGCCGCCAGTCGCTTCATCTGGTCTGTTGGCTTCTTTATCCCTTTTTTAACAAGGCGCTGGAGACTGCGAAATTGGTTACTAAACATAAATTTGCCCATCCTTTGACTCTCTGCAGTCTCTTTCTCCCTAGTAATCTCGTCAGCCTAGAACTCATTATCTTAAGAGGTGTCCTCAGCATCTGCCTCCTCCTTTGAAGCCGCTGGAAATATAAAATTGACACCCCTTGGGTGTGATTCTCCCCCAGGCCAGACCATGTAATGTGCACTCATGTAAGAGTCTAAAAGTTGGAGAGGCTACTGTGAAGGCTTATCGCTGGTCTATCTAACGCCAGCCTAATTGCACAACCCATAAATAAAGGATGGGTGTGGCATACCGCCAGAGAATGGTCCTCGAAGACAACGACGAATGGAAAAATTGATGTGAAGCCTATGTCAATGTTGAAGTCTTTGACAATTGCCTACAGTAGAAGCACTTTCTCCCTCGTCACCGCAGTGGTATGTGTGGATAGAAACAAATTTGCGCACAATAACGTATACCATATCTTGCCATATCGGCTCAAGTCCTTGCTGAGGAAGATTGTGCCGCCCTTTCGTCCTTTAACCCAAGTCGTACCCAGCTTAGTAATCTCAGTTAAAATCTAATCATAATCGGGACCTCTATCACACAATTGAGCATATAGCAGGAGCTCGCAGGTTTTAGTAGTAGTTGATGGCCTCTAGACTGAAGGCAACCTGTTTACCCCTCACGAATGCATTGAACGACGCCCTATCCTTAGCGTTTGCATAGAACTCCTTCACCACATTGACTATCGTGGGGTCGGGTTTGTCTATCAACATCTCCCAGCCTTGCTTATATATCTGCCTCCTCATTTGCCCATCGACATTGTCTGGTGCCAAGCTCCGCTCAAGAGTTAGTGCTTTGGATACTAGATAATCATACTTGTCGGTGGCATTGGCACTCATAAATTTCTGCTAGTTAAAGGTCCGTTCAGGTGGTGTAGACCCTGAACCTTCACCCCGTTGTCGCTTGGATGGTGTTTTTGGTGCCATGGCAATCTATTTGATCACAGATTCCCCCAAACTTCACTTGCATAATTTGTCGAACACGTGGTGTACACGACTCACAATACCCCCAAATTGACAAACTTAAATGCAAAAGTATGATTACAAATTAAAACTTGTAGCTTACCCACTGATTTCCCTTTTTTGTTGATGATATTGCTCGAGTGGGTGATGCCAATTTGAAGTTATCTTATTCCTTGTTGCTATCAAATTCGAATTGGTAAAAACCTAACCTTTTAGTGACTAAATTTGGATGGAATTGGATGGAGATGTGTAAAATTTAGAGGAGTAGGGTTTAGATTATATAATGTAGAGGATATGTGCGAATTAGTAGGTTAATTTGTGGGAAATTGGTAGTTTGTGGGGAGTTAGTGGGATAGAGAGTGGGGATTTCGGTTAGGATAGAAGGGAGGAAATGAAGAGGTTGGCCACAATCTACAGAGAAATAGATTACTTAAAGTCCCGTACCCAAGCCCCGACAGGGGGTATTTACACTACAAAAGCCCGCCCCAGCGGGGGGGGGGGGGGTATTCTGTTTTTTTATTTAAGACCCTCGCCCTAGCGGGGGGTATCCTTCACAAAAAGCCCACCCCAGCAGGGTGGTATTCTGCAGCTGGCTTTGAGCTTTCAACTTCTTCTCATCACATACATGTCCACTAACATCCTAGACACCTAAAAAACATTAAAATCACAAATATAAGATAACATCGTGAAAATTTAGCACGTAAGGTCCAATTTACTAAAAATCATGACTTAACTAACTACTTATTGCACCGAAATAAACTTACTTGATACTAGAATTACATATTAAACAACAATTTAACTAACATAACATAAAAAATACTATAAATGAAAGTAATTTAGGTTGCCTCCCAATGAGTGCTTATTTTTTTAAGTCTTTCAGCCTGACTACTCCCTGTGTTATCCTGGATCAATGGTGATATTCATGGTATGCTGATGGTTTATATCACATAACCAACATCGCTATATTGCATGCCCGTTCACTTGCATGTTTGAGGGTGAAGTTGACTTACTATCCTCAATCATTGCTTTAAGACCGCCAATCTCTCTACAATCCTTGAGTTTGACACGTGCAAAATCCTTAAATAGATCACTCTCTTCCTTATCAGTCGAAATTAGGATTTCCTTAAACACTTTCACCTTAAGGACCTGATCGAACACTTTTATTATCAGTTCTTGTTAGGCATGTCAATCAGTGTTCGTCCAATCACAAGGAATGGCAGTCCCAAGATGATAAGGATGTTCTTATCTTCTTCAAAATCTAACACCACGAAATCAGCTGGAAAGATCAATGAGTCAAACTTCACCAACACGTCTTCGACTATCCCCAGTGGATATGTTATTGATCTATCTACGAGTTGTAGACTGATGTTAGTTGGCTTTGCTTCCTTTAACCCTAAATTTTGGTAAATGGATAGTGGCATAAGATTTATAATCGCTCCAAGATTGCATAGAGCTCTCCCTACATCTTGATTGCTAATTGCACACAAAATTATGAAGCTTCCCCGGATCATTCAAATTAGGAGGAAGCTTTTTCTGTAGAATTACACTGCATTCATCAATCAATGCCACTGTTTCGAATTCCTTGAGCCTACGTTTCTTTGAAATTATCTCTTTCATGAACTTGACATAACGTGGCATTTGCTCAAGTGCTTCGGCGAACTGGAATGTTGATGTGCAACTACTTGAATATGCCCATAAACCTTGAAAACTGATCCTTTAGCTTTTGACTTTCTAATCTTTGGGGAAAAGGTACCAGTGGTGTAATTATCTTCTGTTTATCTTCCTTCGACTTTTCCAAATTTTTTTTCTCAATTTTCCTTGTCAAATTATTCTCTCCGTTCTCACAAACCTCTTCTATACTTGCTTTCCCATCTCAGTTGGCAACTAAGGCTTTACCACTCTTCAGTGTAATCGCATTACACTGCTCGTGATTTCCTCTCAGATCTTTTTCTGTATCGCCCAACAGCGTCCCTTGAGGTCTGTTGTTCAACACCAATGCAAGCTATCCAATCTGATCCTCTAAGTTCTTTATCGATTTCGCTTGTGTTTTCATGTCCGCCTCATTGCCTGCTATATACTTCAACAGTAGCTCTTCCAAATCTGCCTTTTTCTCATGCTGTGGAGCTGCCTATTGATTTTAATTTTGAAACCCCGGGGGATAGGATGGTCGTGGACCTTGCTGATTTTGGTTGTTACTCCACGAGAAGTTAGAATGATTTATATTCCCCGGATTGTAGGCATTTTGATACATATTCTACAGAATCCTATTGTAGCCGTCCAAAAACTGTACCGATACTGGGTTAATGGCACATTGATATGTTGAATGTTCTCCCGCACACAACTCGCAAACATATGCAACATGCTGTGCTTATGCACCTGTTAGATCATCCATTTTCTTTGACAATGCTAAAATTTATACCGCCAACGTTGTTACCCTATCTACCTCTAACACCTCAACAACCTTAGGTTGTGTCATTCTCACTTTAGGCCTTATAAGTGGGTTTTATATCTACTTATTTGATATCAATTCATGCGAAACTATGCCCATCTCAAGTACATTTTAGTGTGTTTTCAGTTGCATTTCATGTTATTTTGCATTGCATGTACTGAGAACTCCTTTGGTGTAAAAGTGCAGGATAGAGCATAATTTGGTAATGTTAGATGGCATGAGGCTGATGGATGCATGGTGTGAGGATCAAGTGGAGCAAAGAGACTAAGCATTAATGGACAAAGGAATGAGCAGCAGAACAAGTCAGTAGCAGCAGAACAAGTCAGTAGCAGCAGCAGAATTAGAAACTCAAGTTGTAGAAGCCGCGCGGCCGCACGACTATATAGGCTTACACACGCGCGCCCGCACGATCACTTGGACTGGACCATAATTTATACTAACGCGCCCGCGCGAGGATTACATAGGAGGAGCGCCTGGCTGCGCGCGATGCCAAAAACTGCTGACCTGTTTTATTTTAATTTCAAATTTTAAGGGTTGTAATTAAAAAAACAATTCTAACCGGTGTCAGACGTATCATTGAGTAGCTTTTACGTGTTTTTCATATTGGTAACTAGGGTTTACACTTTGAGAGTGTTCCATTAGAGAACGAAGCATAATCTCTATATTTTTTCTACTTCTTCTTTGGATTTTCAATCACTGTGGAAAACTATTATTCTTTGTTGGATTTTAATAAGGAATTGAACATTACTATTAGATTGTAATCAGCAATTGGGGTTGATCAATTCTATCCTTCCTCTTTTAATTGTTTGTTTATTCTCCATGTATTACTTTGATCCCATGATGACTTTTGGTTCAGTCATGAACTAAACTCCATTATGGGATTCTAACGGATTTTAATATGTAGTTTAATTGCATGCTTGACTGCTGGATTATTTTACATATCATAAGGAATTTCTATCATAGTTGATTTGCATGCATGAATGATTGATCACCATTCGTTAAGTGCTTGCATGGAGTTGAAAAATAACATGCGAGTATGGATTGTAATCATGATAGCATGCGTATATGGGGCTATTTTACATGGCTTTGTATTTCGGGACTCAGATAGACATATACTGTTTCACCGTATGAGTTAAATAAGGGCTTGTGATTAAATTTAATATGGTTACAATTTCATATAGACATATAGTGATTTTGGTTATATTGATGATTACATGGTGTCTATCGCATGTGGATGCTGTGTAAGTAGGTCATAGTACATTGAAAAATGGCTATGTCTATATTAGTGCTCTGGGCTACTTTCCTGTGATATGTGAACAATTCTTGAATGATGGTGGTAATTACATGAGGTATTGAATGAAGTTATGATCCCATTATTTCCAGATTTGATTTATTACATTATTATTCTTATTTTAGTTTTATTTGATTTTAAAGTAATTTTCAATCATAATCATAATTATTAGTTTAAGCATATAAAAATAGTGACAGAGTTGATGCATAATAATTTGATTTAGTAACTTTTCCTGTGGATCGATACTCGACTTACTCTGTATTACTTGTTGATGCAAGTATACTTGCATGAGTTAGAGCTTTTTTGTTAGAACTAAAAAAGAGGCAACAAGTTTTTGGCGCCCTTGCCGGGGAAAGGCGTTTAAATTTAAATAATCATCATCAGTTTTAAGCTATATTGTATGACTTAGACAATTCTAATCGTTTCTCATTTCTATTCTTGTTTTTGTTTTGGTTTCAAGTACTTGTAGAATTTTTATGCACACAAGATCGTCAAACTCAGAATTGACACCAGCACAGGGTAATATAAACGGAAGAGGTTGGAAAGCAAGTGTGCGGAGAAATTTGCAAGCACAGTTAGAGGGTACTACATCTAGTATGGCAGAAGAACAAAGAATCGAGGAAAGAGAAGAGCACCGAGCTCTAAGGGACTATTCCATGCCGAATATTAATGGACTTCAATCTAGCATAGTCAGACCGACGATAGCAGCAAATACTTTCGAGATTAAACCAAGCACTATTCAGATGGTGTATAATTCGGTACAGTTTGGGGGTGCTGCTACGGATGATCCGAATGAACACCTGTTGAGTTTCATTGAGATTTGTGATACATTCAGGTACAACGGGGTGACGGAGGATGCTATTAGACTGAGGTTGTTTCCATTCTCTTTGAGGGATAAAGCAAGGAGTTGGCTGCATTCTTTGCCTACTGGAACAATGACTACATGGGAGGACTTAGCACAAAAGTTCTTAGCCAAATTTTTCCCAATGGCTAAGACGGCGAGATGAGGATAGCTATCTCTCAGTTTAAACAACAACAGGGTGAATCCTTATATGAGGCTTGGGAGAGATACAAAGAGATGCTACGAAAGTGTCCGCACCATGGTATGCCAGATTGGGATGGTGATCAACACGTTTTATAATGGATTGGGATGGCATTCGAGACCTATTATAGATGCAGCCGCAAAGGGGAATTATGGGCAAAGAGCTATAACGAGGCCTATACCCTTATCGAAACAATGGCTGCAAATGACTTTTAGAATCCTACATTTCGGATGCCATGACCCAAGGTTGCAGGTTTGTTGGAAGTGGATGCTATTACACAGTTATCAGCTCAGATGGCAGCTATGGCAAAGAAAATAGATACATTGGCAGAGAGCAAAGAAAAAACAGTTGCCTTCGTATGTGAGATTTGTACGGGGTCACACTCCACGGATCAATGTGCTATCAGCTCGGAGTCGGTACATTATGTGAGCAATTACAGGAAAGACCAAGGACATTTTCAGAACATATACAACCCTAACAATTGTAATCATCCAAACTTCAGTTGGTTAAATAACCAAGGGAATCAGCAGAATCAGTTCCATCCAAATCAACAGTTTCAGCCACAGCCACCTCAGCCACAGTTTACACCAAAACCACCGTTTCCACTGGGATTTCCTCAACAACAACATCACACTCCATCTGCACCTCCGCAAGAAAAGAAATCAGAAATAGAGGAGATGATGTTGATGTACATGGCAAACACTGAGGTTATGATCAAAAGCCAAGCAGTGGCTATTAAAAATTTAGAAACTCAGATGGGGCAAATGGCAAGCATGCTTAAAAACAGGCCTCAGGGTTCATTGCCGAGTAATACAGAGACAAATCCATGAAGAGACGAGAAGGAACAGTGTTAAGCGATCACATTGAGGTCTGGGAAAAATATTACAGACACTAAAAGTCGCGCGCCCGCGTCCAATTGTACTAAGGAGGCCGCGCAGCCGCGCGAGGCAGAGCAGGTAACTGCTGAGAAAGAAAATCTAGAAAATTCTGAGGTTCAGTATGAAGAGAAAGATAAAGTAAGGTCAGTTGAGAAGCCTATGAGTTCAGTACCACCAATTCACCCTCAGGTACCGTATCCGCAGAGATTGAATAAGCAGAGGGAAGATAAACAGTTCAGCAAGTTCTTGGAGGTATTTAAAAAGCTGCAGATCAACATACCTTTCCCCGAGGTATTGGAATAAATGCTAAACTATGCAAAGTTTATGAAGGGTATATTGTCAAAGAAGAGGTGATTAAACGAGTTTGAGATAGTGGCCTTGACAGAAGAATGCAGTGCAGTGCTTTAGTGGAAATTACCCCAAAAGCTGAAGGATCCGTGCAGTTTCAAAATTCCATGCACGATTGGAAAGATGAACTTTGATAAATGTTTGTGTGATCTTGGGACAAGTATCAATCTGATGCCCTTGTCATTGTTCAATCAGTTGGGATTACCGGCCCCAAGACCGACAAACATTTCGTTGCAGTTAGCTGACAGATCCATCAAATATCCACGATGAATTATTGAAGACGTATTAGTGAAAGTGGACAAATTTATCTTTTCGGCTGACTTCATCATTTTGGATTACGAGGATAAAAATATACCAATCATACTGGGGAGACCATTCTTAGCCACAGGAAAGACTTTGATAGATGTGCAGAAGGGGGAACTCACTATGCGTGTTCATGATCAAGAGGTCACCTTTAATGTCTTCAAAGCCATGAAGTTTCTAGTAGATGAAAAGGAATGTTTTCGAGTTGATTTGGTGGATTGGGTCTTAAATGATAAAGTAGAGAGTCTGGTGGAGTATGAACCTTTGAGAAGTGTAATTGCTAAAAATTCAGAGTTGGATGAATTCAGATTAAAGTCATATGAGAATTCAAAGCTGTACAAGGAGAAGGTAAAGAAATGGCATGACCGAAAGATTATAGAGAGGACATTTAAACCGGGACAAAGGGTTTTGCTTTATAACTCCAGACTTAAAACCAGGAAGCTAAAATCGAGATGGTCAGGGCCATTTACAGTGAAGACTGTCTTTTCACATGGTGCAATTGAATTATTTGACATGTTTTCAGACAAACCTTTCAAGGTGAATGGACAGCGATTGAAGCATTACTGGGGTAATGAGGTGGACAGACAGAAAGTCACCTCAATTCTGTCTTCAACATGAGATTTTGAGATAGTCAAGCTAATTGACTATAACTTAGCGCTTGATGGGAGGCAACCCATTATTTCTATCTCTATTTTCTCTTTATTCAACTAGTTAGGTTGCTTTAGTTAGTTCATATCTATTTCATTTTTGATAGTTTATATGTTTTGCATAATTGAGTGTGTAGCTGAATTTGCATTGAGGGGTGTTTGAAGTAGGATATAGTTTATTTGGTCATTAATGTTTGCTCATTAATTCATGCATTAACAGTGTGCATCAATGTCTATGTAGGTAACTCTAATTGAAATCATCACTGATATGCAGTGTGGGAGTAAAGATTGGTAGTACAGGAACTAGAGCCGTGCGGCCACGCAGGACTAGGCTTAAAAAGTCGTGCGCCCGCACCCCAAAGTCAGTAGCCCAAGTGGTAACAATCGCATAGGCGGTCCAACCAAGCACCTCAACGCCCATTAATCGCGCGCCCGCGCATTAACCTCAGTGAAAACTCGCGCGGCCGCGCGCGACACCGGATCATGAAAAATTTTTAAGTGTTAAAAACACATGTTGTGGCGTATTTGAACTCTCTCTTGACATAACACAGAGATCGCACCTCTCAGCAGTGACAACTTGAGCCCTAACTATCCTCTCCATTACGTGATTTCCGTTTCAGTATTTCCAACCACGAATACACCCACATCTCATAAGGGCAATACAACTCTAGGGTTTCTACTTGGGTTGTGCAGCAACGAGTTTGGGGGTACTCTCATCAGCAGCTCTTATTCATTATCAAATGAATCATCTGCATTCTCTGTATCATCTGTAAATGGGTCCAAAAAGAGCACGCTCCATCTCCATCTCTTCATCATCAGCATCTTCCTCCGGTAACCAAGAAGAGGATGTCGTGGACCACAAGAAATTTATCAGTTTGGAAGCCCAGTAAGAATATTATCGAATTGTGGCCAAATCGTTTATGAAGGAACGTGGATTTAAACCTGAGAAGAAAGACGACCAACTATGGAATATGATACGAGAAAGAGGCTGGATTGGCTTAGCTACAACTCCTATGCCTATTCCCATTGGGGTTATTCGAGAGTTCTACGCGAATGCTAAGGACATAAAAGGAGGGATTACGCTGGTTCGAGGAGTACAAGTGGATTTTTGACCTCCAGCGATCAGAGAAGTCTTTAGAAAAAATGACGCACCACCGACCGGGTCTGCTAATTGGGTAGAAGGTGCGCATTTAGAAATGGATCTAGAACTAGTGATTGCTGAATTATGCATTCCAGGCACCAAATGGAATTATAAGGCAGGGACGACTGAGCCAAAATCTTTTTCAGTGTCCACCTTGAATCGATATGCCAAAGCATGGAATCTGTTTATTTGTGCCAAATTAGTTTCGTCAGCTCACCATCATGAAATAACCACTGAGCGGGCTATCATTTTATAGGGCATCATCAAAGGAAAGTACATTGACTTCGGCCACCTAATTCATTAAAATATGCTGCATTATTTATGGGGGAGAACTACTGGGAGTATTCCACACGC
The DNA here is from genome assembly GCA_020205505.1 of Panax japonicus. NCBI lineage: Eukaryota > Viridiplantae > Streptophyta > Magnoliopsida > Apiales > Araliaceae > Panax > Panax japonicus. Next base: position 46,691,792 of record CM035092.1, on the reverse strand, counting down.
GTCTATGGCAGCCATGCTTTGTACCCAACAAGGAGTTCCGTAGAATAATGAGCAGCTATAGAACCCGAGCCACGACATCACTCATGTAACTATTACCAAGTTCAAGGATTGGACGGGTGGTGAACCTCATCCGAGAGGATTAGGTTTTATCATCCAGCCCACTTTTCTAGAGCCACCACAGCAGCCCTCTCAGACAGATGAGGCAGGCCCATCAACCCAAGTTCCCTTTGCTACTGGTGATTGACAGCTCCGAAGGTTGGAGCGTAAAGTCGACGCCATGTACGATAATTTCTTGGCATTTTTAATGGGTTTGACGAGGTCTTTGACAGAGGGGTTTGCACAGTAGGGAACAATGCTAGAGTGGCCTCAGTTCAGGACGGTTATGCCATATTCACCACTAGATTCACCACCCGATGAGGGTGGTGCGGCTGATCTTTAGGGGAGTTCTCTTTAACCCTTTACTTTCATTCATTGGGATAATAAATATTATAAGTTTGGGGGTATTGGGGTAGTAGTGTAGTTACATATAGTTTAGGTGCATATAGTATTTGCATGTTTAGTTTAAATTTTGCATGTTTATGTGTTAGATAAAATTTTGCAGAAATTTTTTAAGTTTTAGTTATTATTGCTTGTGTTAGTATATGTTTAGTTGCGATTTATGTGTAGTACATGTCTCATAGTTCTAGCTTTATGGAAATTTTGTCTAGCCGATGATGATAGTGAATTTTGAAAGATTTTTGAGTATGTTGGATAATATGAACCTAGTTATAATGTTTTACACGATGAAATTCATGTTTTTATTTAAATGCTTTCGATTTGCACGGATGTGCTCTTAATTGCTTGAAGGCATAAGAATGATGTGTTGTATTGCGTAATAAAAAATGTGGCTTTTAAAAAGAGAAATATGTGGAAAGTGAACTTAGACTGTATAAAGCCTTGATATTCAAACTTTGGGAGAACATGGGTATGATATGCATAATATATATATATATATATATATATATATATATATATATATATATATATATTCAATAACGTGGCTAGTCTTATTTCGGGGCCCTGGCTACTTGAGTAAGTACGCCCAAGGGGGTGTCTTAACACCTAGCTCCCTAAGGTCTTTCATGGTCAGGGAGTCATTGGTTGAAACCTCGCTAAGGAGTAGCAGTGTTGCCTAAGGGAATAAGGCATTGCACAGTCATGTGAAAAAAATAGCAATAAACACAGTGGGAAAGAGCGAAAATCGCCCTCGTGAGTAGCAATAAAGCAGTTAAGCCCATTGTTGAACCTTTGTTTGTCTTGATATGTTGGAACAGTCTTTGTTGCATAAGTATACACGAGTCTTTATTTAGACTATAATTTTCTATTTTGAGCAGTTTAGCATGTGTATTCTTTGCTTAAATCAAGTTTTGGTGAACATAACACACAAAAACAACATCTCTATAGCATTTATGAATTATCTAAGTGTTTGACATTATTCCTATAGTTTGGTTTGAATTTGTATTCTTGAATCTGGATAATTCGCTGAGTCATTTTGGACTGAAATTCTGTTAGAGCTGGAACAATGTGAGACTAGTTTCCATCATAGCTTAGTTGCATAGTAATGTAGTTGCATTTTCATTGTTTATATAATATGCATTGCTTGAGGGCAAGCAATAGTTCAAGTTTGGGGGTATTTGATAAGTGGGTTTTATACCTACTTATTTGATATCAATTCATGCGAACTATGCCCATCTTAAGTACATTTTAGTGTGTTTTTAGTTACATTTCATGTTATTTTGCATTCCATGTACTGAGAACTCCTCTGGTGTAAAAGTACAGGATATGACATAATTTGGTGATGTTAGATGGCATGAGGCTGATGGATGCATGGTGTAAGGATCAAGTGGAGAAAGGAGACTAAGCATTGATGGATAAAGGAATGAGCAACAGAACAAGTCAGTAGCAGCAACAGAATAAGAAACTCAAGTTACAGAAGCCGCGTGGCCGCGCGGCTATATAGGCTTACACACACGCGCCCGCGCGATCACTCGGCTGGACCAGAATTTACATGCGCGCCCGCGCGAGGATTACATAGGAGGAGTGTGCGGCCGCACACGATGCCTGAAGCTGCTGACCCGTTTTATTTTAATTCTAATTTTATGGGTTATAAGTAAAAAAAACAATTTTGACTGGTGTCAGACGTATCATTGAGTAGTTTTTACGTGTTTTTCATGTTATTAACTAGGGTTTACACTTTGAGAGACTTCCATTGGAGAACGAAGCATAATCTCTATATTTTTTCTACTTCTTCTTCGGATTGTCATTCACTGTAGAAAACTATTGTTCTTTGTTAAATTTTAATGAGGAATTGAACGTTACTGTTGGATTGTAATCAGCAATTGGGTTTGATCGATTATATCCTTCCTCTTTCAATTGTTAGTTTATTCTCCATGTATTATTTTGATCCCATGATGGCTTTTGGTTCAGTCATGAACTAAACTCCATTATGGGATTTTAACAGATTTTAATATGTAGTTTAATTGCATGTTTGACTGCTGGATTATTTTACATATCATAAGGAATTTCTATCATGGTTGATTTGCATGCATGAATGATTGATCACCATTCGTTTAAGTGCTTGTATGGAGTTGAAAAATAACATGCGAGTATGGATTGTAATCATGATAGCATGCGTATATGGGGCTATTTTACATGGCTTTGTATTTCGTGACTCAGATAGACATATACTGTTTCGCCGTATGAGTTAAATAAGGGCTTGTGCTTAAATTCAATATGGTTGCAATTTCACATAGACATATAGTGATTTTGGTTATATTGATGATTACATGGTGTCTATCGCATATGGATGCTGTGTAAGTAGGTCATAGTACATTAAAAAATGGGTATGTCTATATTAGTGCTGTGGGCTACTTTCCTGTGATATGTGAACAATTCTTGCATGATGGTGGTAATTAGATGAGGTATTGAATGAAGTTAGGATCCCATTATTTCCAGATTTGATGTATTACATTATTATTCTTATTTTAGTGTTATTTGATTTTAAAGTAATTTTCAATCATAATCATAATTATTAGTTTAAGCATATAAAAATAGTGATAGAGTTGATGCATAATAATTTGATTTAGCAGCTTCAGGCATCGCGCGCGAGTGTAAATTCTGGTCCAGCCGAGTGATCGCGCGGGCGCGCGTTTGTAAGCCTATATAGCCGCGCGGCCGCGCGACTTTTGCAACTTGAGTTTCTGATTTTGCTGCTGCTACTGACTTATTCTGCTGCTCATTCCTTTGTCCATCAATGCTTAGCCTCCTTGCTCCACTTGATCCTCACATCATGCATCCATCAACCTCATACCATCTAACATCACCAAATTATGCACTATCATGAACTTTTACACCAAAGGAGTTCTTAGCAAAATAACATGAAATGCAACTAAAAACACACTAAAATATACTTGAGATGGGCATAGTTCGCATGAATTGATATCAAATAAGTAGGTATAAAACCCACTTATCAAATACCCCCAAACTTGAACTATTGCTTACCCTCAAGCAATGCATATTATATAAACAATGAAAATGCAACTACATTACTATGCATCTAAGCTATGATGCAAACTAGTCTCACATTGTTCCAGCTCTAACAGAATTTCAGTCCAAAATGCCTCAGCGAATTATCCAGATTCAAGAATACAAATTCAAACCAAACTGTAGGCATAATGTCTTACACTCAGATAATTCATAAATGCTATAGAGATGTTGTGTGTGTGTGTGTGTTATGTTCACCAAAACTTGATTTAAGCAAAGAATACACATGCTAAACTGCTCAAAAAAAATTTATAGTCTAAATCAAGACTCATGTATACTTATGCAACAAAGACTGTTCCAACAAGGCCATTGGCAGTTATTAGCTGCCATTGTTTCTATTAGCTTATACGCCTCCTCGTATAGCTCTTAGCCATAAACGCTCCACCCAAGCTGCATCTATGTTTGTCCTGAGATTCTTATTCAACCCATTGTAGAATGTATTCATTTGCAGCCATTGCGGTAGTCTATGATGTGGGCACTTTTTGAGTAATTCTTTGTACCTTTCCCATGCCTCATATAATTAGTCCCCATGCTACTGCTCAAACATGGTGATCTCGTTTCTAATCTTAGTAGTCTTGGCTGGTGGAAAGAACTTAGCCAGGAACTTCTGAGCAAGGTCGTCCCATGTAGTAACTTGAAGCAAATATTAGAGAATTAGGCTTACAACTTCACTTTACGTCTCACTCTGATTATTACACCTTATTCGAGTTCAATTCATTATCCCAGTTTATTAATAAAGAACACTTAGGTAGATGATGAGTGAGCTTTATACACATGAATTAGATACATTTGGGCTTAATTTATTGTTGTTCTCAAGTCTTTTAGGATGTTTTTATGTGTTTGTGTCTATTCAAGCATGTTTTATTTTGTTTTGTAGGATTTGGGACAAAAGTTGCATGGATCGACGTTCGGGGTGGCTAGATTCGCGTTTTCAGCTTGTCATTTATACAATAGTCACTTCAGAGCCAATTTTACTATAGCTCCGGACATTATTTCGAAAACCTTCAAGAATGAAAGTTGTAGATCTACTTTTCCTCTTTATGGATCATCTTGAATCATCTAAATCGGAGTTCGGACGAAGAAGTTATGACCGTTTTCCCAAAGGACGTCGGAGCAGAAAATGTTAGACTTTGTGGCAGCGCCGGGGCGCTCGTTTTAGGCTTGATACCAGAGCTGGGGCGCTGGGGGATAGAATCCCAGCGCCGTGCCCAGCGCCGGGGTGCTGGGGAAGGGCCTGGTGCGGGCCTGGACTCGTTTTGGGCGAATTTTGACACCTTTTTGACTCCAAATTGGATTGGAATTGTTCCTAAACTCAAAATTAGACTTGTAACCTATAAATATAGGATGTAAGGCATAAAATAAGGGAGGATTACATAGCTTAGCTTGGAGATTACATAGCTTAGATTAGATTAAACACTCCTTTAGATTAAAACATAACCCTAGTTTTTATTAGATTTGGAGATTGAAGCAACTTGGAGACCATTGAAGAGCAAGAGTAAGAGCAAAAGGGGAGCATCAGATTTGCTGACAACAGATTCTATTCTCTTCTCTCATCTTACTTTTATCTTTTAATGTCTATTCAGTTGTGGATTCTTGGTTTCCATTCATTAATTATGAACTAACTCTTTTATTGAGATTTCAATTGAACTTTTTATGACTATGAATTAGTTATTCATTATATTCTAATTATTTATGTTAAAGTGAGTTTTTTATCTTGTCTTGTGCATATTGCTTAATTATCTGATCAGTAATTACTTTGTTATTCTAGAAGGAATTGGAAGAGGAATTCTAGGGTTAGAACTGGGCATGATATCATGTGACTTAGTTATTTGCAAAGTGAATAATTAGGTTTGTGAATTGAATGGAAATATCTATTCACCGCATGTAACACATAAGGGATTGGGATTAAAGGAGTTTAATTTACTTATTTTGCATAGGAATATAGCAAGATTAATCTGGATTAAATAGAAGTCATTTGATCACTTGGAAAAGGGCTTTTGACATTTGAGAATTCCTGTTAACAATTCAGTAGACATAATAATTGGGATAATTGGATAATTGGTTTATAGTTCATAATTGGGGATATTGGAGTCTTAGCCTTTATTTATTTGAATTTATTTATAAAGTAACATAGTTTTAATTGGTTAATTTAGTTTTCTTAATTAGAAAAAACACGATTTGAGATTGTTTAAATAAAATTAGTTTGGTTAAGAATTTGTACTTGGTGATTTTTATTAAATAATTCCTCGTGGGAACGATACTCTACTTTCACTTTATTACTTGTTGACCGTGTATACTTGCACGTATTCATTGATTGCGAAATCGATCAACAAGTTTTTGGCGCCGTTGCCGGGAAATTAATTTAATAATTATTTACCAATATTAATTTCAATCAAATTAGTCTTAATTTAAATATTTTTATTTTTATTTTTAATTCTCTTTCTATATTTCTTTCTTTTCAGGTACTATGGATGACTTTGTGTATCAATGGCCATACACGGACACGACTCAACCAAGGGGAGCGGAGATTGAAAGACTCGAGAAACTTTCTGCATTGTCTGCACAGATTGAGACACTTTCGAGGATGTTTGAAGCTTTAGAAGCTCAGCGTCGTCAAAGTATGGTTGTTACTTGTGATTATTGTGCTGGAAATCATACGAGTCATCAATGCGCCATCAGTTTCGAGCCAGTACAGTATAGTGGTGATTACCCCAATAATTATGTCTATCCCAACAACTATCATCAGGATTGGGAGTATCACCCGAATTTTTCATGGAGTAACAATCAAGCTGCAGCTCAACCAGCTAAACAACAAAACACCTCCGGATTTCAAAATCCGACTCAGCAACCAGAGAGGATATCAAGTTTGGAAGAAGCCTTGGAAAAATTCATTAGAGCTTCTAACAAAAAGAACGAGGAACAAGATAAGAAATTGAATCAAGTAGATCTTACTTTGCAAAGCCATGGGGCATCGTTAAAGAATCTGGAAAATCAATTGGAACAAATAGCACATGAGTTGAACAACCGTCCTCAATACACCTGGCCCTATGACACAGATTCCGAGACTGATGGTGAGCCCGAGCCAAATATACAACTGGATGAGCCACGAGATGAAAAAGAGGAGACAAGTAGGGATAATGACAACAAGGTCGGTGAAGAACTAATTGTGAGACCCAATGATTATGAGCCAATGTTATTTATGCCTCAAGTGCCTTCTCCTCCACAGTTCAAGAGTCCGGTTAGATTTGCAAAACCTTGTCCGATTGGTAGTCATGTAGTCGACAATACTCTCTGTGATATAAAAGCAAGTACACCTTCGAAACCATGGTGCGATGAGCTGGAGAAGATAGAAGAAGAAATTATTGTGTCTGACAAGCCTCAATACCAGAATATATTCGCAGACACAATGGAGAAACCACCTAGATGCTAGACGTTCTTGAATGTGATCTTATCTAAAGAAAGCATACTAGCTGACTTTAACACAATGGCTATTATAAATGGGAACCTATCAAAAGCTATATTATTTCCGATGGATGGAGGGTTCTCAATTTTCGTAGGGGAATTGGATAGAGAATTGAAGAAGTCAGGCTGAGACTATAAAACAAGCGCTTATTGGGAGGCAACCCAAGTTCAATTTTTATTTTTAGTTTTTATTAGGTTTTATATTAGTAGTTTTGAATTTGCATTTATTTAGGATTTAATAAAATTGCTTCTATCATGGTTTTACAGGTTATTCAAGTCAAATTCAAGTGTGGTGCCCAATTTGTTCCATGTGCTTAGCCTATTCTCTAAACTTAGCGGACAAGGAGGAAGATTGCTATATTTTCAGGGAAGTCATCTGCTTTAATTTTTTCTATTTCAGTCATTGAGGACAATGTCTAGTTTAAGTTTGGGGGCATTTTAGTGTCGTATTGCATATAGTTAGTTATTTACATTTTAAGTTCGTTATGTTTTCGAGTTATTTACATTTAGTTTTTGCATTCAGTTTTTTTGTTTAAAAAAAAATTTAAAAATCGCAAAAATAGTAGTTAGTTTACTATGTTTGTTGCAGTTAGTATATATTTGCATGATTCCAACTGTTAGATAGCAAAAGTCTATTTTGGCCAATGATGAGACTGGAGTTAAGTAGATAAGTATAGTATTGAATATTCAGGCTTTGATGTGATTTCTTGTTATGAATTGAATCTTTTCCTGTTTAAAACTGGTATAATCAAGGTTAGCACGTTAATAACAGCTATGTTGACTGATTAAGTTTAAATTGATACATAATGGATTTCTTAAGGATAATACTAGTGTGAAGGAATGAAAGACATGAATAGGCAGAGATGGCTAAATTTTGATAAAAACTTAAGTTTAGGGGGAAATTTTGGGGTATATAAGCTTTAAAAAAAATATGTTGAGTCTTGTGGTGGGTTGAGGAGAAACACTCCCCATAAACACAAGCGTGAGATGGAGCGTAAAACGCACTTACCAACCATCTATCAAAAAAAAAATTTACCGTGGCTAGTTTTGTTTCGGGGCCTTTGTTACTTGAGTAAGTACGCCCGAAGGGGTATCTTAAAACCTAGCGCCCTAAGGTCTTATATGGTCTGGGAGTCGTTGGTCGAAAGCTCGCTAAGGGGCTGACACTGTTAGCCTAATGGAATGAGACATTGCACAGTCATGGTTAAAAAAAATAATAAAACGGGAAAAGAGCAAAAAGCCCCCGTAATGAAAAGTAAAGCATAAGTATCCCAGATTGGACTCTTGAACTTGGTGGATGTTTGACTTTAGTTGGATCTAGCTTGTTCGTGAATTTTGTGAGTTTTCACTGTATGAAGCCTTCGAAGATATCTATTATGTCTTAAATTTGATTTTATATCAGTTAACATTGTTGTGGAGCACACACGCACTATATCAGTGATAACAGTCTAAGATTTGATGATTGATTGGGAAATTACTGATTTGTTTTAATATGATGTATTATCATGTTTACTTGATTTCTCTAAGGCCGGTTGAATAGACTTGTTTCTGTCATTACTGTTGGATTCATAGGCATATAGATTAGTTTCATTACATTGCATTACATAACATTTTTGTGTTTTTGCTTGAGGACAAACAAATGTTTAAGTTTAGGGGGTATTTGATGAGTGAGTTTTATACACATGAATTAGATACATTCGGGCTTAATTTATTGTTGTTCTCAAGTCTTTTAGGATGTTTTTATGTTTTTGTGTCTATTCAAGCATGTTTTATATTGTTTTGTAGGATTTGGGACAAAAGTTGCATGGATCGACGTTCGGGGTGGCTAGATTCGCGTTTTTGGCTTGTCATTTACACAGCAGTCACTTCAGAGCCAATTTGACTATAGCTCCGAACATTATTTCGAAAAACTTCAATAATGAAAGTTGTAGATCTACTTTTCCTCTTTCCGGATCATCTTGAATCATCTAAATCGGAGTTCGGACGAAGAAGTTATGGCTGTTTTCCTAAAGGACGTCGGAGCAGAAAATGTTAGACTTTGTGGCAGCGCCGGGGCGCTCGTTTTAGGCTTGATACCAGAGCTGGGGCACTGGGGGGCAGAATCCCAGTGCCGTGACTAGCGCCGGGGCGCTGGGGAAGGGCCTGGTGCGGGCCTAGACGCGTTTTGGGCGAATTTTGACATCTTTTTGACTCCAAATTGGATTGAGATTGTTCCTAAACTCAAAATTAGACTTGTAACCTATAAATATAGGATGTAAGGCATAAAATAAGGGAGGATTACATAGCTTAGCTTGGAGATTACATAGCTTAGATTAGATTAAACACTCGTTTAGATTAAAACATAACCCTAGTTTTTATTAGATTTGGAGATTGAAGCAACTTGGAGACCATTGAAGAGCAAGAGCAAGAGCAAGAGCAAGAGGGGAGCATCAGATTTGCTGACAACAGATTCTATTCTCTTCTCTCATCTTACTTTTATCTTTTAATGTCTATTCAGTTGTGGATTCTTGGTTTCCATTCATTAATTATGAACTAACTCTTTTATTGAGATTTCAATTGAACTTTTTATGACTATGAATTAGTTATTCATTATATTCCAATTATTTATGTTAAAGTGATTTGTTTATCTTGTCTTGTGCATATTGCTTAATTATCTGATCAGTAATTACTTTGTTATTCTAGAAGGAATTGGAAGAGGAATTCTAGGGTTAGAACTGGACATGATATCATGTGACTTAGTTATTTGCAAAGTGAATAATTAGGTTTGTGAATTGAATGGAAATATCTATTCACCGCATGTAACACATAAGGGATTGTGATTAAAGGAGTTTAATTTACTTATTTTGCATAGGAATATAACAAGATTAATCTGGATTAAATAGAAGTCATTTGATCACTTGGAAAAGGGCTTTTGACATTTGAGAATTCCTGTTAACAATTCAGTAGACATAATAATTGGGATAATTGGATAATTGGTTTATAGTTCATAATTGGGGATATTGGAGTCTTAGCCTTTATTTATTTGAATTTATTTATAAAGTAACATAGTTTTAATTGGTTAATTTAGTTTTCTTAATTAGAAAAAACACGATTTGAGATTGTTTAAATAAAATTAGTTTGGTTAAGAATTTGTACTTTGTGATTTTTATTAAATAATTCCTCGTGGGAACGATACTCTACTTTCACTTTATTACTTGTTGACCGTGTATACTTGCACGTATTCATTGATTGCGAAATCGATCAACAAGTTTTTGGCGCCGTTGCCGGGGAATTAATTTAATAATTATTTACCAATATTAATTTCAATCAAATTAGTCTTAATTTAAATATTTATATTTTTATTTTTAATTCTCTTTCTATATTTCTTTCTTTTCAGGTACTATGGATGACTTTGTGTATCAATGGCCATACACGGACACGACTCAACCAAGGGGATCGGAGATTGAAAGACTCGAGAAACTTTCTGCATTGTCTGCACAGATTGAGACACTTTCGAGGATGTTTGAAGCTTTTGAAGCTCAGCGTCGTCAAAGTATGGCTGTTACTTGTGATTATTGTGCTGGAAATCATACGAGTCATCAATGCGCCATCAGTTTCGAGCCAGTACAGTATAGTGGTGATTACCCCAATAATTATGTCTATCCCAACAACTATCATCAGGATTGGGGGTATCACCCGAATTTTTCATGGAGTAACAATCAAGCTGCAGCTCAACCAGCTAAACAACAAAACACCTCCGGATTTCAAAATCCGACTCAGCAACCAAAGAGGATATCAAGTTTGGAAGAAGCCTTGGAAAAATTCATTAGAGATTCTAACAAAAAGAACGAGGAACAAGATAAGAAATTGAATCAAGTAGATCTTACTTTGCAAAGCCATGGGGCATCGTTAAAGAATCTGGAAAATCAATTGGAACAAATAGCACATGAGTTGAACAACCGTCCTCAATACACCTGGCCCTATGACACAGATTCCGAGACTGATGGTGAGCCCGAGCCAAATATACAACTGGATGAGCCACGAGATGAAAAAGAGGAGACAAGTGGGGATAATGACAACAAGGTCGGTGAAGAACTAATTGTGAGACCCAATGATTATGAGCCAATGTTGTTTATGCCTCAAGTGCCTTCTCCTCCACAGTTCAAGAGTCCGGTTAGATTTGCAAAACCTTGTCCGATTGGTAGTCATGTAGTCGGCAATACTCTCTGTGATATAAAAGCAAGTACACCTTCGAAACCATGGTGCGATGAGCTGGAGAAGATAGAAGAAGAAATTGTTGTGTCTGACAAGCCTCAATACCAGAATATATTCGCAGACACAATGGAGAAACCACCTAGATGCTAGACGTTCTTGAATGTGATCTTATCTAAAGAAAGCATGCTAGGTGACTTTAACACAATGGCTATTATAAATGGGAACCTATCAAAAGCTATATTATTTCCGATGGATGGAGGGTTCTCAATTTTCGTAGGGGAATTGGATAGAGAATTGAAGAAGTCAGGCTGAGACTATAAAACAAGCGATTATTGGGAGGCAACCCAAGTTCAATTTTTATTTTTAGTTTTTATTAGGTTTTATATTAGTAGTTTTGAATTTGCATTTATTTAGGATTTAATAAAATTGCTTCTATCATGGTTTTACAGGTTATTCAAGTCAAATTCAAGTGTGGTGCCCAATTTGTTCCATGTGCTTAGCCTATTCTCCAAACTTAGCGGACAAGGAGGAAGATTGCTATATTTTCAGGGAAGTCATCTGCTTTAATTTTTTCTATTTCAGTCATTGAGGACAATGTCTAGTTTAAGTTTGGGGGCATTTTAGTGTCGTATTGCATATAGTTAGTTATTTACATTGTAAGTTCGTTATGTTTTCGAGTTATTTACATTTAGTTTTTGCATTCAGTTTTTTTGTTTAAAAAAAAATTTAAAAATCGCAAAAATAGTAGTTAGTTTACTATGTTTGTTGCAGTTAGTATATATTTGCATGATTCCAACTGTTAGATAGCAAAAGTCTATTTTGGCCAATGATGAGACTGGAGTTAAGTAGATAAGTATAGTATTGAATATTCAGGCTTTGATGTGATTTCTTGTTATGAATTGAATCTTTTCCTGTTTAAAACTGGTATAATCAAGGTTAGCACGTTAATAACAGCTATGTTGACTGATTAAGTTTAAATTGATACATAATGGATTTCTTAAGGATAATACTAGTGTGAAGGAATGAAAGACATGAATAGGCAGAGATGGCTAAATTTTGATAAAAACTTAAGTTTAGGGGGAAATTTTGGGGTATATAAGCTTTAAAAAATATATGTTGAGTCTTGTGGTGGGTTGAGGAGAAACACTCCCCATAAACACAAGCGTGAGATGGAGCGTAAAACGCACTCACCAACCATCTATCAAAAAAAAAAAATTTACCGTGGCTAGTTTTGTTTCGGGGCCTTTGTTACTTGAGTAAGTACGCCCGAAGGGGTATCTTAAAACCTAGCGCCCTAAGGTCTTATATGGTCTGGGAGTCGTTGGTCGAAAGCTCGCTAAGGGGTGACACTGTTAGCCTAATGGAATGAGACATTGCACAGTCATGGTTAAAAAAAAATAATAAAACGGGAAAAGAGCAAAAAGCCCCCGTAATGAAAAGTAAAGCATAAGTATCCCAGATTGGACTCTTGAACTTGGTGGATGTTTGACTTTAGTTGGATCTAGCTTGTTCGTGAATTTTGTGAGTTTTCACTGTATGATGCCTTCGAAGATATCTATTATTTCTTAAATTTGATTTTATATCAGTTAACATTGTTGTGGAGCACACACGCACTATATCAGTGATAACAGTCTAAGATTTGATGATTGATTAGGAAATTACTGATTTGTTTTAATATGATGTATTATCATGTTTACTTGATTTCTCTAAGGCCGGTTGAATAGACTTGTTTCTGTTATTACTGTTGGATTCATAGGCATATAGATTAGTTTAATTACATTTCATTACATAACATTTTTGTGTTTTTGCTTGAGGACAAACAAATGTTTAAGTTTGGGGGTATTTGATGAGTGAGTTTTATACACATGAATTAGATACATTCGGGCTTAATTTATTGTTGTTCTCAAGTCTTTTAGGATGTTTTTATGTTTTTGTGTCTATTCAAGCATGTTTTATATTGTTTTGTAGGATTTGGGACAAAAGTTGCATGGATCGACGTTCGGGGTGGCTAGATTCGCGTTTTTGGCTTGTCATTTACACAGCAGTCACTTCAGAGCCAATTTGACTATAGCTCCGAACATTATTTCGAAAAACTTCAATAATGAAAGTTGTAGATCTACTTTTCCTCTTTCCGGATCATCTTGAATCATCTAAATCGGAGTTCGGACGAAGAAGTTATGGCTGTTTTCCTAAAGGACGTCGGAGCAGAAAATGTTAGACTTTGTGGCAGCGCCGGGGCGCTCGTTTTAGGCTTGATACCAGAGCTGGGGCACTGGGGGGCAGAATCCCAGCGCCGTGACTAGCGCCGGGGCGCTTGGGAAGGGCCTGGTGCGGGCCTAGACGCGTTTTGGGCGAATTTTGACATCTTTTTGACTCCAAATTGGATTGAGATTGTTCCTAAACTCAAAATTAGACTTGTAACCTATAAATATAGGATGTAAGGCATAAAATAAGGGAGGATTACATAGCTTAGCTTGGAGATTACATAGCTTAGATTAGATTAAACACTCGTTTAGATTAAAACATAACCCTAGTTTTTATTAGATTTGGAGATTGAAGCAACTTGGAGACTATTGAAGAGCAAGAGCAAGAGCAAGAGGGGAGCATCAGATTTGCTGACAACAGATTCTATTCTCTTCTCTCATCTTACTTTTATCTTTTAATGTCTATTCAGTTGTGGATTCTTGGTTTCCATTTATTAATTATGAACTAACTCTTTTATTGAGATTTCAATTGAACTTTTTATGACTATGAATTAGTTATTCATTATATTCCAATTATTTATGTTAAAGTGAGTTTTTTATCTTGTCTTGTGCATATTGCTTAATTATCTGATCAGTAATTACTTTGTTATTCTAGAAGGAATTGGAAGAGGAATTCTAGGGTTAGAACTGGGCATGATATCATGTGACTTAGTTATTTGCAAAGTGAATAATTAGGTTTGTGAATTGAATGGAAATATCTATTCACCACATGTAACACATAAGGGATTGGGATTAAAGGAGTTTAATTTACTTATTTTGCATAGGAATATAGCAAGATTAATCTGGATTAAATAGAAGTCATTTGATCACTTGGAAAAGGGCTTTTGACATTTGAGAATTCCTGTTAACAATTCAGTAGACATAATAATTGGGATAATTGGATAATTAGTTTATAGTTCATAATTGGGGATATTGGAGTCTTAGCCTTTATTTATTTGAATTTATTTATAAAGTAACATAGTTTTAATTGGTTAATTTAGTTTTCTTAATTAGAAAAAACACGATTTGAGATTGTTTAAATAAAATTAGTTTGGTTAAGAATTTGTACTTGGTGATTTTTATTAAATAATTCCTCGTGGGAACGATACTCTACTTTCACTTTATTACTTGTTGACCGTGTATACTTGCACGTATTCATTGATTGCGAAATCGATCAACAGTAGAATTAGCCATCTCTCGATGCACTAATACAATATTAACTTATATCCACAAATTAGATAGAATTAAGCCAAACACCCTAATTAACTAATTCACTAACATCTAACAGAGGATCAAGGATCAGATTCTGTTTAAGGTTTATACCTTTCTATGAACAAATTCTTGAATCTGATCTACGATATGTTATGAGTGATAGCGGGGCTTGATTTGGGAACTGAATCACCATTGATTTTTGTGGGTTTAGAGAGAGAAGGTCTTGGTAGCGAGTTTGTGTATAAATGAGCTAAATAATGAACATTTCTCTCTCTTGATCTATATATATAACTTGTATGCAATGAATTTGGCTGGTGAATTGGCTGGTATGTAGGTTTTGTAGTCATATGGCTAGGCTAGGTTTGCTCAACCACTAAAGTTTTGGTAAGTTTGACAAGTTAGCCATAATAATGTAAGAGGGGTAGTTTGGTCTTTTGGCTTATGATTTTAATGGCCATTTGGTAACTTGGCAAACCCTTAGGGTTTAACCCTAAGGTTCTATAAATTTAGATTTTTTTTCTAGGATTTCTAATTAGGCCAAAAATGAAAATTTAGTCTCTAAAAATTACAAATTAGGGTTACTTAATTAACGTAGGTTATCTAATTACATTAGACTTGAACACTAGGGTTTAAGGTCCACTAATTAGCATTAAGCTTTATAATTTAGCGATTAGGATTTTATTTTAGCAATTAGGGTTTTTAGTCATTAGGGTTTTCCTAATTAAGATTAAAATCTATAATAAGAATCATTAATCACATAACACAGTTACTAAGCAGTCTTGAACTCGTATTTGAGTTTCAAATTAGGGTTTATCAGTCTAATACTAGGGTTTTCCAATATTACACCATAATTGACCAACTATTATCAATACGTACAAATAATACATATTTGTAGCACTGAAATATAATATTAATATAATATTATTATTCTCATTACTTATTCAAAATCAAGAATTAGGTTTAGATTCCATATCTAATTTATCTTATATATATAACATTATTAATTAAGTTAAAATAATTAACTTAACTAATTTCAATAAATTCATAAAATAAAATAATAATTATAATAATTCCAATAATCATTTCATATATTATTTAAATAATATATAATCATAATTTCATGGAAAATAAATAATAAAAATATTTTTACTACAAAATTAATTTATAATAAGAATATAATTTATAATGATCAATAATTCTAAAATAAAATTATTTGTAATTATTCATGTAATAAATATATTTTTATTTATCACATATATACATACACTTTAACTTGTACATATTCCCACCTTTAAAAAAAAATTATATGCAAAATTTCTGATTTAATTATATAGAAAATATCGGGTTATTACATTCACTCTCCCTTATAAAGATTTTGTCCCCGGAATCACCGTTTTAAAACTTATACATATCAGGGTACATAATATACACTGTCATTACAAGTAGATCTCGATAAAATTTGATCAAACTGATCTTTAACTATTCATCATAAAGCTTGTCTATCTGATTAAACGGAAAATTGATTTCTAACAGAACTCAAATTCCTCCTTAAAAATTTCTTTATAAAATAATTTTCTATAAATAGGAAAATCATGTATAAGAAAATAAAAGTTGTATGAATAATACATGGAGTTCCATCGCCAGCTGCCACGATATCTTGAACGGTCATGTTGAAGACTCTTACAGTTAATTTTGTTGGCTTGCTTAATGAAGTTAGTCTTGTGATCGCCAGAGTCCCACTGCCATTCCCCGTGTTCTCACTCCCTGCCTCCATTCTCTTTTTCGGACATTCCTTAACCTTATGTTCCGTTGACCCACACAGAAAACACCCATTGTTTATCCATGGATTGGGGCAGTTGGGAAAGATATGGCCCTCCTACCCGCACTTGTAACATACAAACTTACCTTTCAGACACTCACCAGAATGATTTTTTCCGTAATTTTTACACTGCACAACCTGTTTCTTCACACCTTTCTGTTTGACCTGGATATTTCCAAAATTGCTCCCTTTTCTTTTCTCACCCCTACTTCCACTATTAGTTTCCACCTTCACAGTTCCCTCGACTTTGCCCTTGTTCTTTTTCTCCTTTTGTAGAGGCTCATGGCCTCACTCCCTCAGCTATAATAGCTTTTTCTAAAAGTGTTGCAAAGGTATTAATTTGCAACACCGCCACCTTGTTGTAGAGCCAGGGTTTTAATCCTAGCTCAAACCTTCTCGCCTTCCTAGCCTCCGTATCAACTTGATGCGGAGTGAACCTATCTAATTTATTAAACTTTGCGGCATACTCCGCAACTATCATGTTATCCTGCTTTAGTTCCAGAAACTTCACCTCCATCCTAGCCTCCATACTAGACGAGAAATAGTTCTCGAAAAACAAAGTTTTAAACCTAGCCCCAGTAACCATTCCTTCTCTTGCCCTTGCTTGATTTGCCTCCCACCAAAAATTTGACTCCTCTTTCATCATATAGGTGGAAAAAGCTGTCTTTTGCCCATCAATTACCCTAGCAATCATAAATGCTTTTTGAATTTCCTTAACCCGAGTTTGGGCTTCTACAGGGTCAGTTGTACCTCTAAATTCTGGCAGTCCTACAGCCTTAAAATCTTTAAAGTTCGCCAATCTATTATCCAGCTGGTTCCCTGCGACTGACATTCCCTGCTGCATGTCCTGAGCTACCATGTTTGCAAAGTTTTGTATCAGGTCTGGTTGTTATCCCCCAGCGTTGTTGACAGATTCTTCTGCCCTTTGATTTCAAGCTTGATGACTTGGCGGCATTATCTGGTTAAATAAGACCATAAGTTATTCCTTACATTCTAAACCTTATCGCATAAGTTTAATATATAAAACTTATTTCATTAATCAAACATAGATTCGTATTCATTCAACTAATTCATAGTACTTTACATAACATAGCACATACTGCTATCCCTTTGTGGCCACAAAAGTCGGGACTTGCAACTTTGACTTATACAAAAGTTAAGAATATTACAGACATACTTATCACACATATTACATTAAACACACCTACTCAACAGTACGTATACTACATTTTCACTATGCCTTTTTCTTGAACTTGGACAACCTTTCGCCTGATGACCTTCTAAAATAAAACAGACACCTTGCTTTGGATTGGGACAATGAGGAGAGAAATGTCCCGCATGTCCATAATTATAGCAACCATTTTCCCTTTTCCGGCACAAGCCTTCATGTTTCTTGTTACATTTTAAACACTTTTTTATTCGTTTAAGGTTCCCTTGGTTGTTATCAAAATTTCCTATATTGCGATCTTTCATCTTTCTTTTCCCCTTTTGCTCGGAGCTGCACACAATTTATTGCTTTTAGCTTCCATTTGATCAATTTGGATTTTAAGCTTATCTTGTTCTTCTATTGTTTCTATTAATGCTTTTCGCAATTAACTATTTAACAGCTTTTCTAGTTTCCATAACTTTTCTAAAGAAGAAACCTTGTTCCTCAGATTCAGCACTTCCGTTGATGCTTGATCAGTTCCAACTTTGGTGTCTGAATCACTATCTGTTTGTTCCACCGTTTCTGGGTTCGATACTATATTTTTCAAAATAACCACCTCATCTGAGTTTCTTTCATTGTGAGCCTCTATTTCAGCTATTGGCTTGGATATTGACACATTCTTTATGATCCGAGGGTATCCTAATCCATTTTCACCTGACATCTACACATAAAATATCCTGATTAGCATATAATATATACACACAGCAAATAATAGTTTTATATAGGGCAATACTAAGGATTTAGCCACTATAGTTAGCAGGTTTTACTTATTTCACAACTGAACTTTTAATTTTTGGAATTACCCCATTAAACTAATTAAAATTTTACAATTGGATTAGTCTGTTAACTGAATCTCAATTCTGTTAAATTGAACGTCATATTTTTTCTACGTGGCTTTTTAACACAGAAAAAAAAATGACTCAGCTTTTAAACACAGCTCAACTGACCAATTGTTCTCTGAAGATTAGAATCTAACAAGTTATGGGCATTCGCTACCTTAGAGATTTTGCTAGAGAGGACAAACTCATTCAAATCCTTAACTGAGAGTCCGTTAGCAGAAATAAAATATTTTGGTTTTTCTTCCTCTCGACTACAACATCAATTCAGTCTTACTGAGTTAGGTGCTGAGCAACACGAAAGATATCATGGACTTGATGACTAGCCAGAGGACCCAAAGTGGGCAAAATGGAGAGACCATCATTATCAGAAACCAAGTCCTCTGAACCAACTGGGATGGGAAAATTAACCAAGAGCTTTTCAATCTGTCATATCTTCCAACGAAATAATAATCAAAGGGGAAGGAGCAGAAACCCCAACATCAAAAAACCCATCATGGGGTTGGCTACTGACAGAGTTACCGTACGAAAGGTGAGAGTAATCTACCATGGGAAGGGAAAAGCTGAAGAAGATAAGAGAAGAACTAGAGGAAGAAAGAGGAAGGAAAGATGGAGGCAAGACAACAGATTAAAAAGGAGAGAAACCTAGACAAACGAAAAATCTAAAGAGAAGGCAGAGCAACAAAAATGAGAGAGAGAAACATCGTTTAGATCTGACCTATGTCCTAATTTTCCCCTTTGATTTTGGCCGAATCACCATAGTTTGCAGTATTAAACAAATGAAGAACCCTTTTTGCAACAATCGATGATGATCGACTAAGACAAGATGCCATTAACGTTTCTCTGGGTGTTCGAATGCTTTGAAGAGATGAAATATAACAGTAATTCTAATTTCCCCTTGCTAATTTTGGGTGAATTGATCCAAGTTGGGTGTGTTCAACTAGAATCCTTGTTTGCAAAAACCAAATGCGTGAGTTTATAATGAAAGAGTAGCTGAGCTGTTTTGCCTAGTTCAAAAGATGAGTTATTTTTTCTTTTGTGTTAAAAAGCCACGTAGGATTAAACTCACGTTCAATTTAACAAAACTGAGCTTCAGTTAACAGACTAATCCAATTGTAAAATTTTAATTAGTTTAATGGGGTAATTCAAAAAACTAAAAGTTCAGTTGTGAAATAAGTAAAACCTGCCAACTATAGTGGTTAAATCGTTAGTTTTGCCTTTTATATAGGTTACTTTTATTTTGTTTGACGATAAATTTATTCAATTCATCTCCTTTTAAACTCTATATGAGTTATTTGTATTTTAACATTTCCCTATGTCCTAAGGTTATAGCTTAAGGTTTACCCCCACCTAAGGTTTCCAACCCTAAGCTTTGATACCAACTTGTGACGCCCCCAAATTCAGGTACTTGAAACCCGAACTCGGTGCTTCACGATATTATTTCTATGAGCGGAATAATAATAATAATAATAATAACATTAATATCAAACTTAATTTAAATATCAGTATTTTCTAATCCCAAGTTTAAGTACACAACCTTTAATACATTACATTACATGATAGATAATATATATCATCCTTATCTTAATAAAGTCAAACTATTACATAAGATAGCACAAACTTATTCGACAACCTTTCCTTTTCCCTTGTTCTTGGTAGAGCCTTCAGGTTGATCACACTTAGCTGAAAATATTTAAATTAAGCAAGAATGAGCATTTAAGTACCCAGCAAGTAATAACAAGCAATAAAAGTTAGCTAAATGAAGTAAATGTTTTTTGTGGATAACCCTTCTACAACGAATCAATAGTTGTGAAGTAAGCTGAAGCAACAATAAACAACATATTATTTCGATTTTAAACTTTTAAAACTACGTACTGACTATAAATGGGGATCAGTCGACAGACTATGAACATTGTTTTCTATTTTTGAAAAGGTTAAATAGAACTTCATCTGTAAACTATCATAACTTAAAGGGCACGAGGGTGATCAGCCCGTTATGCCCTGTATTGATCAATACTACATGTTCGAACGATATTTTCGTCTAGCATATCCACCTTAGGCGCACAAAAGTTTTCCCAGATTCGGGATGTTTATACTTAGTCTGGAATCCAAACCAAAACAATTCGGTTGGATACAATAAAGTTCTATCTTGTTCAACAATATTTTTAAATCTGTGTCTAGCTGAATTAAATAGCTTAGACGACTTTTAAGTCAATGTATACATACTGGAAGCCAATAAGTATGTACCAGCATGTGATAAAATATAATGATTATCTAAGTGAGGCCACTTGTATAACCATGCTTAGAAATTAACGAACAGAATAAATATATGGACTGTACAACAATATTGTATTGATAAACATTGATCGGATAATTAAAGAACTTATATGAATGCAATTATTTTGATACGAAATTAATAACAAAAGAGTTAATAATCTAGTATAACGATAATATAATTCTGAAACTTTCTTACTCATGTCCATTGCATAAAGTAAATGCAAAGGGTTAGATACTTGCCTGATCTGCGGCTTATACAGCTTAGTTTAATCTTTTATATCAAGACCTATCATTAATAAGATCATTTATTCGATTAGAATAACATACTATAACACATAGTACTGCTATATGCAGTCAGCACATAACCTAATCACATTGTTACATATGTTTAGCAGTAATTGGATCATTAACAAACACGTATCTAGTCAAATTATCTAAGTTCAGATCAATTTTTGAAACATTTTAGTGTACCGACGGCTGTATCGGGTAATTAACAAGTCTAAAACAATATCATGTAGTTCAATATCCATTTAAATTACTTAAATATCAGTCATATTATTTTTAAATGACGTAAAATAATTTTTAATTAATTATTATAATTTATCATAATTTTTCAAACATCAAAATTATTATTAAATAATTTAAATATTAAATAATTCTATTAATATTTAATTAATATTTAAAATATTAATGAAACCATTGCCAAAATATTAAAGTTATCTATAATAACTTAAAATATTTTTAAAGTATTAATATTACCCTTAAATGATTTTTAAAATAATTAAAATCATTTTTAAATAATTACCATTAACATTTAATTATTATTACATTATTTATCAAAATATTAAAACTCATTTATTATAACTTAAAATATTTTTAATTCATTTATATACTTTTTAAATGATTTTTAAATTAATAAAATAATTTTTAAACTATTTATTTAATATAATTAATAAAAAAAATCTTATATCATTAATATTAAATTATTAATGAAATTTACCTTTAAATATTAAAAGTTATATTTTATAACTTCAAATATTTTTAAACACTTTATTTTCATTTAAAATAATTTTAATAATATTAAAATCATTTTTAATTAATTTATTTAATATAATTAGTAAATAAATCTAAATATCATTAATATTAAATAATTAATGAAATTTATATTAAAATATTAAAAGTTATATTTTATAACTTAAAATATTTTTAAATACCTTACTATCATTTATAATGATTTTTAATATAATAAAATCATTTTAATTAATTTATTTAATACATTTATTAAATAAATTAAGTATCAATAATATTTAAATAAATACCAATATTTATGGAAAATATGCCAAATTATTAAAAGTTAATTTTTATAACTTAAAATAATTTTTGTAATTTTCAGAAATTAATTTTTATTTTTTAAATAATTTTTGGAAAATAAATTAATTAATATTAAAAATATGTTGCTATAGTCTTTAGCGATAGAAAGTGTAGTCTTCGTTGTTCTTCAGCACCAAGAACATTCAAATAACAGTTTCGAGTTAGCTAGTTTGACCATGAATTATTCATTGTATATGGTGTTTCTGGGCTATCTATTGATCACAGCTTGTAATACTAATGTAACACTACAATTATCATGCAAGTTATTGACCATAACATAACACGAGCAATGTAAGACCCCAACTTTTATGAATAAATATTAATTTCTCTAAAAATATATTTTTGAATATTATGGTATGTATATGATATAATGTTATACTTGTGGGTAATATTTACAAAATTTGCAAAGTAAGCAAGTGGTTATATAATATTCGATTGGTCGGGAAATATTCATTTTAATAAGAAATATTCGTACGACGGCACAATCATTGGTCGACCCTACAACGGAAGTATTGTTTTAGCAAGAAAACGATATAATTATCTTTTTATAAAAATAACGGCGGAAGTGTTACCGTTAAAACTGTTGAACTACCCAGTAGTAAAAGTACAGTAATATGCGTGGTTTCATAGTAGCACACGGTATTGGTTATTGATGCTTACGTGAGAAGTCACTTAGTTATACTCAATTATTGCAACAAAAATCGTTGCATCATATCTCTCAAATTATTGATTCGATTATTGTCACAGTATCATCTGCATAATATGATATATTATTAAATCAATAATTGAGACGACAAAGTTGTTCATATTATTAAATTGCAATATTTACAATGTCTAGAAGTTCTGTCAATGAGAGGTTTGGTCACCTAATTACGCACCAATAGGGAGAAATCCTTATTGGAAAGCCCCATATTTCCTGGGAACGACCTAATTGTTAAATATTGTGAGTTATAATATCAATGATGAATAAGTTCGTGTTGATTAAAGATGAATTTGATAGTTTCATTGTGTTGAAATTATTTGTGTTAGTGGAAATCGACATTTATGTCGATAATAATTGATGTCTGGAGGTTATATTGTTAAATCGGGTATTTGGGGAACTTTTCGTGTCGGACTACTATTCATGAGTTACTATTCACGAGTTACTATTCATGAGTTACTATTCACCCAAAAAATATATTTCTTTTCGGTCCAAATCATTTTTGGGTACAATATTATTCCATGAGGAGATGTGTTAATTTTTTAGACTGTTGGTTGAAATTATAATAGTAAATCAATATGTATCGTTGATTTAAAGTTTTAATAGTAACTTGTCCCTTCAGTTTTCCAACAGTTATTTATCCCTTCAGTTTTCCAAGAGTTATTTGTCCCTTCAGTTTTCTAAGAGTTATTTGTCTCTTCGGTGTTCAAAGAGTTAATTGACCCTTCACAAATAGTAGTTGTCGCTTCAATATTACCAAGAGTCATTTTGACCCTTCGTTAAGACAAAGAGCCACTTTCAGTTCTTCTATAAATAGAAGCTCATTCCTTCATTATTTCTTACGAATTCACTGAAATTCTAGGGAGAGAAATTATAGAGGGAAAGAAGAAGAGAAGTCTGCTACCTCACTTTTTCAATATCCAGTTTCTTCTAAGGTAAGGGGTATTATTCTTTCGTATTCATGAAGAGAGTTATTTTCTTTCAGTACTCGTAAGAGTTGTTATTCCATTCTTCATTATTATGTTGGAATAACCTGTTTATGCGAAGTACCGCATACATGGTAAAATTCTTCTGTTATTCTATTCTTTATTATTATGTTTGAATAACCTGTTTATGCGAAGTACCGCATACATGGTGATATTCTTTTGATATTCCATTCTTTATTATTATGTTGGAATAACTTGTTTATGTGAAGTACCGCATACATGGTGAAATTCTTCTGTTATTCCATTCTTTATTATTATGTTGGAATAACCTGTTTATGCAAAGTACCGTATACATGGTGAAATTCTTCTATTATTTCGTTCTTTATTATTCTGTCGGAATATCTTGTTTGTGCATTTACGCTGGACCTGGTTCCATTATTTATTATTCTATCGGAATATCTTGCCTGTACGTTTACGCCGGACCTGGTTCATTAGTTATTATTCTGTCGGAATATCCTATCTGTGCGTTTACGCATGACCTAGTTCCATTATTTATTATTTTATTGGGAATAACATGTCTGTGCAGTCTATCGCACGCATGGTGAATCCTTCTGTTATTCCATTCTTTATTATTCTGTTGGAATAAACTGTCTATGTGGATTACCACATGCATGGTGAATGATCCTTTGTATTCATTCCTTATTAAATTGTGGAAATGATCTGTATACGTGGATTACCGCATGGCGGGTGATAATCCATTTGCAGTTTCATATATTCTGTCATACTCAGTTGGTTAAAGTTTTGGCTTCTATACTCCATGAAATTAGTAGAACATCGTGGATATTTGCGCTTCATCCAGTATCTTTTCATGAAAATATTCTTCTGAGCATTCTTGAATTTTACTCCATAAAGCAGTATCATGTTGACAATTTGGACGTTATTGAGTTCTGGATAGATTAATTCTTGATCTTGTTTTATTGAATTATTATGTCATTATCATCATCCTCACACTTATATTGTAATGAAAGTCATCTTTGGCTTAAGTGCATAAATGTACTTAGTATGATTATGATCAGGGATCATTCGGTATAATCATGACCTGTAATGTTATAAATGATATGGTAAAAGTCCTCAGTAGCCTGTAATGCATTGATGGATAGTTTTTGGTATGATTATGACCAGGGATTGTTCGGTATAGTCATGACCATTGATGATTTAATGAATATCCTTGGCCCGTGGTACATGGATGATTAGATGATGTGTTTTATTTATTAAGCTGAGTCTCATCGATAAAAATTGATGAAAACATTTTATACCATAGAAGATAGTAGATTTTATTCTCTACTTGACTCTTCTAATGGATTGCTTGTTCCGCTGCAGTTAAACTTGATGTCTATTATATTTTATCAGTTTAACATTGTTGAAGACTATTGCTAATTTATTCTGCATTATCTTAGTCATAATATTTCTTACTGGGCTAGTTGAGCTCACCCTTTCTTTCACTGTTCTCTTTAGGAAATGAGAATATAGCTGGGACGAGTCAGGGAAAGGAGTGACGGTCCATATGATAGCATTAGTAGTCCTCACTATTCTGTTAAATAGTGTGACAATAAATGTAATGAGGACTCCTTTGAGTGTGGATATTGTCTAGATGACAATATTCCTATTAAAACTCTCAGTTTATGCATTGTCGTATATTACACGACGGTTGTATAATTAAGTTTGTATTTGAATTCTGTACTATGTATTTGACGACTCAAGATGGGTGAGGTATACTTATTTTGGGGGCGTCACAGTTGGTATCAAAGCCTAGGTATATGATCCCTGGCTGAGATGTGAGACAAGAACTAGGAGGGGAGAGACGGGGAATTCCTTCGCTAGTATGACCTACCTAAGTTTATTTGGAATTTAATTGATCGGTCAGAGTATATGGATAATATGTGATATGGTAATTAACCTTTGTTTTGTTGCAGTACTTGAAAATGGAATCCAAAAATGTTGAGATAAGCAATGAAACACGTGAGAACGTTGAGTTACCAACGATCAATGCTCTGGGTAATGTGCAACAGGAAGACTATAATCCTTATGAAAATAATAACACCTATGAAATGGTGAACGATGGGATGGTTAGAGGCTTTATGCAATTCATGCAACATCATGCGAAAGCGGCTCCAGTCCAAAATACAGGAGGAAACACTGACAACTCTCGGACGGTCACCGCTAAGCAGTTCAAGGAGCTGGCACCACCAGAGTTTTTTTGGAAAGCCAAAACCACTTAAGGCAGAGACGTGGATAAAGCAGATGAACAAGATATTTGATGTCTTGGGATGCTCTGAGAAGAAAAAGGTTCCCTTTGTCACCTTCATGTTGCGTGCAGAGGCAGATTACTGGTGGGAATCTGTAAAGTGTACTCAACCTTCCGCACTGAAGATGTCTTGGGAGAAGTTCCAAGAGTTGTTCAACGACAAGTACTTTACTGAAAGTATTCATCATATGAAGGAGGTAGAGTTCATCAAGCTTGATGAAAACAATATGACCATGGCACAGTACGAAGCTAAGTTTACCGAGTTGTCTTGGTTTGCGTCCCACTTAGTTGATAATGACGAAAGAATGACGCGGATGTTTCTAAGAGGTTTGAAACCCGAGATACGTCAATACCTTATCTTTCATAAACTATGTTTGTATTCAGATGTTGTGAATAGACTCAGTTATTGGAGCGTGATAATGAGTCAACCCTTCCAAGAGATAGCATCCGACAAGTCGATAATACCAGTGGTAGCAGTCATCGAAGCGATGATAACAAATTTGGAGGGATTCAACATGCCAGAAATTATAACCATTTCGGTGGTAATCATGGCCAAGACAATAGGAGTAGAAATTTCAAGAAGAGAAGGTTCAGTAAAGATGGAAAGATGTCAGCACCAGCACCCGTTGTTAAGGAAGGAGAATGACCGCCAGTCATATGTTACAAATGTGGAGGGGAAGGACACATAAGTCCAAACTGCACGATGCAGTCCAAAGCATTTTATAATTGTGGAAAAGAAGGCCACCTAGCCTGATTTTGTCGTGCACCAAAGTCAAGTCCAGCTGGAATGGAGGCATCAAAGGGTGTCCAGACAAGACAAAACCGGTAGTTCAAGGGAGAGCGTTTGTTGTAACCTCCCAAAAAGCGAGGAATTCGAATGAGGTGATCATGGGTAAGCTAACCATAAACTCTAGCAAAGTTTATACTTTATTTGATACCGGTTCTACCCATTCCTTTATTTCTCCTACTTGCACTCAACGTTTAAATTTGACTCCAGAGAAATTAGACTTTGATTTATCTGTTGAAATTTTATTGGGAGAAACCTTCATTATATCTACGGTTTATAAGTCCTGTTTGATTCAAATTGGTAACCGCACGTTACCTGTCGATCTTATTTCTTTGAAAATACTTGCATTTGATGTGATTTTAGGGATTTATTGGTTAACTACTAATCATGCTAAAATTGATTATTTTCGTATAGTTGTTAGCTTCCATATTCCTAACCAACCTATTATATGAATTCAAGCATCCAAACCACTAAAATCAATCACTGTCATATCAAGCCATAAAGCTATTCATTTATTGAAAAATGGATGTCAAGCTTTCTTAGCCCATGTCACGGATTTGAATAAAAATACGTCAGATTTGAATGATATTTCTATTGTTAATAAATTTCCTGACGTATTCCCTGAAGAACTTCCTGGCCTACCCCCAGAGCGTGAAATTGAATTTTGTATCGACCATGAATTCGATATAAAACCCATTTCCAAAGCCCCATATCTAATGGTTCCTATTGAACTTCAGGGGTTAAAAACCCAACTACAGGAATTATTAGACATAAGTTTCATTCGTCCTAGTACGTCTCCTTGGGGTGTTCCTATTCTATTCGTGAAGAAGAAAGATGGAAGTATGCGACTTTGTATTGATTATCGAGAGTTGAATCATGTCACCATCAAAAATAGGTACCCGTTACTTCGTATTGATGATCTGTTTGACCAGTTGCAAGGCGCCAAATTCTTTTCAAAGATTGATCTTCGTTCTGGATATTATCAGTTGAAGATTAAAACTGATGACATTCCAAAGACTACTTTCAGAACTCGGTAAGGGCATTATGAATTCCTAGTCATGTCTTTTGGATTGACTAATGCTCCTGCTGCCTTCACGGACATGATGAACCGAGTATTCAAGGAATATTTGGATCACTTTGTGGTCGTCTTTATTGATGACATCCTCATATATTCCAAAAGTCGTGAAGATCATGAGCAACACTTGAGGCTGATACTCCAAAAGCTTCGTGAAAACAAGCTATATGCCAAGTTGAAGAAATGTGAGTTCTGGCTTGAGCAAGTTGCATTCCTCGGGCACATGATATCAAATCATGGAATATCTGTTGACCCGACAAAGATTGAAGCAATTCAAAGCTGGGAGCAACCTAAGTCAGTGACCGAAGTACGTAGCTTTCTCGACTTAGCTGGTTATTATCAGAGATTCGTAGAAGAATTTTCTCGAATCGCAACTCCATTAACGCAGCTGACTCGAAAAGATACAAAATTCGATTGGAGCGAGGAATGCGAGAAGAGTTTTCAAGAACTCAAGAGTAGACTCATTTCAGCACCTATTCTGACAATACCATCTGGCACGGAGGGATTTCTCATTTACAGTGATGCTTCAGGCAAAGGGTTAGGATGTGTTCTCATGCAACATGGGAAAGTCATAGCTTATATCTCACGACAACTCAAAGAATATGAGAGGAATTATCCTACTTATGATCTAGAGTTGGCCGCTGTCATTTTTGCGCTTGAGATTTGGAGGCATTACATGTATGGAGAGAAGGTGGAAATCTATACGGATCATAAAATACTCAAATATTTCTTCACTCAAAAGGAACTCAACATGCGGCAATGACGTTGGCTTGAGCTGTTGAAAGATTATGATCACACCATTCAATACCATCCTGGAAAAACGAACGTAGTTGCTGACGCATTGAGTAGAAGATCATATGCGGGTACGAGTGCGATATTGTCAACGCAAATGTCCATTATGTATGACTTACGAAGAATTGAGATAGAGTTAAAGACTCGAGGAACCCATGTGATGATGGCGAATATACGAATAGAACTGACTTTAATCGATAATGTTAAAGTTGCTCAAGCTACAGACCTGGAGCTGATGCATATGAAGAAGAAAGTGGAAGAAGGTGCTATTCCGGAAGCAAGAATCGATAAAGAAGGAATACTTCGAGTCAACTCCAGAATTTGTTTTCCTAACGATTCTAACCTGAAGTATAAAATCATGACGAAGGCTCACAACACACCGTTTGCAATCCCTCTAGGGGGTACCAAAATCTATCGTGATCTTCGTCATACATTTTGGTGGAGCAATATGAAGAGAAAGATAGCGCTTTTTATCTCAAGGTGTCTAACTTGTCAACGAGTTAAGGCGGAGCATCAAGTACCAAAAGGTCCATTGCAACAACTTGAAATTCCAGAATGGAAGTGGGAGCACATTACCATGGATTTCGTTACTTGTCTTCCCAAGGTTTCTCAAGGTATAGATGTGATTTGGGTCATTATTGATATATTGACTAACTCTGTTCATTTTTTACCAATACGAGAAACTTATATACTTGAACATCTTGCTCGTATATACATAAATGAGATTGTAAGTTTGCATGGTATGCCAATATCCATAGTTTCTGATCGGGACCCAAGATTCACTTTAAGATTTTGGGTTAGTTTGCAAAAAGTTATCGCACGGATTTACGATTTAGTTCGGCGTATCATCCTCAGTCGGACGGACAGTCGAAAAGGAATATTCAAACTCTTGAAGATTTATTAAGACTCTATATACTTGACTTCAAGGGAAGTTGGGACAAGTTCTTACCATTGGTGGAGTTTTCCTACAACAACAGTTATCAGGCAAGTATTGGCATGGCTCCATTCGAAGCGTTGTATGGAAAAAGTGTCGTTCTCCAGTATGCCTGGGTGAGGTGGGTGAAGCAACGTTGTTGGTACCGGAGTTAGTACATATGACTACAAAAAAGATTCAAATGATCCGACAACGTATAAAAACCTCACAAGATCGACAAAAGAGTTATGCTGATCTTCATCGAAAAGACGTGGAATTCGATATTGGAGATCATGTGTTGTTATGTGTTGCTCCATGAAAAGTAGTTACACGATTTGGAAAGAGAGAAAAGCTCAATCCTCGATTCATTGGCCCATTTATAGTCCTCGAACGAGTAAGAACTATGGCCTATAGACTCGCCTTACCTCCAAGTATGTCTCGTGTTCATAATACTTTTTACATATCTATGTTACGTAAATATGTGAAAGACCCGAACCGCATTATTGAATTAGAGCGGACGAGATAGAGGAAGATTTAACATAAGAAGAGTAACCTGTTAAAATCTTTGATAAGAAGAATCATATTCTACGCTCCAAGGTTATAACTCAAGTCAAAGTTTTGTGGAGAAACCACGATGTGTAAGAAATGACCTAGGAGTTAGAATCTGAGATGAAGTCAAGATATCCTCACCTCTTCGATATACCAGGTACGTACCCTAATTTTGAGGACAAAATTTCATAAGAAGGGGAGGTTGTAAGACCCCAACTTTTATGAATAAAGATTAATTTCTCTCGAAATATATTTTTGAATATTATGGTGTGGATATGATATAATGTTAAAGTTGTGGGTAATATTTATAAAATTTGCAAAGTAAGCACGTGGTTATATAATATTCAATTGGTCGGGGAATATTCATTTTAATAAGGAATATTCGTACAACGGCACAATCATTGGTCGACCCTACAACGGAAGTATTGTTTTAGCAAGAAAACGATATAATTATCTTTTTATAAAAATAACGGCGGAAGTGTTACCGTTAAAACTGTTGAACTACCCAGTAGTAAAAGTACAGTAATACGCATGGTTTCATAGTAGCACACGGTATTGGTTATTGATGCTTATATGAGAAATCACTTAGTTATACTCAATTATTGCAACAATAATTGTTGCATCATATCTCTCAAATTATTGATTCGATTATTGTCACAGTATCATCTGCATAATATGATATATTATTAAATCAATAATTGAGACGACAAAGTTGTTCATATTATTAAATTGCAATATTTACAATGTCTAGAAGTTCTGTCAATGAGAGGTTTGGTCACCTAATTACGCACCAATAGGGAGAAATCCTTATTAGAAAGCCCCATCTTTCCTGGGAACGATCTGGTTGTTAAATATTGTGAGTTATAATATCAATGATGAATAAGTTCGTGTTGATTAAAGATGAATTTGATAGTTTCATTGTGTTGAAATTATTTGTGTTAGTGGAAATCGACATTTATTTAGATAATAATTGATGTCTCGAGGTTATATTGTTTAATCGGGTATTCGGGGCACTTTTTGTGTCAGAGTACTATTCACAAGTTACTATTCATGGGGTACTATTCACTCAAAAAATATATTTCTTTTCGGTCCAAATCATTTTTGGGTACAATATTATTCCATGAAGAGATGTGCTAATTTTTCAGACCGTTGGTTGAAATTATAATAGTAAATCAATATGGATCGTTGATTTAAAGTTTTAATAGTAACTTGTCCCTTCAGTTTTCCAAGAGTTATTTGTCCCTTCAGTTTTCCAAGAGTTATTTGCCTCTTCGGTGTTTCAAGAGTTAATTGACCCTTCGCAAATAGTAGTTGTCTCTTCAATATTAACAAGAGTCATTTTGACCCTTCGTTAAGACCAAGAGCCACTTTCAGTTCTTCTATAAATAGAAGCTCATTCCTTCATTATTTCTTACGAATTCACTGAAACTTTAGATAGAGAAATTATAGAGAGAAAGAAGAAGAGAAGTCTGCTACCTCACTTTTCTTAAAATTCAGTTTCTTCTAAGGTAAGGGGTATTATTCTTTCGTATTCATTAAGAGAATTATTTTCTTTCAATACTCGTAAGAGTTGTTATTCCATTCTTCATTATTATGTTGGAATAACCTTTTTATGCGAAGTATCGCATACATGGTGAAATTCTTCTGTTATTCCATTCTTCATTATTATATTGGAATAACTTGTTTATGCGAAGTATCGCATATATGGTGAAATTCTTTTGATATTCCATTCTTTATTATTATGTTGGAATAACCTGTTTATGTGAAGTACCGCATACATGGTGAAATTCTTCTGTTATTCCATTCTTTATTATTATGTTGGAATAACCTGTTTATGCAAAGTACCGTATACATGGTGAAATTCTTCTATTATTTCGTTCTTTATTATTCTGTCAGAATATCTTATCTGTACGTTTACGCCGGACCTGGTTCCATTATTTATTATTCTATCGGAATATTTTGCCTGTACGTTTACGCCGGACCTGGTTCATTAGTTATTATTCTGTCGGAATATCCTATCTGTGCGTTTACGCATGACCTGGTTCCATTATTTATTATTCTATTGGGAATAACATGTCTGTGCAGTCTATCGCACGCATGGTGAATCCTTCTGTTATTCCATTCTTTATTATTCTGTTGGAATAACCTGTCTATGTGGATTACCACATGCATGGTGAATGATCCTTTGTATTCATTCCTTATTAAATTGTGGAAATGATCTGTATACGTGGATTACCGCATGGCGAGTGATAATCCATTTGCAGTTTCATATATTCTGTCATACTCAGTTGGTTAAAGTTTTGGCTTCTATACTCCATGAAATTAGTAGAACATTCTGGATATTTGTGCTTCATCCAATATCTTTTCATGGAAATATTCTTCTGAGCATTCTTGAATTTTACTCCATAAAGCAGTATCATGTTGACAATTTGGACGTTATTGAGTTCTGGATAGATTAATTCTTGATCTTGTTTTATTGAATTATTATGTCATTGTCATCATCCTCACACTTATATTGTAATGAAAGTCATCTTTGGCTTAAGTGCATAGATGTACTTTGTGACAACCCCAAAATAGGTCCATTCCATCCAACCCATTCTGAGTCGCCAAATACATGGTACAGAAACAACTACAACTTTTACAACCCATAAGCTGTGAGTTTGAATACAAACATTGTCATCTAGACAATATCCACATGCAAATAAATCCCCATCATAATTATTGATACATAATTTTACAAAAAAAAATGGTGAGGACTACTAAACAACTCTCTCTAGAACCTTCATTCCATACCCCGACTAGTACTCGCTACATTCTCGTCTCCTGAGAAGAAAGATGGAACAACAAGGAAAAGGGTGAGCTCAACTAGCCCAGTAAAGAATATTATGACTAAGATAATATACAACAAATTATCGTTAGTCTTCAACAGGGAAAAATCTGATAGAATATAATAGACAACAAGTTTTAGATCAACAACTGCAGCGGAAACAACAATTCATTAGAAGAGTTAAGTAGAGAATAAAATCTACTAACATCTATGAATTTAAAAGTCCATCATCAATATTTTATCCCTGTAACATCAATCAATATATATCTCAAATCAAATCAAATATTCATCTTTGCACTACAGGCCAAAGATATTCATCAGTCGGTCATGTTCATCTAAACACCTGTTCATCTTTGCACTACGGGCCAAAGATATTCATCAATTGTTCATGTTCATCTCAACACCTGTTCATCTTTGCACTACGGACCAAAGATATTCATAATAAAATCAACCATCTTTGCACTACAGGCCAAAGATATTCAGTAACACCATCATTTAGGACTGAGGATGATGAAAAATATTTTAAAGAAAACGAATCCAGTGAAACAAAATAACAAGTATTAAGGATTCGTACTTTAAACAATCCGATTTCAAAAAAATACTTCATAAATAATCATACTGAAGTAAAATTCAAGAATGATCAAAACATAGATCCAATCAAAACTAGTATCCAGAATAGATATTTTGGACAAAAAGAAGAAATTTCATTTTTCGGTGAATAGTGCCGTATTTGTGAATAGTGAATAGTGCCGTATACGTGAATAGTGACTCCGACACCAAAAGATAGAAATTTCACAAAAAAAACATCTTCACGCTTCGTGAATAGTACTCGTGAATAGTAACTCGTGAATAGTAACTCGTGAATAGTAACTCATGAATAGTAACCCCGAAATGAAAAAGTTCCAAATTTGATAAAAAGTTCCAACCAACATTTCAGTATAATGATATTGAAGAAATAATATCATTTGAAAAGAAAATAACATCCTTTACCTCGAAAGACAGTACTTCTAGTTGAAACACCGGATATAGGCTATGACTTGAACTTGCACCGTATAGCAATACTCAAAGTATACTCAAAATACTCACAAGAATACGCTCGATAATATAGAGAGAGAAAACTTCAGTTTCTGGTGTGATTTTCAATTCTAACCTAAGCACCTATTTATAGGAAATTGCTTAGAACACCAAAGCAGAAAATTTAATAAAATATTATATATTTTTTAAAAATTCTACGCCCACTCTTTCAGATCTGATTTCAGCAACATAACATGTTTTTAATGAGGCTAACCAACACAAAAACGTTTTTGTTAATTAAAACAATTAAAACTTCCAAAAATCAATTATTTCGGAACTCCGAAACTTCAATAATTCATAATAAATAGCCCTTTTGTCAGAAAATTCGAATCTCGCGAGTTTTTATAGGAAATTCAATTCTCTACAACTTTGCAGAAGGAAGTTTTTCCAAATTCCAAACAGAAATTGACCGAAATCCACAAACGAGCGATTTTACAGGCTATAATCAAATTTCAGTCAATAAATAGGGTCCACCGACACATAAAATATGCTTTAAATATTTTTGGTAACAAAAATACTCTTTCTCCTCATAAACTCATATATCCCACATTCATTATAAAAATATCACCGTTAATATATTATTAAAATAATATATTAAAATGAATTATTTTATCAGAAAAAGATAAAATATTAATTTTCAATAATTGTCACAATAAAAATTTTCTCCATCTATATCCACATAAAATCAATATTTTTCTCATCATATAAATCAATAATTAATTATTCACAAATAATATTACAGAATCACAGTACTAGCAACCAGGCCGTTCCCAGGAAAGAGGGGGCTTTCCAATAAGAATTTCTCCTTACTGGCGCGCAATTAGGTGACCAAACCTCTCCTTAGACAGAACTTTCTAGACATTGCCAATAATGTTATCAAATAATATTATTCAGATAATATGAATTATTGCTTCGATAATGGAAAATACTGTGTAGTGACAATTATTGAAACAACAGTAATATAAAATATCAATGCAGCAATTATTGAATCAATAAAATAAAATAATGAACAGTAATTACTGTAACCATTATTGAGTAGGGCCTTCTTACGTAAGAATCAATAATTGGTGCAATACCGTGTGCTACTGTTCAACAACGCGTATTACTTTACTTTACCCACCGGGTATTCCAACAGTGTTAACGGTAACAACTACGCCGTTATTTATAAACAACTTATATTTGTCGTTTTCTTCATCCAATCGCTTTCCGTTATGGGACCCACAAAAGACTGCGCCGTCGTACGAATATTCCCCGACAGCAAGAATATTCCACGACCAAACGAATATTCCCCGACAACAATGAATATTTTATAACCACCTGCTTATTTAAAATATTTGCGCATTAAACCCATAACTAACCACATTAATCAAATCAACCCTTACTATTTGAAAATAATAAATAAAGGAAATTCCTTTTTATTTAAAAATTTTCGGGGTCTTACAACCTCCCCTCCTTATGAAATTTCGTCCTCGGAATTGTCGTACGTAACTGGTGTTTCAAAAAGGTAAAGATACCTCGCTTTTATTTCCGTTTCCAACTCCAAGGTCATTTCCTCTATAGCATGATTCCTCCACAAAACTTTAACTTGTGGTATGACCTTCGTGTGTAGGACATGCTCTTTCCCATCCAACATCTTGACAGGTACCTCCTCGTACGTTAAGTCTTCGGCTATTTCGTCTGGTTCTAACTCAATAATATGGTTCGGGTCGTCCACATCGGTACATAAAAAAAACGTTATAAACACGCGACATACTTGGCGGTAAAACGAGTCTATAGACCACAGTTCCTATTCGATCGAGAATTTCAAATGGATTAATAAATCGAAGGTTTGAGCTTTGCTCACATCGCCAATTCTCGCTTTTGGAATAACAACTTCTTGCACCTGCTTCTTCATATTCACCAGCTCCGGTGTGTAGCTTGAACAGCTTTAACTTTGTCGATTAAAGTCGATTATACTCGTATATCATCACGTACGTACTTAGAGTTTTCATCTCCATCTCTATTATGTGTAAATTATACGAAATGATTCTTTGACAATATCGTACTCGTACTTGTATACGATCTTCTACTCAACACGTCAGCTACCACGTTCGCTTTTCTAAGACGGTATGGTCAGAACATGTGCCGAAATGAGTCTCCTCTTGAGTTCTTCGAAGCTCTTCCCACATTCCTTGCTCTATTCGAATTTTGTATCTCTACGAGTCAGCTGCGTTAATGGAACAGCGATTCGAGAATATCCTTCAACGAATCTCCGATAATAATCAACTAAACCTAGAAAGCTACGTATTTCGATTATCGACTTAGGTGGTTCTCAACTGTGACTCATATCCCAACCTTGGATAGCACGTTACAATGACACCTATCAGTTTACTATCGCACGAATATTGTGTCCCTTACGAAGAGTCTGGCTTCGGTGCATTCCACAAAGGAAGTCACCAGATAAAGGCTCGGGTATCAACTTCTACAGTTGGATTTTTAACTCCTGAAGTTCAATAGGAGCCATTCGATATGAGATTTTAGAAATGGGTTTTGTACCGAATTCAAAGTCGATACAAAATTTAATATCACGCTCCGGAGTAAGCCAAGAAATTCTTCAGGAAATACATCAGGAAATTTACTAATAACAGAAATATCATTCAAATCTGATGTATTTTTGTTCAAGTCCATGACATGGGCTAAGAAAACATGACATCCATTTTTCAATAAACGAATGACTTCATGGCTTGATATAAAAATGTTTGACTTCAATGGTTTGATTGTTTGAGTTTGAATGTTAGGTTGCTTAGGAATATGAAAACTAACAACCTTACAAAAGCAATTAATTTT
The DNA here is from genome assembly GCA_020205505.1 of Panax japonicus. NCBI lineage: Eukaryota > Viridiplantae > Streptophyta > Magnoliopsida > Apiales > Araliaceae > Panax > Panax japonicus. The sequence goes on along the minus strand of CM035092.1, from coordinate 46,654,815 downwards.
GGCATGATGAGTAGTTAACCTTAAAATCACATCAAAAGCAAATATCTCTATAGAAATAAGGTTAACAGGTAATGTGATAGTGCCAAATTGAATCAAGCAAGATTTCTAAACAACGGATGTAATGAAAGTTTCTCCTAACGGAGTCTCCATAGATAGGTCAAAGTCTAATTTCTCCGGAGTCAAGTTCAAACGTTGAACGCAAGCAAGAGAGATAAAAGAATGGGTAGAACCGGTACCTAGTAAGGTATAAACTTCGCAAGAATTATAATTAACTAACCCGTGCTAAACTCGTTCGGGTTCCTCGCATTTTGACCGGTCACGACAAACGCTCTTCCAGGAACCGTTGACTTTGACTTTTCTAGGATAGCCTTTTGAATCACCATCCCCGCTGGAATTGGTTTCGCTACCGTACACTCTCGAGCGATATGTCCTTCCTTTCCACAATTATAGCATACCTTGAACTGTTGTGGGCAGTTTCGGCTGATATGTCCCTCTTTCCCACATTTGTAACATACGACCGGTGGTCTTTCTCCTCCCTTGGAACCAGTTGCTGCTAGCACTGTCGTCTTCACATGGTCGTTGTTAAATCTCCTCTTTTTAAAATCTCCTCCCGACTCGCTTCTTCTATTTTCATGGCCACGATTACCACCAGAGTGGTTACCGCCTTTGTCCATATTCTTCTTTCTCCGCTGGTTATTGTTATTCTGATGACTGCTATCTTCGGTATGATCCTGGTTATGGTCCCTCGGTTGAATGTACTCGTTATCTCGCTCTAACAACTGAGCCATGTTGACAACATCTGAATAGATAGAAAATTTATGAGAAATGAGATACTGACGTATACCGGGTTTCAAACCTCTCAAAAACATTCGCGTCATACGTTCCTCATTCTCCACCAAATGAGGTGCAAACCTGGATAACTCCGCAAACTTCGCCTCGTACTGGGACACCGTCATGTTATTCTGCTCTAGTCTAATAAACTCCACTTCCTTCATATGACGAATACTTTCAGGAAAGTATTTTTCGTTAAAAAGTTTCTGAAACGTCTCCCATGACATGCTAAATGCGGCTAGATGTGTACGCTTCACAGACTCCCACCAGTAGTCTGCCTCGCCACGGAACATAAAGGTTGCGAATGGAACCTTCTGTTCCTCCGTGCATCCCTAGACATCGAATATCTTGGTAATTTGCTTGACCCACGTTTCCGCCATGATCGGATCGGGCTTTCCCTTAAATTCTGGTGGTCCCAACTCTTTGAACTGCTTAGCTGTGACCACCCGTGAATTGCTATCATTTCCTCCTGTATTTTGAACACGAGTCTCCCTCGTCTGATTTTGCATGAACTGCAAAAAGCTCCTAAACATCCCGTCTTTCAGCGTCTGCTCAGTGGCATTGTTCACAGGAGGTACATTGCCAGCCTGTTGCACATTCTCCTCGTTGGTAAGTACAGGCATCTCCACGGTCTCATTTACTCCACTGTTAATATTCTCAGTCGACATTCTCAAATACTTTCATAAAACAAGGGTTAATTAAGGAAATCAATAAATCACATAATATCCCTATATCACCAACTAACAAATAAGCTTAGGTAGGACATACTAGCGAAGGATTTACTCGTCTCTCCCCTCCTAGTTCTATTCCCCGATCTCCGCAAAAGATCATATCCCTAAGCTTTGATACCAACTGTGACAACCCCAAAATAGGTCCATTCCATCCAACCCATTCTGAGTCGCCAAATACATGGTACAGAAACAACTACAACTTTTACAACCCATAAGCTGTGAGTTTGAATACAAACATTGTCATCTAGACAATATCCACATGCAAATAAATCCCCATAATAATTATTGATACATAATTTTACAAAAAAAAATGGTGAGGACTACTAAACAACTCTCTCTAGAACCTTCATTCCATACCCCGACTAGTACTCGCTACATTCTCGTCTCCTGAGAAGAAAGATGGAACAACAAGGAAAAGGGTGAGCTCAACTAGCCCAGTAAAGAATATTATGACTAAGATAATATACAACAAATTATCGTTAGTCTTCAACAGGAAAAAATCTGATAGAATACAATAGACAACAAGTTTTAGATCAACAACTGCAGCGGAAACAACAATTCATTAGAAGAGTTAAGTAGAGAATAAAATCTACTAACATCTATGAATTTAAAAGTCCATCATCAATATTTTATCCCTGTAACATCAATCAATATATATCTCAAATCAAATCAAATATTCATCTTTGCACTACAGGCCAAAGATATTCATCAGTCGGTCATGTTCATCTAAACACCTGTTCATCTTTGCACTACGGGCCAAAGATATTCATCAATTGTTCATGTTCATCTCAACACCTGTTCATCTTTGCACTACGGACCAAAGATATTCATAATAAAATCAACCATCTTTGCACTACAGGCCAAAGATATTCAGTAACACCATCATTTAGGACTGAGGATGATGAAAAATATTTTAAAGAAAACGAATCCAGTGAAACAAAATATCAAGTATTACGGATTCGTACTTTAAACAATCTGATTTCAAAAAAATACTTCATAAATAATCATACTGAAGTAAAATTCAAGAATGATCAAAACATAGATCCAATCAAAACTAGTATCCAGAATAGATATTTTGGACAAAAAGAAGAAATTTCATTTTTCGGTGAATAGTGCCGTATTTGTGAATAGTGCCGTATACGTGAATAGTGACGTATACATGAATAGTAACTCCGACACCAAAAGATAGAAATTTCACAAAAAAACATCTTCACGCTTCGTGAATAGTACTCGTGAATAGTAACTCATAAATAGTAACTCGTGAATAGTAACTCATGAATAGTAACCCCGAAATGAAAAAGTTCCAAATTTGATAAAAAGTTCCAACCAACATTTCAGTATAATGATATTGAAGAAATAATATCATTTGAAAAGAAAATAACATCCTTTACCTCGAAAGACAGTACTTCTAGTTGAAACACCGGATATAGGCTATGACTTGAACTTGCACCGTATAGCAATACTCAAAGTATACTCAAAATACTCACAAGAATACGCTCGATAATATAGAGAGAGAAAACTTCAGTTTCTGGTGTGATTTTCAATTCTAACCTAAGCACCTATTTATAGGAAATTGCTTAGAACACCAAAGCAGAAAATTTAATAAAATATTATATATTTTTTAAAAATTCTACGCCCACTCTTTCAGATCTGATTTCAGCAACATAACATGTTTTTAATGAGGCTAACCAACACAAAAACGTTTTTGTTAATTAAAACAATTAAAACTTCCAAAAATCAATTATTTCGGAACTCCGAAACTTCAATAATTCATAATAAATAGCCCTTTTGTCAGAAAATTCGAATCTCGCGAATTTTTATAGGAAATTAAATTCTCTACAACTTTGCAGAAGGAAGTTTTTCCAAATTCCAAACAGAAATTGACCGAAATCCACAAACGAGCGATTTTACAGGCTATAATCAAATTTCTGTCAATAAATAGGGTCCACCGACACATAAAATATGCTTTAAATATTTTTGGTAACAAAAATACTCTTTCTCCTCATAAACTCATATATCCCACATTCATTATAAAAATATCACCGTTAATATATTATTAAAATAATATATTAAAATGAATTATTTTATCAGAAAAAGATAAAATATTAATTTTGCAATAATTGTCACAATAAAAATTTTCTCCATCTATATCCACATAAAATCAATATTTTTCTCATCATATAAATCAATAATTAATTATTCACAAATAATATTACAGAATCACAGTACTAGCAACCAGGCCGTTCCCAGGAAAGAGGGGGCTTTCCAATAAGAATTTCTCCTTACTGGCGCGCAATTAGGTGACCAAACCTCTCCTTAGACAGAACTTTCTAGACATTGCCAATAATGTTATCAAATAATATTATTCAGATAATATGAATTATTCCTTCGATAATGGAAAATACTGTGTAGTGACAATTATTGAAACAACAGTAATATAAAATATCAATGCAGCAATTATTGAATCAATAAAATAAAATAATGAACAGTAATTACTGTAACCATTATTGAGTAGGGCCTTCTTACGTAAGAATCAATAATTGGTGCAATACCGTGTGCTACTGTTCAACAACGCGTATTACTTTACTTTACCCACCGGGTATTCCAACAGTGTTAACGGTAACAACTACGCCGTTATTTATAAACAACTTATATTTGTCGTTTTCTTCATCCAATCGCTTTCCGTTATGGAACCCACAAAAGACTGCGCCGTCGTACGAATATTCCCCGACAGCAAGAATATTCCACGACCAAACGAATATTCCCCGACAACAATGAATATTTTATAACCACCTGCTTATTTAAAATATTTGCGCATTAAACCCATAACTAACCACATTAATCAAATCAACCCTTACTATTTGAAAATAATAAATAAAGGAAATTCCTTTTTATTTAAAAATTTTCGGGGTCTTACATACTTAGTATGATTATGACCAGGGATCATTCGGTATAATCATGACCTGTAATGTTATAAATGATATGGTAAAAGTCCTCAGTAGCCTGTAATGCATTGATGGATAGTTTTTGGTATGATTATGACCAGGGATTGTTCGGTATAGTCATGACCATTGATGATTTAATGAATATCCTTGGCCCGTGGTACATGGATGATTAGATTATGTGTTTTATTTATTAAGCTGAGTCTCAACGATAAAAATTGATGAAAACATTTTATACCATAAAAGATAGTAGATTTTATTCTCTACATGACTCGTCTAATAGATTGCTTGTTCCACTGCAGTTAAACTTGATGTCTATTGTATTTTATCAGTTTAACATTGTTGAAGACTATTGATAATTTATTCTGCATTATCTTAGTCATAATATTTCTTACTGCGCTAGTTGAGCTCACCCTTTCTTTCACTGTTCTCTTCAGGAAATGAGAAAATAGCTGGGATGAGTCGGGAAAAGGAGTGACGATCCAGATTATAGCATTAGTAGTCCTCACTATTCTGTTAAATAGTGTGACAATAAATGTAATGAGGACTCCTTTGAGTGTGGATATTGTCTAGATGACATTATTCTTATTAAAACTCTCAGTTTATGTATTGTCGTATATTACACGGCGGTTGTATAATTAAGTTTGTAATTGTATTCTGTACCATGTATTTGGCGACTCAAGATGGGTGAGGTATACCTATTTTAGGGGTGTCACAAGCAAGATATAATACCTAGAACAAGCTGTCAGAGTTGTTCTTCATTTTTTGGGTTACCCAGAAATGAAGAACAGTTCGACTGCTCTACTTTGGGCTTCCATAACTTATGCTCCTTATGTTCTTTTTGTGATCTAAAGGTTTCAATGTGTAGACATAAAATCACTATAACAACAATAGATCAAGCAGATTTATGTCGGTCAAAGCATGTCAGAAACCATGATCATAAGTTTTCTGGGTTACCCAGAAAACTATTTTCGTGTTCAACCATGCTACTTTGACCGGCCAGTACATCACATATATATGTTATTTAGATGATCTAAAGTCTTTAAACTGTAGTCCATATACCATACTACAACCTTATTACAACAACAAGAACAAAACAACTAACACATGCATGATCTAAATGCATTAACATACTGTCAGAAAGTTCTGGGCAAGTTCTGGGTTACCCAGAACTTGTTCAGTCATGGTCAGTCAACAGGGTTTAACCACCCATATCTTGCAATTTGTTCATGCTCTGACCTTAATTCATGTTCCAGAATATAGATCTCATAGCATACTACAACTTTAAACATTTAAAACACCAAAACAATAAACAGAAAGAGATCTAGGAGACCTGACATTCGTTGTCAGACATCATTTTAATAATTTTCCAAATTTTGAAAAACTTCAAATTCGTGCACTTAGATGTTATAGATCTACAAGATACCAAAATAGATCACTTAGTTACACATCATACAACATGTTTTAACATAAAAATCTAACATCTAATAGAGGATCAAGGATTAGATTTTGTTTTGGGTTTATACCTTTCTACGAACAAATTCTTGAATCTGAGCTTCTGATATGTTAGGAGTGATAGTGGGGCTTGATTTGGGAACTGAATCACCTTTGATTTTCATGGGTTTAGAGAGAGAAGGTCTTGGTAGAGAGTTTGTAAATAAATGAGCTAAATAATGAACATTTCTCTCTCTTGATATATATATATATATATATATATATATATATATATATATAACTTGTATGCAATGAATTTGGCTGGTGAATTGGCTGATATGTAGGTTTTGTAGTCACATGGCTAGGCTAGGGTTGCTCAACCACTAAAGTTTTGGTAAGTTTGACAAGTTGGCCATAATAATGCAAGAGGGGTAGTTTGGTCTTTTGGCTTATGATTTTAATGGCAATTTGGTAACTTGGCAAACCCTTAGGGTTTAACCCTTAAGGTTTAACCATATGGTTCCATAAATTTTGATTTTTTTCTAGGATTTCTAATTAGGACAGAAATGAAAATTTAGTTTCTAAAAATAACAAATTAGGGTTACTTAATTAATGTGACAACCCCAAAATAGGTCCATTCCATCCAACCCATTCTGAGTCGCCAAATACATGGTACAGAAACAACTACAACTTTTACAACCCATAAGCTGTGAGTTTGAATACAAACATTGTCATCTAGACAATATCCACATGCAAATAAATCCCCATCATAATTATTGATACATAATTTTACAAAAAAAAATGGTGAGGACTACTAAACAACTCTCTCTAGAACCTTCATTCCATACCCCGACTAGTACTCGCTACATTCTCGTCTCCTGAGAAGAAAGATGGAACAACAAGGAAAAGGGTGAGCTCAACTAGCCCAGTAAAGAATATTATGACTATGATAATATACAACAAATTATCGTTAGTCTTCAACAGGGAAAAATCTGATAGAATATAATAGACAACAAGTTTTAGATCAACAACTGCAGCGGAAACAACAATTCATTAGAAGAGTTAAGTAGAGAATAAAATCTACTAACATCTATGAATTTAAAAGTCCATCATCAATATTTTATCCCTGTAACATCAATCAATATATATCTCAAATCAAATCAAATATTCATCTTTGCACTACAGGCCAAAGATATTCATCAGTCGGTCATGTTCATCTAAACACCTGTTCATCTTTGCACTACGGGCCAAAGATATTCATCAATTGTTCATGTTCATCTCAACACCTGTTCATCTTTGCACTACGGACCAAAGATATTCATAATAAAATCAACCATCTTTGCACTACAGGCCAAAGATATTCAGTAACACCATCATTTAGGACTGAGGATGATGAAAAATATTTTAAAGAAAACGAATCCAGTGAAACAAAATAACATGTATTAAGGATTCGTACTTTAAACAATCCGATTTCAAAAAATACTTCATAAATAATCATACTGAAGTAAAATTCAAGAATGATCAAAACATAGATCCAATCAAAACTAGTATCCAGAATAGATATTTTGGACAAAAAGAAGAAATTTCATTTTTCGGTGAATAGTGCCGTATTTGTGAATAGTGCCGTATACGTGAATAGTGACGTATACATGAATAGTAACTCCGACACCAAAAGATAGAAATTTCACAAAAAAAACATCTTCACGCTTCGTGAATAGTACTCGTGAATAGTAACTCGTGAATAGTAACTCATGAATAGTAACTCGTGAATAGTAACTCATGAATAGTAACTCATGAATAGTAACCCTGACATGAAAAAGTTCCAAATTTGATAAAAAGTTCCAACCAACATTTCAGTATAATGATATTGAAGAAATAATATCATTTGAAAAGAAAATAACATCCTTTACCTCGAAAGACAGTACTTCTAGTTGAAACACCGGATATAGGCTATGACTTGAACTTGCACCGTATAGCAATACTCAAAGTATACTCAAAATACTCACAAGAATACGCTCGATAATATAGAGAGAGAAAACTTCAGTTTCTGGTGTGATTTTCAATTCTAACCTAAGCACCTATTTATAGGAAATTGCTTAGAACACCAAAGCAGAAAATTTAATAAAATATTATATATTTTTTAAAAATTCTACGCCCACTCTTTCAGATCTGATTTCAGCAACATAACATGTTTTTAATGAGGCTAACCAACACAAAAACGTTTTTGTTAATTAAAACAATTAAAACTTCCAAAAATCAATTATTTCAGAACTCCGAAACTTCAATAATTCATAATAAATAGCCCTTATGTCAGAAAATTCGAATCTCGCGAGTTTTTATAGGAAATTCAATTCTCTACAACTTTGCAGAAGGAAGTTTTTCCAAATTCCAAACAGAAATTGATCGAAATCCACAAACGAGCGATTTTACAGGCTATAATCAAATTTCAGTCAATAAATAGGGTCCACCGACACATAAAATATGCTTTAAATATTTTTGGTAACAAAAATACTCTTCCTCCTCATATACTCATATATCCCACATTCATTATAAAAATATCACCGTTAATATATTATTAAAATAATATATTTAAATGAATTATTTTATCAGAAAAAGATAAAATATTAATTTTCAATAATTGTCACAATAAAAATTTTCTCCATCTATATCCACATAAAATCAATATTTTTCTCATCATATAAATCAATAATTAATTATTCACAAATAATATTACAGAATCACAGTACTAGCAACCAGGCCGTTCCTAGGAAAGAGGGGGCTTTCCAATAAGAATTTCTCCTTACTGGCGCGCAATTAGGTGACCAAACCTCTCCTTAGACAGAACTTTCTAGACATTGCCAATAATGTTATCAAATAATATTATTCAGATAATATGAATTATTGCTTCGATAATGGAAAATACTGTGTAGTGACAATTATTGAAACAACAATAATATAAAATATCAATGCAGCAATTATTGAATCAATAAAATAAAATAATGAACAGTAATTACTGTAACCATTATTGAGTAGTGCCTTCTTACGTAAGAATCAATAATTGGTGCAATACCGTGTGCTACTGTTCAACAACGCGTATTACTTTACTTTACCCACCGGGTATTCCAACAGTGTTAACGGTAACAACTACGCCGTTATTTATAAACAACTTATATTTGTCGTTTTCTTCATCCAATCGCTTTCCGTTATGGGACCCACAAAAGACTGCGCCGTCGTACGAATATTCCCCGACAGCAAGAATATTCCACGACCAAACGAATATTCCCCGACAACAATGAATATTTTATAACCACCTGCTTATTTAAAATATTTGCGCATTAAACCCATAACTAACCACATTAATCAAATCAACCCTTACTATTTGAAAATAATAAATAAAGGAAATTCCTTTTTATTTAAAAATTTTCGGGGTCTTACAACCTCCCCTCCTTATGAAATTTCGTCCTCGAAATTGACGTACGTAACTGGTGTTTCAAAAAGGTAAAGATACCTCGCTTTTATTTCCGTTTCCAACTCCAAGGTCATTTCCTCTATAGCATGATTCCTCCACAAAACTTTAACTTGTGGTATGACCTTCGTGTGTAGGACATGCTCTTTCCCATCCAACATCTTGACAGGTACCTCCTCGTACGTTAAGTCTTCGGCTATTTCGTCTGGTTCTAACTCAATAATATGGTTCGGGTCGTCCACATCGGTACATAAAAAAAACGTTATAAACACGCGACATACTTGGCGGTAAAACGAGTCTATAGACCACAGTTCCTATTCGATCGAGAATTTCAAATGGATTAATAAATCGAAGGTTTGAGCTTTGCTCACATCGCCAATTCTCGCTTTTGGAATAACAACTTCTTGCACCTGCTTCTTCATATTCACCAGCTCCGGTGTGTAGCTTGAACAGCTTTAACTTTGTCGATTAAAGTCGATTATACTCGTATATCATCACGTACGTACTTAGAGTTTTCATCTCCATCTCTATTATGTGTAAATTATACGAAATGAGTCTTTGACAATATCGTACTCGTACTTGTATACGATCTTCTACTCAACACGTCAGCTACCACGTTCGCTTTTCTAAGACGGTATGGTCAGAACATGTGCCGAAATGAGTCTCCTCTTGAGTTCTTCGAAGCTCTTCCCACATTCATTGCTCTATTCGAATTTTGTATCTCTACGAGTCAGCTGCGTTAATGGAACAGCGATTCGAGAATATCCTTCAACGAATCTCCGATAATAATCAACTAAACCTAGAAAGCTACGTATTTCGATTATCGACTTAGGTGGTTCTCAACTGTGACTCATATCCCAACCTTGGATAGCACGTTACAATGACACCTATCAGTTTACTATCGCACGAATATTGTGTCCCTTACGAAGAGTCTGGCTTCGGTGCATTCCACAAAGGAAGTCACCAGATAAAGGCTCGGGTATCAACTTCTATAGTTGGATTTTTAACTCCTGAAGTTCAATAGGAGCCATTCGATATGAGATTTTAGAAATGGGTTTTGTACCGAATTCAAAGTCGATACAAAATTTAATATCACGCTCCGGAGTAAGCCAAGAAATTCTTCAGGAAATACATCAGGAAATTTACTAATAACAGAAATATCATTCAAATCTGATGTATTTTTGTTCAAGTCCATGACATGGGCTAAGAAAACATGACATCCATTTTTCAATAAACGAATGACTTCATGGCTTGATATAAAAATGTTTGACTTCAATGGTTTGATTGCTTGAGTTCGAATGTTAGGTTGCTTAGGAATATGAAAACTAACAACCTTACAAAAGCAATTAATTTTGGCATGATGAGTAGTTAACCTTAAAATCACATCAAAAGCAAATATCTCTATAGAAATAAGGTTAACAGGTAATGTGATAGTGCCAAATTGAATCAAGCAAGATTTCTAAACAACGGATGTAATGAAAGTTTCTCCTAACGGAGTCTCCATAGATAGGTCAAAGTCTAATTTCTCCGGAGTCAAGTTCAAACGTTGAACGCAAGCAAGAGAGATAAAAGAATGGGTAGAACCGGTACCTAGTAAGGTATAAACTTCGCAAGAATTATAATTAACTAACCCGTGCTAAACTCGTTCGGGTTCCTCGCATTTTGACCGGTCACGACAAACGCTCTTCCAGGAACCGTTGACTTTGACTTTTCTGGGATAGCCTTTTGAATCACCATCCCCGCTGGAATTGGTTTCGCTACCGTACACTCTCGAGCGATATGTCCTTCCTTTCCACAATTATAGCATACCTTGAACTGTTGTGGGCAGTTTGGACTGATATGTCCCTCTTTCCCGCATTTGTAACATACGACCGGTGGTCTTTCTCCTCCCTTGGAACCAGTTGCTGCTGGCACTGTCGTCTTCACATGGTCGTTGTTAAATCTCCTCTTTTTAAAATCTCCTCCCGACTCGCTTCTTCTATTTTCATGGCCACGATTACCACCAGAGTGGTTACCGCCTTTGTCCATATTCTTCTTTCTCCGCTGGTTATCGTTATTCTGATGACTGCTATCTTCGGTATGATCCTGGTTATGGTCCCTCGGTTGAACGTACTCGTTATCTCGCTCTAACAACTGAGCCATGTTGACAACATCTGAATAGATAGAAAATTTATGAGAAATGAGATACTGACGTATGCCGGGTTTCAAACCTCTCAAAAACATTCGCGTCATACGTTCCTCATTCTCCACCAAATGAGGTGCAAACCTGGATAACTCCGCAAACTTCGCCTCGTACTGGGACACCGTCATGTTATTCTGCTCTAGTCTAATAAACTCCACTTCCTTCATATGACGAATACTTTCAGGAAAGTATTTTTCGTTAAAAAGTTTCTGAAACGTCTCCCATGACATGCTGAGTGCGGCTAGATGTGTACGCTTCACAGACTCCCACCAGTAGTCTGCCTCGCCACGGAACATAAAGGTTGCGAATGGAACCTTCTGTTCCTCCGTGCATCCCAAGACATCGAATATCTTGGTAATTTGCTTGACCCACGTTTCCGCCATGATCGGATCGGGCTTTCCCTTAAATTCTGGTGGTCCCAACTCTTTGAACTGCTTAGCTGTGACCACCCGTGAATTGCTATCATTTCCTCCTGTATTTTGAACACGAGTCTCCCTCGTCTGATTTTGCATGAACTGCAAAAAGCTCCTAAACATCCCGTCGTTCAGCGTCTGCTCAGTGGCGTTGTTCACAGGAGGTACATTGCCAGCCTGTTGCACATTCTCCTCGTTGGTAAGTACAGGCATCTCCACGGTCTCATTTACTCCACTGTTAATATTCTCAGTCGACATTCTCAAATACTGTCATAAAACAAGGGTTAATTAAGGAAATCAATAAATCACATAATATCCCTATATAGTGACCAACTAACAAATAAGCTTAGGTAGGACACACTAGCGAAGGATTTACTCGTCTCTCCCCTCCTAGTTCTATTCCCCGATCTCCGCCAAAGATCATATCCCTAAGCTTTGATACCAACTGTGACAACCCCAAAATAGGTCCATTCCATCCAACCCATTCTGAGTCGCCAAATACATGGTACAGAAACAACTACAACTTTTACAACCCATAAGCTGTGAGTTTGAATACAAACATTGTCATCTAGACAATATCCACATGCAAATAAATCCCCATCATAATTATTGATACATAATTTTACAAAAAAAAATGGTGAGGACTACTAAACAACTCTCTCTAGAACCTTCATTCCATACCCCGACTAGTACTCGCTACATTCTCGTCTCCTGAGAAGAAAGATGGAACAACAAGGAAAAGGGTGAGCTCAACTAGCCCAGTAAAGAATATTATGACTAAGATAATATACAACAAATTATCGTTAGTCTTCAACAGGGAAAAATCTGATAGAATACAATAGACAACAAGTTTTAGATCAACAACTGCAGCGGAAACAACAATTCATTAGAAGAGTTAAGTAGAGAATAAAATCTACTAACATCTATGAATTTAAAAGTCCATCATCAATATTTTATCCCTGTAACATCAATCAATATATATCTCAAATCAAATCAAATATTCATCTTTGCACTACAGGCCAAAGATATTCATCAGTCGGTCATGTTCATCTAAACACCTGTTCATCTTTGCACTACGGGCCAAAGATATTCATCAATTGTTCATGTTCATCTCAACACCTGTTCATCTTTGCACTACGGACCAAAGATATTCATAATAAAATCAACCATCTTTGCACTACAGGCCAAAGATATTCAGTAACACCATCATTTAGGACTGAGGATGATGAAAAATATTTTAAAGAAAACGAATTCAGTGAAACAAAATAACAAGTATTAAGGATTCGTACTTTAAACAATCCGATTTCAAAAAAATACTTCATAAATAATCATACTGAAGTAAAATTCAAGTATGATCAAAACATAGATCCAATCAAAACTAGTATCCAGAATAGATATTTTGGACAAAAAGAAGAAATTTCATTTTTCGGTGAATAGTGCCGTATTTGTGAATAGTGCCGTATACGTGAATAGTGACGTATACATGAATAGTAACTCCGACACCAAAAGATAGAAATTTCACAAAAAAAACATCTTCACGCTTCGTGAATAGTACTCTTGAATAGTAACTCGTGAATAGTAACTCATGAATAGTAACTCGTGAATAGTAACTCATGAATAGTAACTCATGAATAGTAACCCCGACATGAAAAAGTTCCAAATTTGATAAAAAGTTCCAACCAACATTTCAGTATAATGATATTGAAGAAATAATATCATTTGAAAAGAAAATAACATCCTTTACCTCGAAAGACAGTACTTCTAGTTGAAACACCGGATATAGGCTATGACTTGAACTTGCACCGTATAGCAATACTCAAAGTATACTCAAAATACTCACAAGAATACGCTCGATAATATAGAGAGAGAAAACTTCAGTTTCTGGTGTGATTTTCAATTCTAACCTAAGCACCTATTTATAGGAAATTGCTTAGAACACCAAAGCAGAAAATTTAATAAAATATTATATATTTTTTAAAAATTCTACGCCCACTCTTTCAGATCTGATTTCAGCAACATAACATGTTTTTAATGAGGCTAACCAACACAAAAACGTTTTTGTTAATTAAAACAATTAAAACTTCCAAAAATCAATTATTTCGGAACTCCGAAACTTCAATAATTCATAATAAATAGCCCTTTTGTCAGAAAATTCGAATCTCGCGAGTTTTTATAGGAAATTCAATTCTCTACAACTTTGCAGAAGGAAGTTTTTCCAAATTCCAAACAGAAATTGACCGAAATCCACAAACGAGCGATTTTACAGGCTATAATCAAATTTCAGTCAATAAATAGGGTCCACCGACACATAAAATATGCTTTAAATATTTTTGGTAACAAAAATACTCTTTCTCCTCATAAACTCATATATCCCACATTCATTATAAAAATATCACCGTTAATATATTATTAAAATAATATATTTAAATGAATTATTTTATCAGAAAAAGATAAAATATTAATTTTCAATAATTGTCACAATAAAAATTTTCTCCATCTATATCCACATAAAATCAATATTTTTCTCATCATATAAATCAATAATTAATTATTCACAAATAATATTACAGAATCACAGTACTAGCAACCAGGCCGTTCCCAGGAAAGAGGGGGCTTTCCAATAAGAATTTCTCCTTACTGGCGCGCAATTAGGTGACCAAACCTCTCCTTAGACAGAACTTTCTAGACATTGCCAATAATGTTATCAAATAATATTATTCAGATAATATGAATTATTGCTTCGATAATGGAAAATACTGTGTAGTGACAATTATTGAAACAACGGTAATATAAAATATCAATGCAGCAATTATTGAATCAATAAAATAAAATAATGAACAGTAATTACTGTAACCATTATTGAGTAGTGCCTTCTTACGTAAGAATCAATAATTGGTGCAATACCGTGTGCTACTGTTCAACAACGCGTATTACTTTACTTTACCCACCGGGTATTCCAACAGTGTTAACGGTAACAACTACGCCGTTATTTATAAACAACTTATATTTGTCGTTTTCTTCATCCAATCGCTTTCCGTTATGGGACCCACAAAAGACTGCGCCGTCGTACGAATATTCCCCGACAGCAAGAATATTCCACGACCAAACGAATATTCCCCGACAACAATGAATATTTTATAACCACCTGCTTATTTAAAATATTTGCGCATTAAACCCATAACTAACCACATTAATCAAATCAACCCTTACTATTTGAAAATAATAAATAAAGGAAATTCCTTTTTATTTAAAAATTTTCGGGGTCTTACATACTTAGTATGATTATGACCAGGGATCATTCGGTATAATCATGACCTGTAATGTTATAAATGATATGGTAAAAGTCCTCAGTAGCCTGTAATGCATTGATGGATAGTTTTTGGTATGATTATGACCAGGGATTGTTCGGTATAGTCATGACCATTGATGATTTAATGAATATCCTTGGCCCGTGGTACATGGATGATTAGATGATGTGTTTTATTTATTAAGCTGAGTCTCAACGATAAAAATTGATGAAAACATTTTATACCATAAAAGATAGTAGATTTTATTCTCTACTTGACTCGTCTAATAGATTGCTTGTTCCACTGCAGTTAAACTTGATGTCTATTGTATTTTATCAGTTTAACATTGTTGAAGACTATTGATAATTTATTCTGCATTATCTTAGTCATAATATTTCTTACTGCGCTAGTTGAGCTCACCCTTTCTTTCACTGTTCTCTTCAGGAAATGAGAAAATAGCTGGGATGAGTCGGGAAAAGGAGTGACGATCCAGATTATAGCATTAGTAGTCCTCACTATTCTGTTAAATAGTGTGACAATAAATGTAATGAGGACTCCTTTGAGTGTGGATATTGTCTAGATGACATTATTCTTATTAAAACTCTCAGTTTATGTATTGTCGTATATTACACGGCGGTTGTATAATTAAGTTTGTAATTGTATTCTGTACCATGTATTTGGCGACTCAAGATGGGTGAGGTATACCTATTTTAGGGGTGTCACAAGCAAGATATAATACCTAGAACAAGCTGTCAGAGTTGTTCTTCATTTTTTGGGTTACCCAGAAATGAAGAACAGTTCGACTGCTCTACTTTGGGCTTCCATAACTTATGCTCCTTATGTTCTTTTTGTGATCTAAAGGTTTCAATGTGTAGACATAAAATCACTATAACAACAATAGATCAAGTAGATTTATGTCGGTCAAAGCATGTCAGAAACCATGATCATAAGTTTTCTGGGTTACCCAGAAAACTATTTTCGTGTTCAACCATGCTACTTTGACCGGCCACTACATCACATATATATGTTATTTAGATGATCTAAAGTCTTTAAACTGTAGTCCATATACCATACTACAACCTTATTACAACAACAAGAACAAAACAACTAACACATGCATGATCTAAATGCATTAACATACTGTCAGAAAGTTCTGGGCAAGTTCTGGGTTACCCAGAACTTGTTCAGTCATGGTCAGTCAACAGGGTTTGACCACCCATATCTTGCAATTTGTTCATGCTCTGACCTTAATTCATGTTCCAGAATATAGATCTCATAGCATACTACAACTTTAAACATTTAAAACACCAAAACAATAAACAGAAAGAGATCTAGGAGACCTGACATTCGTTGTCAGACATCATTTTAATAATTTTCCAAATTTTGAAAAACTTCAAATTCGTGCACTTAGATGTTATAGATCTACAAGATACCAAAATAGATCACTTAGTTACACATCATACAA
The DNA here is from genome assembly GCA_020205505.1 of Panax japonicus. Classification (NCBI taxonomy): domain Eukaryota; kingdom Viridiplantae; phylum Streptophyta; class Magnoliopsida; order Apiales; family Araliaceae; genus Panax; species Panax japonicus. The sequence continues at coordinate 46,638,064 of CM035092.1, read as the reverse complement.
CATGTTTTAACATAAAAATCTAACATCTAATAGAGGATCAAGGATTAGATTTTGTTTAGGGTTTATACCTTTCTACGAACAAATTCTTGAATCTGAGCTTCTGATATGTTAGGAGTGATAGTGGGGCTTGATTTGGGAACTGAATCACCTTTGATTTTCATGGGTTTAGAGAGAGAAGGTCTTGGTAGAGAGTTTGTAAATAAATGAGCTAAATAATGAACATTTCTCTCTCTTGATATATATATATATATATATATATATATATATATATATATATAACTTGTATGCAATGAATTTGGCTGGTGAATTGGCTGATATGTAGGTTTTGTAGTCACATGGCTAGGCTAGGGTTGCTCAACCACTAAAGTTTTGGTAAGTTTGACAAGTTGGCCATAATAATGCAAGAGGGGTAGTTTGGTCTTTTGTCTTATGATTTTAATGGCCATTTGGTAACTTGGCAAACCCTTAGGGTTTAACCCTTAAGGTTTAACCATATGGTTCCATAAATTTTGATTTTTTTCTAGGATTTCTAATTAGGACAGAAATGAAAATTTAGTTTCTAAAAATAACAAATTAGGGTTACTTAATTAATGTGACAACCCCAAAATAGGTCCATTCCATCCAACCCATTCTGAGTCGCCAAATACATGGTACAGAAACAACTACAACTTTTACAACCCATAAGCTGTGAGTTTGAATACAAACATTGTCATCTAGACAATATCCACATGCAAATAAATCCCCATCATAATTATTGATACATAATTTTACAAAAAAAAATGGTGAGGACTACTAAACAACTCTCTCTAGAACCTTCATTCCATACCCCGACTAGTACTCGCTACATTCTCGTCTCCTGAGAAGAAAGATGGAACAACAAGGAAAAGGGTGAGCTCAACTAGCCCAGTAAAGAATATTATGACTAAGATAATATACAACAAATTATCGTTAGTCTTCAACATGGAAAAATCTGATAGAATACAATAGACAACAAGTTTTAGATCAACAACTGCAGCGGAAACAACAATTCATTAGAAGAGTTAAGTAGAGAATAAAATCTACTAACATCTATGAATTTAAAAGTCCATCATCAATATTTTATCCCTGTAACATCAATCAATATATATCTCAAATCAAATCAAATATTCATCTTTGCACTACAGGCCAAAGATATTCATCAGTCGGTCATGTTCATCTAAACACCTGTTCATCTTTGCACTACGGGCCAAAGATATTCATCAATTGTTCATGTTCATCTCAACACCTGTTCATCTTTGCACTACGGACCAAAGATATTCATAATAAAATCAACCATCTTTGCACTACAGGCCAAAGATATTCAGTAACACCATCATTTAGGACTGAGGATGATGAAAAATATTTTAAAGAAAACGAATCCAGTGAAACAAAATAACATGTATTAAGGATTCGTACTTTAAACAATCCGATTTCAAAAAAATACTTCATAAATAATCATACTGAAGTAAAATTCAAGAATGATCAAAACATAGATCCAATCAAAACTAGTATCCAGAATAGATATTTTGGACAAAAAGAAGAAATTTCATTTTTCGGTGAATAGTGCCGTATTTGTGAATAGTGCCGTATACGTGAATAGTGACGTATACATGAATAGTAACTCCGACACCAAAAGATAGAAATTTCACAAAAAAAACATCTTCACGCTTCGTGAATAGTACTCGTGAATAGTAACTCGTGAATAGTAACTCATGAATAGTAACTCGTGAATAGTAACTCATGAATAGTAACTCATGAATAGTAACCCTGACATGAAAAAGTTCCAAATTTGATAAAAAGTTCCAACCAACATTTCAGTATAATGATATTGAAGAAATAATATCATTTGAAAAGAAAATAACATCCTTTACCTCGAAAGACAGTACTTCTAGTTGAAACACCGGATATAGGCTATGACTTGAACTTGCACCGTATAGCAATACTCAAAGTATACTCAAAATACTCACAAGAATACGCTCGATAATATAGAGAGAGAAAACTTCAGTTTCTGGTGTGATTTTCAATTCTAACCTAAGCACCTATTTATAGGAAATTGCTTAGAACACCAAAGTAGAAAATTTAATAAAATGTTATATATTTTTTAAAAATTCTACGCCCACTCTTTCAGATCTGATTTCAGCAACATAACATGTTTTTAATGAGGCTAACCAACACAAAAACGTTTTTGTTAATTAAAACAATTAAAACTTCCAAAAATCAATTATTTCAGAACTCCGAAACTTCAATAATTCATAATAAATAGCCCTTTTGTCAGAAAATTCGAATCTCGCGAGTTTTTATAGGAAATTCAATTCTCTACAACTTTGCAGAAGGAAGTTTTTCCAAATTCCAAACAGAAATTGACCGAAATCCACAAACGAGCGATTTTACAGGCTATAATCAAATTTCAGTCAATAAATAGGGTCCACCGACACATAAAATATGCTTTAAATATTTTTGGTAACAAAAATACTCTTCCTCCTCATATACTCATATATCCCACATTCATTATAAAAATATCACCGTTAATATATTATTAAAATAATATATTTAAATGAATTATTTTATCAGAAAAAGATAAAATATTAATTTTCAATAATTGTCACAATAAAAATTTTCTCCATCTATATCCACATAAAATCAATATTTTTCTCATCATATAAATCAATAATTAATTATTCACAAATAATATTACAGAATCACAGTACTAGCAACCAGGCCGTTCCTAGGAAAGAGGGGGCTTTCCAATAAGAATTTCTCCTTACTGGCGCGCAATTAGGTGACCAAACCTCTCCTTAGACAGAACTTTCTAGACATTGCCAATAATGTTATCAAATAATATTATTCAGATAATATGAATTATTGCTTCGATAATGGAAAATACTGTGTAGTGACAATTATTGAAACAACAATAATATAAAATATCAATGCAGCAATTATTGAATCAATAAAATAAAATAATGAACAGTAATTACTGTAACCATTATTGAGTAGTGCCTTCTTACGTAAGAATCAATAATTGGTGCAATACCGTGTGCTACTGTTCAACAACGCGTATTACTTTACTTTACCCACCGGGTATTCCAACAGTGTTAACGGTAACAACTACGCCGTTATTTATAAACAACTTATATTTGTCGTTTTCTTCATCCAATCGCTTTCCGTTATGGGACCCACAAAAGACTGCGCCGTCGTACGAATATTCCCCGACAGCAAGAATATTCCACGACCAAACGAATATTCCCCGACAACAATGAATATTTTATAACCACCTGCTTATTTAAAATATTTGCGCATTAAACCCATAACTAACCACATTAATCAAATCAACCCTTACTATTTGAAAATAATAAATAAAGGAAATTCCTTTTTATTTAAAAATTTTCGGGGTCTTACAACCTCCCCTCCTTATGAAATTTCGTCCTCGAAATTGACGTACGTAACTGGTGTTTCAAAAAGGTAAAGATACCTCGCTTTTATTTCCGTTTCCAACTCCAAGGTCATTTCCTCTATTGCATGATTCCTCCACAAAACTTTAACTTGTGGTATGACCTTCGTGTGTAGGACATGCTCTTTCCCATCCAACATCTTGACAGGTACCTCCTCGTACGTTAAGTCTTCGGCTATTTCGTCTGGTTCTAACTCAATAATATGGTTCGGGTCGTCCACATCGGTACATAAAAAAAACGTTATAAACACGCGACATACTTGGCGGTAAAACGAGTCTATAGACCACAGTTCCTATTCGATCGAGAATTTCAAATGGATTAATAAATCGAAGGTTTGAGCTTTGCTCACATCGCCAATTCTCGCTTTTGGAATAACAACTTCTTGCACCTGCTTCTTCATATTCACCAGCTCCGGTGTGTAGCTTGAACAGCTTTAACTTTGTCGATTAAAGTCGATTATACTCGTATATCATCACGTACGTACTTAGAGTTTTCATCTCCATCTCTATTATGTGTAAATTATACGAAATGAGTCTTTGACAATATCGTACTCGTACTTGTATACGATCTTCTACTCAACACGTCAGCTACCACGTTCGCTTTTCTAAGACGGTATGGTCAGAACATGTGCCGAAATGAGTCTCCTCTTGAGTTCTTCGAAGCTCTTCCCACATTCATTGCTCTATTCGAATTTTGTATCTCTACGAGTCAGCTGCGTTAATGGAACAGCGATTCGAGAATATCCTTCAACGAATCTCCGATAATAATCAACTAAACCTAGAAAGCTACGTATTTCGATTATCGACTTAGGTGGTTCTCAACTGTGACTCATATCCCAACCTTGGATAGCACGTTACAATGACACCTATCAGTTTACTATCGCACGAATATTGTGTCCCTTACGAAGAGTCTGGCTTCGGTGCATTCCACAAAGGAAGTCACCAGATAAAGGCTCGGGTATCAACTTCTACAGTTGGATTTTTAACTCCTGAAGTTCAATAGGAGCCATTCGATATGAGATTTTAGAAATGGGTTTTGTACCGAATTCAAAGTCGATACAAAATTTAATATCACGCTCCGGAGTAAGCCAAGAAATTCTTCAGGAAATACATCAGGAAATTTACTAATAACAGAAATATCATTCAAATCTGATGTATTTTTGTTCAAGTCCATGACATGGGCTAAGAAAACATGACATCCATTTTTCAATAAACGAATGACTTCATGGCTTGATATAAAAATGTTTGACTTCAATGGTTTGATTGCTTGAGTTCGAATGTTAGGTTGCTTAGGAATATGAAAACTAACAACCTTACAAAAGCAATTAATTTTGGCATGATGAGTAGTTAACCTTAAAATCACATCAAAAGCAAATATCTCTATAGAAATAAGGTTAACAGGTAATGTGATAGTGCCAAATTGAATCAAGCAAGATTTCTAAACAACGGATGTAATGAAAGTTTCTCCTAACGGAGTCTCCATAGATAGGTCAAAGTCTAATTTCTCCGGAGTCAAGTTCAAACGTTGAACGCAAGCAAGAGAGATAAAAGAATGGGTAGAACCGGTACCTAGTAAGGTATAAACTTCGCAAGAATTATAATTAACTAACCCGTGCTAAACTCGTTCGGGTTCCTCGCATTTTGACCGGTCACGACAAACGCTCTTCCAGGAACCGTTGACTTTGACTTTTCTGGGATAGCCTTTTGAATCACCATCCCCGCTGGAATTGGTTTCGCTACCGTACACTCTCGAGCGATATGTCCTTCCTTTCCACAATTATAGCATACCTTGAACTGTTGTGGGCAGTTTGGACTGATATGTCCCTCTTTCCCGCATTTGTAACATACGACCGGTGGTCTTTCTCCTCCCTTGGAACCAGTTGCTGCTGGCACTGTCGTCTTCACATGGTCGTTGTTAAATCTCCTCTTTTTAAAATCTCCTCCCGACTCGCTTCTTCTATTTTCATGGCCACGATTACCACCAGAGTGGTTACCGCCTTTGTCCATATTCTTCTTTCTCCGCTGGTTATCGTTATTCTGATGACTGCTATCTTCGGTATGATCCTGGTTATGGTCCCTCGGTTGAACGTACTCGTTATCTCGCTCTAACAACTGAGCCCTGTTGACAACATCTGAATAGATAGAAAATTTATGAGAAATGAGATACTGACGTATGCCGGGTTTCAAACCTCTCAAAAACATTCGCGTCATACGTTCCTCATTCTCCACCAAATGAGGTGCAAACCTGGATAACTCCGCAAACTTCGCCTCGTACTGGGACACCGTCATGTTATTCTGCTCTAGTCTAATAAACTCCACTTCCTTCATATGACGAATACTTTCAGGAAAGTATTTTTCGTTAAAAAGTTTCTGAAACGTCTCCCATGACATGCTGAGTGCGGCTAGATGTGTACGCTTCACAGACTCCCACCAGTAGTCTGCCTCGCCACGGAACATAAAGGTTGCGAATGGAACCTTCTGTTCCTCCGTGCATCCCAAGACATCGAATATCTTGGTAATTTGCTTGACCCACGTTTCCGCCATGATCGGATCGGACTTTCCCTTAAATTCTGGTGTTCCCAACTCTTTGAACTGCTTAGCTGTGACCACCCGTGAATTGCTATCATTTCCTCCTGTATTTTGAACACGAGTCTCCCTCGTCTGATTTTTCATGAACTGCAAAAAGCTCCTAAACATCCCGTCGTTCAGCGTCTGCTCAGTGGCGTTGTTCACAGGAGGTACATTGCCAGCCTGTTGCACATTCTCCTCGTTGGTAAGTACAGGCATCTCCACGGTCTCATTTATTCCACTGTTAATATTCTCAGTCGACATTCTCAAATACTGTCATAAAACAAGGGTTAATTAAGGAAATCAATAAATCACATAATATCCCTATATAGTGATCCAACTAACAAATAAGCTTAGGTAGGACACACTAGCGAAGGATTTACTCGTCTCTCCCCTCCTAGTTCTATTCCCCGATCTCCGCCAAAGATCATATCCCTAAGCTTTGATACCAACTGTGACAACCCCAAAATAGGTCCATTCCATCCAACCCATTCTGAGTCGCCAAATACATGGTACAGAAACAACTACAACTTTTACAACCCATAAGCTGTGAGTTTGAATACAAACATTGTCATCTAGACAATATCCACATGCAAATAAATCCCCATCATAATTATTGATACATAATTTTACAAAAAAAATGGTGAGGACTACTAAACAACTCTCTCTAGAACCTTCATTCCATACCCCGACTAGTACTCGCTACATTCTCGTCTCCTGAGAAGAAAGATGGAACAACAAGGAAAAGGGTGAGCTCAACTAGCCCAGTAAAGAATATTATGACTAAGATAATATACAACAAATTATCGTTAGTCTTCAACAGGGAAAAATCTGATAGAATACAATAGACAACAAGTTTTAGATCAACAACTGCAGCGGAAACAACAATTCATTAGAAGAGTTAAGTAGAGAATAAAATCTACTAACATCTATGAATTTAAAAGTCCATCATCAATATTTTATCCCTGTAACATCAATCAATATATATCTCAAATCAAATCAAATATTCATCTTTGCACTACAGGCCAAAGATATTCATCAGTCGGTCATGTTCATCTAAACACCTGTTCATCTTTGCACTACGGGCCAAAGATATTCATCAATTGTTCATGTTCATCTCAACACCTGTTCATCTTTGCACTACGGACCAAAGATATTCATAATAAAATCAACCATCTTTGCACTACAGGCCAAAGATATTCAGTAACACCATCATTTAGGACTGAGGATGATGAAAAATATTTTAAAGAAAACGAATCCAGTGAAACAAAATAACATGTATTAAGGATTCGTACTTTAAACAATCCGATTTCAAAAAATACTTCATAAATAATCATACTGAAGTAAAATTCAAGAATGATCAAAACATAGATCCAATCAAAACTAGTATCCAGAATAGATATTTTGGACAAAAAGAAGAAATTTCATTTTTCGGTGAATAGTGCCGTATTTGTGAATAGTGCCGTATACGTGAATAGTGACGTATACATGAATAGTAACTCCGACACCAAAAGATAGAAATTTCACAAAAAAAACATCTTCACGCTTCGTGAATAGTACTCGTGAATAGTAACTCGTGAATAGTAACTCATGAATAGTAACTCGTGAATAGTAACTCATGAATAGTAACTCATGAATAGTAACCCCGACATGAAAAAGTTCCAAATTTGATAAAAAGTTCCAACCAACATTTCAGTATAATGATATTGAAGAAATAATATCATTTGAAAAGAAAATAACATCCCTTACCTCGAAAGACAGTACCTCTAGTTGAAACACCGGATATAGGCTATGACTTGAACTTGCACCGTATAGCAATACTCAAAGTATACTCAAAATACTCACAAGAATACGCTCTATAATATAGAGAGAGAAAACTTCAGTTTCTGGTGTGATTTTCAATTCTAACCTAAGCACCTATTTATAGGAAATTGCTTAGAACACCAAAGCAGAAAATTTAATAAAATATTATATATTTTTTAAAAATTCTACGCCCACTCTTTCAGATCTGATTTCAGCAACATAACATGTTTTTAATGAGGCTAACCAACACAAAAACGTTTTTGTTAATTAAAACAATTAAAACTTCCAAAAAGCAATTATTTCGGAACTCCGAAACTTTAATAATTCATAATAAATAGCCCTTTTGTCAGAAAATTCGAATCTCGCGAGTTTTTTATAGGAAATTCAATTCTCTACAACTTTGCAGAAAGGAAGTTTTTCCAAATTCCAAACAGAAATTGACCGAAATCCACAAACGAGCGATTTTACAGGCTATAATCAAATTTCAGTCAATAAATAGGGTCCACCGACACATAAAATATGCTTTAAATATTTTTGGTAACAAAAATACTCTTTCTCCTCATAAACTCATATATCCCACATTCATTATAAAAATATCACCGTTAATATATTATTAAAATAATATATTTAAATGAATTATTTTATCAGAAAAAGATAAAATATTAATTTTCAATAATTGTCACAATAAAAATTTTCTCCATCTATATCCACATCAAATCAATATTTTTCTCATCATATAAATCAATAATTAATTATTCACAAATAATATTACAGAATCACAGTACTAGCAACCAGGCCGTTCCTAGGAAAGATGGGGCTTTCCAATAAGAATTTCTCCTTACTGGCGCGCAATTAGGTGACCAAACCTCTCCTTAGACAGAACTTTCTAGACATTGCCAATAATGTTATCAAATAATATTATTCAGATAATATGAATTATTGCTTCGATAATGGAAAATACTGTGTAGTGACAATTATTGAAACAACAGTAATATAAAATATCAATACAGCAATTATTGAATCAATAAAATAAAATAATGAACAGTAATTACTGTAAGCATTATTGAGTAGTGCCTTCTTACGTAAGAATCAATAATTGGTGCAATACCGTGTGCTACTGTTCAACAACGCGTATTACTTTACTTTACCCACCGGGTATTCCAACAGTGTTAACGGTAACAACTACGCCGTTATTTATAAACAACTTATATTTGTCGTTTTCTTCATCCAATCGCTTTCCGTTATGGGACCCACAAAAGACTGCGCCGTCGTACGAATATTCCCCGACAGCAAGAATATTCCACGACCAAACGAATATTCCCCGACAACAATGAATATTTTATAACCACCTGCTTATTTAAAATATTTGCGCATTAAACCCATAACTAACCACATTAATCAAATCAACCCTTACTATTTGAAAATAATAAATAAAGGAAATTCCTTTTTATTTAAAAATTTTCGGGGTCTTACAATTAACATAGGTTATCTAATTACATTAGACTTGAACACTAGGGTTTAAGGTCTACTAATTAGCATTAAGTTTTATAATTTAGCGATTAGGGTTTTATTTTAGTAATTAGGGTTTCTAGTCATTAGGGTTTTCCTAATTAAGATTAAAATCTATAATACTAATCATTAATCACATAACACAGTTACTAAGCAGTCTTGAACTCGTATTTGAGTTTCAAATTAGGGTTTATCAGTCTAATACTAGGGTTTTCCAATACTGCACCATAATTGACCAACTATTATCAATACGTACAAACAGTACATATTTATAGCACTAAAATATAATATTATTATTCTCATTACATATTCAAAATCCAGAATTAGGGTTTGGATTCCATATCTGATTTATCTTGCATATATAATATTATTAATTAAGTTAAAATAATTAACTTAACTAATCTGAATAAATTCATATAATAAAATAATAATTATAATAATTCAAATAATCATTTCATATATTATTTAAATAATATATATTCATATTTTCATAGAAAATAAATAATAAAAATATTTTTACTACAACATTAATTTATAATAAGAATATAATTTATAATGATCGATAATTCTAAAATAAAATTATTTGTAATTATTCATGTAATAAATATATTTTTATTTACCACATATATACATACACTTTAACTTGTACATATTCCCACCTTTAAAAATAAAAAAAATTATACACAAAATTTCTGATTTAATTATATAGAAAATATCGGGTTATTATAGTGACTCAACGGTCTCATGTGCTCCATTGCTTATTCCAACAATTTCAGATGTGATTCTCAAACATTGTCACAAAACAAGGGTTAATTGACATGCCACATATTATTTCTATACTCTGACCGGCCAATTAAATAACAAATAACTTAGGTAGGTCATACAAGTGAAGGATTAACCCGTCTCTCCCCTCCTAGTTATAGTCTCACATCTCAACCAGAGATCATATCGCTAAGCTTTGATACCAATTGTGACGCCCCCAAAATAGGTATACATCACTCATTTTGAGTTGCCAAATACATGATACAAAATACAAAGAGAAACTTAATTATACAACATGAGCTGAGAGTTTTTACATGAATATTGTCTTCTAGATAATATCCAAACTCAAATGGAGTCCTCATTACAATTATTATCACACTATTTCATAGAATAGTGAGGACTACTATAACACTATCTCGGACCATCACTCCGTTCCCCGACTAGTCCCGGCTATGTTCTCATTTCCTGAAGAGAACAATGAAAGCAAAAGGGTGAGGTCAATTAGCCTAGTAAAAAATATTATGACTAAGATAATGCAGAATAAATTATCTTTAGCCTTCAACAGTGTTAAACTGATAAAATACAATAAACATCAAGTTTAACTGCAGCGGAACAAACAATCCATTAGAAGAGTCAAATAGAGCATGATATATATTGTCTTGTATGATTTAAAAAGTTTATCATCAATTTAATCGTTGAGACTCAGCTTAATAAATAATCCACATCACTGAATTATCCACGCACTACGGGCCAATGATATTCATCAGTATCACAACCACGAATTATCCATGCACTACGGGCCAAGGATATTCATGTTTTCACCAATAGTCATGATCATGCCAAGCACATCATTTGTAACATTACGGTCATGATTATACCGAATAATCCCTGGTCATAATCATACCAATCAACAGTCCATCTATGCACGTAAGCCATAGATGACTTTCATCACAATATAAGCATGATGATAATGATAATGTTATAAGAATATAGTTAAAAGAAAAAAAAGGATAAATTTTTAAAGATTTATAATTTAATTTATCCAAAATTCAATAATGTCCAAATTTTCATCATGATACTGCTTTGTGGAGTAAAATTCAAGAATAATATTATATCAAAAATGATTTGGATAGAAAAGAAATATATTTTTATCATGAATAGTACTCTAGGTGAATAGTACCCTATATGAATAGTACCACGTAAATAGTACTTTTTGAATAGTACCCCATGAATAGTATGTCATGAATATTACTTTGTGAATAGTACTGTACGTATAAATAGTGCCGTATAAATGAATAGTACTCATGAATAGTACTTCAGCATGAAAAGCTTAAAATTTAACAAAAATGTGCAGAAAAATATCATTGTGAAACGATAATAGATGAAGCGCAAATTTCAAGGATATTCTACTAATTTCAGAGTATAGAAGCAATACTTCAACAAAATGAGTGTCGAATTAGGGATACAAAACAAAATAATATTACTTACATATTACATAGTATGGAAAAAATATTATTTCATATGAATATTGAACAAAAATAATATCCCTTACGAATAAGAAATAAATAACATCCCTTACCTTAGTAGAAGACTGGATACTGCAATAGTGAAGTAGCAGAATACTCTTCTTCTTTCTCTCTATAGCTTCTCTCTATATAATTGCTCTTGTGAGTCTTAGTGAATTGGTGAGAATGAAAGAAGAATGAGCTTCTATTTCTAGAAAAACATAGTTTCGAAAATTGCATGTTTTGGGGCTCGAATTATTATAGAATAGTACCTTCATCTTTTTCTCTATTTTTAATTTAGTCCTACAAGTATTATCAAACTTGCACCACCTCCCCTAATAGTACATGCATCTGAACAAATAGTTATATGCAGGTGAACTAATAGCAATTAATTACTCATTTATCTGATTAATTACCCGATTGGTCAATTTAACCTCCAAAAATCAATTATTATCCAAATAAATATCGATTTCCACTAACACTAATAATCCCAACACAATAGAAATATCAATTTCATCTTTAATCAACATGAACTTATTCATCATTAATATTATAACTCACAATATTTAACAACCAGATCATTCCCAAGAAAGAGGGGGCTTTCTGATAAGGATTTCTCCCTATTGGTGCGCAATTAGGTGACCAAACCCCTTTCCTCGATAAAACTTTCTAGACATCGTCAATAATACAAATAATAATATAAATAATTTTGTCGTCTTAATTATTGATTTAATAATATAAAATATTATGCAGATGATACTGTGATAATAATTGAATCAATAATATAAGAGATATTATGTAGCAATTATTGTAGCAATAATTGAGTATAACTGAGTGACTTCTCACGTAAGCATCAATAATCAAAGATATTGTACAATACCGTGTACTACTATGCAACCACGTGTATTACTGTACTTTTACCACCGGGTATTTCAACAGTTTAACGGTAAAACTTTCGCTGTTATTTTTATAAAAGGATATTTCAGTCGTTTTTTCATTCCAACAGTAATTCTATTGTGGGGTCCACCAATGATTGTGTTGTCGTACGAATATTCCCTGTTAAAACGAATATTCCTCGACCAATCAAATATTTTATAACAACTTGTTTACTTTGCAAAATTTATAAATACTACCCACAACTATAACGTGACGCCCCCAAAACAGGTATACATCACCCATCTTGAGTCGCCAAATACATGGTACAAAATTCAAATACAACTTAATTATACAACAGTTGTGTAAAATACGACAAAACATAATCTAAGTGTTTTAATAAGAATATTATCATCTAGACAATATCCACACTCAATGGAGTCCTCATTACATTTATTGTCACACTATTTAACAGAATATTAAATAGTGAGGACAATTAATGCTATCATCTGGACCGTCACTCCGTTCCCTGACTAGTCCCAGCTACGTTCTCATTTCTGAAGAGAACAGTGAAAGAAAGGAACTGCTCAACAAGCCCAGTAAGAAATATTATCACTACAATAATGCAAAATAAATTATCATTAGTCTTCAACAATGTTAAACTGATAAAATACAATAGACATCAAGTTTAATTGCAACGAAATAAGCAATCCATTAGAAGAGTCAAGTAGAGCATAATATCTACTATCTTCTATGTTTTAAAATGTTTTCATCAATTTTTAAATCATCCCTGCACTACATGCCAAGGATATTCATTAAATCATCAATGGTCATGACTATACCGAATAATCTCCGGTCATAATCATACCAAAAATTGTCCATCAATGCACTACAGGCCACTGATGACTTTTACCACATCATTTATAACATTACAGGTCATGATTATACCAAATGATCACTGGTCATAATCATTCCAAGTCCATCTATGCACGTAAGCCAGAGATGACTTTCATCACAATATAAGAATGAGGATGATTACAATGATATAAGCATTAATCAAACGAAAACAAGGATAAATATTAAAGACTTTAAATTTATCTAAATATTATCAATCACTTAATAAACTCATCATCTAATATTATTAATATTATAACAATATTTTAATCACTTCTTAAACTTATAAACAATTTATTTCAATTATTTACACTTTACCAAATAATGCATTTATTCATTCAAAAATGCCATACTCATAAGATTTCATCACCAATGATCAAATCCCTCATCAAAAATCTGCATATACCCTATATAGGATTCCCAAGCCATAAAATCCTATTTTTCAATTTTGTTACTTCACATAACATATTTAATTCATTTAGTCATAACTATTTCATTTTCATGAAAAATATCAAATCAGTCCCAAAAATATTTCTTTTCTGGGATTTAGCAGAATATAGTCCCACATTGAGCATATATTTTTCTCGGGATTTTTAAAATTCATTTACTATTTTTCATATGGCCAAAACTGCTGAATATTTAGATATTTATCATAAATTATACTTTTGTCCAAAAATTCTGAAATTTACAGGGTATACTCCTGTTATATACATGTACTCCCAATAAAAATTTCACCAATTTTGGAGTTAACCACAAAGAGTTATAAATGTTTACTTTTAAAATAGTCTTTTCCCATAAAATCCATAACTCTTGATCTATACATCCAAAAATCGCCCTTTTTGGACACAATCTAGAAAACTCATCAAATTATCATTTCAAATTTTTCCAGAATTTTTGAGGGTCAGAAAAATTACAAAACTACAAATGGATTTTCACTCGATATGTGATAATCCAAGTAAACAGATCATTTCCACAATTTAATAAGGAATGAATACAAAGGATCATTCACCATGCATGTGGTAATTCATATAGACAGATTATTCCAACAGAATAATAAAGAATAGAATAATAGAAGAATTCACCATACATGTGGTAGTCCGCGTAGACAGGTTTTTCCAACAGAATAATAAAGAATGGAATAACAAAAGAATTCACCAGACATGCGATAGACAGCACATACAGGTTATTCCAACAGATTAAGAAATAATGGAACCAGGTCATGCGTAAACGCACAGATATTCCAACAGAATAATAAAGAATGGAACCAGGTCATGCATAATTCACATAGACAGGATGTTCCAACAGAATAATAAAGAATGGAATAACAGTTGAATTTCACCATGTATGCGGTACTTCGCATAGACAGGTTATTCCAATATAATAATAAGGAATGGAATAACAATAGCTCTCTTCATGAAAATGAAAAAAAATAAAACCCCTTCCTTAGAATAAACTGGATATTGGAATAGTGAGGTAGCAAACTTCTCTTCTTCTTTCTCTCTATAATTTCTCTCTATAATAATTGGTCTAAAGCTTTAGTGAATTGGTGAGAAATGAAGGAAGAATGAGCTTCTATTTATAGGAAAATATAGTTTCGATAATTGCACATTTTGGGGCTCGAAATATTATAGTACAATACCTCCAACTTTTCTTTCATTTTTAATTTAGTCCTGGAAGTATTATCAAACTTGCACCACCTCCCCTAATAATAAATAATGCGAATCAATAGTTCAATCATGTGAATCAATAGCGGTAATCATGTGAAAATACGAATTACAGTATAGTACCTCCATCTATACCTCTATTTTTAACTTAGTTATGCAAGTATTATCAATCTTGCACAAACTCCCCTAATAGTACAAGAATGTGATTTAATAGTACACACATGTGAAAAATAATTATATAAGCATGTGAATTAGTAGCAATTAATTTCTTATTTATCCGATTAATTACTCGATTTATCAATATAACCCCCATACATCAATTATCATCGGAGTAGATGTCGATTTTCACTAACACTAATAATCCCAACACAATGGAACTATCAAATTCTTTTTTAATCAACATAAACTTATTTATCATTAATATTATAACTCACAATATTTAACAACCAGGTCGTTCCCAGGAAAGAGAGGGCTTTTTGATAAGGATTTCTCCTTATTGGCGCGCAATTAGATGACCAAACCTCTCCTTGACAGAACTTTTAGACATTGTAAATATTATAATTTAATAATATGAATAATTTTTTCGTCTCAATTATTGATTATTAATATATTAAATATTATGCAGATGATACTATGACAATAATCGAATCAATAATATGAGAGATTTGATGCAGCAATTACTGTAGTAATAATTGAGTATAACTGAGTGACTTCTTACGTAAGCATCAATAATCAATACCGTGTGCTACAATGCAACCACACGTATTACTGTACTTTTAGTACCGGGTAGTTCAACAGTTTTAACAGTAAAACTTTCGCCGTTATTTTTAATAAAAGATAATTCTGTCGTTTTCTAACTACGACAATACTTTCGTTGTGGGGTCCACCAATGATTGTGCTGTCATACGGATATTTCCTGATAAAAAAAATTATTCCTCGACCAATCGAATATTATATAACAACTTGCATACTTTGTAAAATTTATAAATATTACCCACAACTATAACATTATATCAAATCCACACCATAATATTCAAAAAAAATATTTTGAGAAATTTAAATCTTTATTCATAAAATTTGGGGTCTCACAGTCTCCCCTCCTTATGAAATTTCGCCCTCGAAACTTATGTACGTACCTGGTATGCCGAATAGATGAGGATACCTTGACTTCATTTCAGATTTTAACTCTTTATTCATCGACTCTTGCTTCTAGAATAACGCCTTCTTGAATCTTCTTCTTCATATTCATCAGCTCCAGGTGTGTAGTTTGAGCGGCTTTAACTTTATCGATTAAAGTCGATTCTAATCGTCTATTCGTTATCTTCACGTGGGTCCCTAGAGTATTTAAATCTATCTTCATCATTTGTAAGTTATACGAAATGGGTTTTGTACTGGGGTCAATACAAAATTCTATTTCACGCTCTAGGGGTAGACGAAGAAGTCTTCAAGAATACGTCAGGAAATTTATTAACAATAGAAATATCATTTAAAAATTGCGACTCTTATCCAAGACTTGGATAACACATTAAATGAAGGTTTCTCCTAACGAAGTTTCAATCGACAAGTCAAAGTCTAACTTTTATAGAGTTAAATTTAAACGTTGAGCGCAAGCAAGTGAGATAAAATAATGGGTAGAACCGGAATCTAATAATGTATAGACTTCGCAAGAATTTATAATTAACTAACGCCTGCTAAGTTCGTTCAGTTTACTCGCTTTTTGAGAAGTCACGAAAAACGCTCTTCCTGAAACCACCGAATTTGTTTTGTCCGTATCCACCTTTGGCGCCACCATCCCAGCTGGACTTGACTTCACTATATAATAAAATCAAGCTAAATGACCTTCTCTTCTTCAAATTTCCAATTCTATTATCTTGGCCATGATTACCACCGAAGTGGTTACCATTCTTGGCATGATAATTTCCCCCACGATGGTCATCATTGTTTTGATGGCCGTTGCCACTGGTACGATTATTATCTTGTTGTTGGTAGTTACCTTCTGGTTGTGCTAACTCATTATCGTGCTCCAATAACTGAGCCCTATTCACAACATCTGAATATAAACAAAGTTTATGAGAAATGAGGTATTGACGTATATCGGGTTTCAAACCTCTTAGAAACATTCGCGTCATTCTCTCCTCATTTATCGACCAAATGGGATGAAAATTGGGATAACTCCACAAACTTAGCCTCGTACTGCGATATGGTCATATTATTTTGCTCCATTGCTTATCTCAACATTTTCAGATGCTATTTTCAAACACTGTCACAAAACAAGGGTTAATTGATATATCACATATTATCCCTATACTCTGACCGACCAATTAAATACCAAATAAACTTAGGTAGGTCATACTAGAAAAAAGGAATTTCCCGTTTCTCCCCTCCTAGTTTTTGTCTCACATCTCAGCCAAGGATCATATCCCTAAGCTTTGATACCAACTGTGACGCCCCTAAAACAGGTATACATCACCCATCTTGGGTTGCCACTTACATGGTACAAAATTCAAATACAACTTAATTATACAACAGTCGTGTAAAACTATGACAAAATATAATCTAAGAGTTTCAATAAGAATATTGTCATCTAGACAATATCCACACTCAATGGAGTCATCATTACATTTATTGACACACTATTTAACAGAATAGTGAGGACTATTAATGCTATCATCTGGACCGTCACCCTATTCCCCGACTAGTCCCAGCTACGTTCTCATTTTCTGAAGAGAACAGTGAAAGAAAGGAACGCTCAACAAGCCCAGTAAGAAATATTATGACTACAATAATGCAAAATAAATTATCATTAGTCTTCAACAATGTTAAACTGATAAAATACAATAGACATCAAGTTTAACTGCAGTGAAATAAACAATCCATTAGAAGAGTCAAGTAGAGCATAATATCTACTATCTTCTATGTTTTAAAATGTTTCATCAATTTTTATCGCTGTGACTCAGCTTAATAAATAAACTACATCATTGAATCATTCCTGCACTACGGGCCAAGGATATTCATTAAATCATCAATGGTCATGACTATACCGAATAATCCCTGGTCATAATCATACTAAAAATTGTCCATCAATGCACTACAGGCCACTGAGGACTTTACCACATCATTATAACATTACAGGTCATGATTATATCGAATGATCCCTGGTCATAATCATTCCAAGTCTATCTATGCATTTAAGCCAAGAGGTCTTTCATCACATATAAGCATGAGGATGATGAAATTATATAAGCATTAATCAAACGAAAACAAGGATAAGTATTAAAGACTTTAAATTTATCCAAATATTATCAATCACTTAATAAACTTATCATCTAATATTATTAATATTATAACATATTTTAATCACCTTCTTGAACTTATAAACAATTATTTTAATTATTTACAATTTACCAAATAATGCATTTAATCATTCAAAAATGCCATACTCATAAGATTTCATCATCAATGATCAAATTCCTCATCAAAATCTGCATACATTATATAGGATTCCCAAGCCATAAAATCATATTTTCCAATTTTGTTACTTCACATAACATATTAATTCATTTACTCATAACTAGTTCATTTTCATAAAAAATACCAAATCAGTCTCAAAAATATTTCTTTTCTGGGATTTAGCAGAATATAGTCCCATATTGAACATATTTTTCTCGGAATTTTTAAAATTCATTTACTTTTTTATATGGTCAAAACTACCGAATATTTAGACATTTATCATAAATTGTACTTTTGTCCAACATTTCGAAATTTAAAGGGTATACTCCTGTTATATACATGTATTCCATAAAAAATTTCACCAATTTTGGAGTTAACCACAAAGAGTTATAAGGGTTTACTTTTAAAATAGTCTTTTCCCAAAATCCATAACTCTTAATCTATACATCCAAAAATCGCCATTTTTGGACACAATCTAGAAAACTCATCAAATTATCATTTCAATTTTTTTTCTGAATTTTTGAGGGTCAAAAAAATTACGAAACTGCTAATGGATTTTCACTCGCCATGCAGTAATCCACGTAAACAGATCATTTTCACAATTTAATAAGGAATGAATACAAAGGATCATTCACCATGCATGTGGTAATCCACATAGACAAGTTATTCCAACAGAATAATAAAGAATAAATAACAGAAGAATTCACCATGCATGCGGTAGTCCGCGTAGACAGGTTATTCCAACAGAATAATAAAGAATGGAATAATAAAAGAATTCACCAGGCATGCGATAGACCGCACAAACAGGTTATTCCAACAGAATAATAATTAATGGAACCAGGTCATGCGTAAACGCATAGACACGATATTCCAACAGAATAATAAAGAATGGAATAACAACAAAATTTCACCATGTATGCGGTACTTCGCATAGACATTTATTCCAACTAATAATAAGGAATGGAATAACAATAGCTCTCTTCATGAAAATGACTAGATATTGGAATAGTGAGGTAGCAGACTTCTCTTCTTCTTTCTCTCTATAATTTCTCTCTATAATAATGCTCTAAAGCTTTAGTGAATTGGTGAGAAATGAAGGAAAAATGAGCTTCTATTATAGAAAAATATAGTTTCGATAATTGCACATTTTGGGGCTCGAAATATTACAGTACAATACCTCTAACTTTCTTTTATTTTTAATTTAGTCCTGCAAGTATTATAAAACTTGCACCACCTCCCCTAATAGTAAATAATGTGAATCAATAGTTCAATCATGTGAATCAATAGTTATAATCATGAGAAAATACGAATTATAGTATAGTACCTCCATCTATACCTCCATTTTTAACTTAGTCATGCAAGTATTTCAATCTTGCACCAACTCCCCTAATAGTACAAGAATGTGATTCAATAGTACACATATGTGAATAATAGTTATATAAGCATATGAATTAATAGTAATTAATTGCTCATTTATCCTATAATTACCCGATTTATCATATAACCCCCAGACATCAATTATCATCAGAATAGATGTCGATTTTCACTAACACTAATAATCCCAACACAATGGAACTATCAAATTCATCTTTATCAACACGAACTTATTCATCATTAATATTATAACGCACAATATTTAACAACCAGGTCGTTCCCAGGAAAGAGGGGGCTTTCCGATAAGGATTTCTCCTTATTGGCTCGCAATTAGATGACTAAACCTCTCATTGACAGAGCTTCTAGACATTATAAATATTGCAATTTAATAATATGAATAACTTTGT